>JAWMAG010000010.1:9827500-9937500 GCA_037013455.1 Ceratitis rosa | reverse complement strand
AAAATTTTCTAATAATTTAAACAAAAATTTAATTCTTGCTTAACAACGTATTCTCTGCATTATAATTTAGTCAAAAAATTATAACGAATTATTAATAAAAGCATATAAATTCCCTTAAATACAGACCACAAAAAGTTTATGCACAATTTCAAATATTTCAAGGAAATATTAATAATGGCAAAATTAAATTTTACACATATTTCTGTACAGATATATTTTGTATGTATTATTTATACAAAAACTGCTGGCAATATACTTTTTAAGCAAAAATTAAAATATGTGATATTAATATTATTTTTATTCCACATTTTTCATTCCATTTTCAATAATTTTCGCAAATTTTTAAATGCGGTAATATCTAGTGATTATGCCACATTTGACTTGTTGATAATTTATAGAAATATTTATATGAATAATGCGAAGTATGCAAATCTAATTTTAACTAAAATTCATAGAAAATTAATGAAAGCGTAGGAAATGAGTTTAAAGTTTTCTAAAATTTAATTCTTAAATATTTAAACACTCATGTTGAGATATTTAGCAAAAAAACAAATAAAATGTAATTAAATAAATATATTGTGTCTGAGAACTAACAATCTTTACAATTAACTTTCGAATGATTCTTTCTCGAACTCATCCTAAATGTAGGCAACGTTGAAATAATATTGCCTACATTTAGGCAGACATTTCAAAATTTTTCTTTATTTTACCTACGCTGTATACCTAATACTTTAATTATTAATAAAAATCAATCATGCAGACCAATTATAGCCATTTATTAATTTATTAAAGCTTCTACTAATAATTTAAAAGCTTTCAGCTGTTGTATAGTTTCAATTTAATTTCTGCAAAATTCATATGTCAGAAAAATTATTACCAGTAAAAAGTTGTCTTGATTTTGACCGATATTTAAAATATTTTTTAATGTTTTCTTGGAATTAAATGCCAACAGCTAGAAGGCATATTGAAATAACTAACTTTAATTATATTTGACAAGTTTATTGGCATTTTCACTTAGTTAAGTGTCACATGCAATATGCTAAAAATACATATTTTTTATGCCTAAAGAAAATGTTGCGAAAATTGTTTGCAAACAAAAAGGTCTACAAAAAATAATTAAATAAATAAATAAAAAAAAAAATAGAATAAAAAAACATGAAAACAAAATAAAAGAAATTTTGAAAATATCTAAGTTCATCTGCAAGCTTTTAATCGAAAAAGTGTGTGCAAAATGTAGGTGAAAGGTAGTTAGCTTGTTTTGATACTAAACTGGTTAGCAATGTGAGTTACCTAAGTGCATATATATATTTTATTCTTTAGTTTAATCCCTTGCATAAATACATATACTCGTATGTAGTATGTTTATGAAAGTGTTCACAGCAAAATGCCTGTATGTGTAGATTTTCTTTTTGTTTAACAATTACGGTACTTAATTTGAATTTTAACAAATAACATGCTTGTAGATATTTACATATATAAATTTGTAACTATATTTAAATTCCTTTAATCTATACACCTTTGCTGTGCGCTGATATTTATTTCTACGCGTATGTAGTGGTGCCTATGTTCAGTTTAGTTATGTAACTTCTGGTTTGCACACATCGTTATTATTGTTGTTGTATTTGCATTCACAACTTAATTTTAGTTTAAATGTATTTATGCAGGTATTTGTAATAAATGTATAGGGTTGCCTTGTTTGACTAAACATTGGTATGAATATTATATATGTACATATACATATGTAGTTTTTTACATACATACCATACATGTCTGTGCATAAAATCCTCTAATTTTTGTGTTTTGCAAAATTGAAAATTAGCAACATTTTATGATTTTGTCTTTCAGAAGATTTTATGTTTAGACATTTTTTATGTCTGGACATATTTTTTTGTTATGACAAATATTATGGTTTGACATATTTTATGTCTGGAGAAATTTTTTGTTTGACAAATTTTAAGGTTTTTTTTTTATTTTTTATAGTAACAAATTTTATGCTTAGCAACTTTTTTGAAAAAGCCGTGTTTAATACTATTTTAAGTTCAGCGACCGCGTTAATCGATTGGTAAGCATTGCATACTGACATTCGGAAGACCCGGGCTCAAATCCCGGTGCCAGCAACATCCAAAAGTTATGGAAAATTAATTTGAATAAAAATTAAGTTAAATTTTCTAATTGCGGTCTCTCCTCGGCAGGCAATGTCAACCCCTCCTTGTGTATTTTTGAAATGAAATAAAAGCTCCTCTTAAAAAATAAACCATCAGCCATTCGGAGGTGGCTTAGTAGAAACTATAGGTCCCTCCATTTGTTGGAAAAACATAAAGACGTAAAACCACAAATTGGAGGAGAAGCTCGGCCGAAAATCACGCTAATTATATAATATTCCATTTTCATTATTTATAGGTAGTTTAATTTATGATCAGAAATTATTTTCTGTTGACTTAATTTTGAACATTTCAAAGTAAATATTTTGTTTAGCAATATTTTAACTTTATAAATACATATTCTCTGCTCTGTGTTTTTTGTTTTACAAAGGTTCCATTTATTTCAAAATATTTTTTTATAAGTTGCCATCTTCGCTTTATAACTAGTATATATAGAATGTGCTGATTATACATACTATATGTATAATAATTAATTTTATGTTTTTGCAAATTTAATGTCTAGACATCTATTATGTTTAGACATATTTTATGTTAAGACAAAATTTTGTGCCTAAACAGATTTTATGTTCCGCCATATTTTTGCTTGGACATATTTCTTAACATAAGAAAAAAATGTATGTTTAGCAATATTTTAAGAAGAATTCTGATTAATATTGTTTAATGTTTAGCAGTATTTATGCATGCACAGAACAACTTGTCTAACAATAATATTTTTCATACCGAAGCAGATTTCATGTTTGCTATTGCCAATGGCTCACGTACTACCATATATCTGCGTTATGAAGGTTCCATTTATTCCAGTGAAAATCTCTACTTAGCTTCATTTCATATTACGAAAAAATTTCATGCTAAACTGATATTTTTCTACAAAATATTTTCATTAAAAATTATCTCCCTTTTGTATCAGTGCCATACCAAGAGTACATTTCTAACTACGTCTTCAAAGGAAAGGCCTTGTGCAATTCTCAGCACCATATGCTCTTAATCTGAGCCAATGCCAATGGTACGCTTATCATATTTCTCCAAAAGCATATAGGTACATACCTATATACGTGTGTAAATATGTACTGATATCATAGGTAATATGTGCGCATTTATACATACATAATTTATCTCATTTGCTTTTCATGCATATTTCTCAAATCGAATAAATATTTATATTAATGTTTGCTGGTAATATGCATATACACCGGTAATATATATATATATATATATTTACATATTTTTATGTGTACATGGATATTATTTTCTAGTGTCCTAGAACTTTTGCGAGAATTCTCCCTCCTTCTGCTCTCCCTTTGATACTTTTGTATTTGCTTAGCAATTGATTCGAGTTTTTCCTATTACTTTTCTTATCTTTGACTTTTGCTTTACACAAATAGCAAAATTCAGTGTAAAACAAGCTGGTAGATAAATTAACTTTAGATAAATTTTGTTTTGTTGTTCAAATACTTTGAATAAAAAAATTTACATTGTAAATTACTTATACGCACTGGAGTACCTTTTGCCAATATCTCATTTCCTTGTACAGTTTGGCGATATAATTACAACTATGATGACATAGTGAAGTGGATTTATTTAGAATTTTTCTGAAAATTTGCTTTCATTTAAAATAGCTGGAAGTGAATGGAAATAGAAAATAAAAAAAAGTAAATATGCAGATATTTAACGAAAATAAAGCAGTTTTGTGAGATTTTTTTGTTTAAATATATCTTAATTAATGCTAAATAGAACGTTGATTTTCAAATAAATATGTCCGCGTTCTAACTTTTTCAATAAAAGTGATATTTAGCACCTATAATTATGTTGCATGAAAGTACTTCTGAATGGATGGGGTGAACATTTTGGTACACAGTATAGTTAACGAAATTTCATATATATGGTATAAACTGATTTTTTCTTTAGAATATATTTGAAATTGAATTCAAATTTAAAAAAAAAAAGAATTTAAAGATTATTTAAATTAAAAGTACATTAAAAAATTATTTTTCGTCGCACTCATTCAAATTCATCCTAAATGTAGGCAACGTTTTCGAAGTTGAGTAAAATTTTTGAATTAAATAGTGATATATATGTATAACAATTGAAGGTATACTGATTCTCTAATGGCTATATAAATTGAAACAGTACTGAACTGCTATTTTTAAGAGAGAATAATAAATTGAAACATCTGACTTAACGTTTGGGGCTTATTTATTAATTTCAAAATTTTAGTTAAATGAGATTAAGATTAGTAAATATTATTATGGCTCTTTATAAGGCAAAATTAAGTTACTAGCTTTATTAAAAGGGCTCATATTTTATTTTCCAACAAATTTATTTTATTATGATTTATTTAAAAAAAATATTTACAAATCAAATGAATCATCTGAAAGCAAAAATCAGAACAGTTTCTTATTCTGTACCACATTAGCTACTAAAAAACATTAAAAAAATGGCGCACTTTTTGATTTTTTACACTTTTTTTCAATTTTAATTTTTAATAAATTTTTTTAAATAACAGTAAAAACTTTTGGTTGTAGTACCGACTTTTAAAATGTGTAAAATGCCGTTTAGTTCATGTTGGTAAGTTCAATAGGTTCTAAATAAGAGTGTCAATCAATTGAAAAAACGTGGTTTCGAGAAAAAGACGATTGAAGTAATTGGCGCGCTCTGCACTACCCTCTTCTATACTTACTTCTTGGTCTTGCGGACCTTCGTCCTAATTCTATATTATTTCTAAGGGTATTTTCTAGCAATTTACAGGAAAAAAAATTTGTGTTTTTATAATTTTTTTTAGGGTCAAATTATTATTTTTTTAAAGTTGGACCTTCTATATAATTGTATTTTTTAACTCAAACAGCTATCAACATAGTCCTCATTATACGATTTGTACGTTGGTGTACACTTCAAAATGTCATATGTGCGCATATTACGTATACGCCACGCTGTACTTAAATTTCAATGCCTACCTTCAGTTAACTTATAACAATCGAAGGTAGACATTGAAATTTAAGTACAGCATGGCGTATACGTAATATACCTAGGCACATATGTATGACTTTTTGAATTTGTTCTTTATTTCTTTCCCCTTTTGTCAGCAGCATTTATGTGCGCAGTTTTTGCAATTCTTTTTTAATATTTTTCCAATGCTTTTGACTTTATGATGCAGCGCCTGCATTATGGTGTTGTTGTTGTAAATAGTGCCAACGCCGCAAGAAGTAAATAAATCAAGATAGGAAATGCCAATATTTGCTTTGAGCAGCACATTTGCTGAGCGCTCTGCCAACCTTAATATCATGACTGTTTTTTACTTCAATAGTTTTTTGAAATATAACGGTTTTACAAGGCCTTTGTGACTGTAATTTTTTTTACATTTTATAATTTTTTTTATTTTACTTTAATTTTTAGTTTCATTTCAATTTGCTCTTGTAGGTAGTTTTGTGGTTGGGTGGTGCTTGGGGAATTTTTTCATGCCATTTTTTTTTGGTAAGTACAAATCGTTACCGCAAAAATTCCACAAAGCAGCTAAAATAATATGCACACACACACATAAACAAATAGGGAGCAATGTTAAATGCATCCGCATCGCGCAGTGGCAAGGCAGGTTGCACAAATGCCAAAGCTAACACAAAGTAAGCTTAAAGCACATAAGCTTCGGAAATGAGTAGAGTGCACAAAAATACTCGTATTATGCTTATTTTGTAATATTTTCCAAATTTATTTATATACAAATATATACTTGCATAAAATGCCAAAATATTTTGCTTTGTGAAGCTTTACACCGTTGCACTTGTGGGTTGCTCATACCAAAATCGCAGAAATGAAAATAATGAAATATTTTATGCAAAAGAGATATTGCGGCGTGGATTTGAGCGTAAAATTCGACGGGTTTTCCAAGAAGTAAAAAGGTTGTGCGAAAACCAGCAGACCCTTCAGGAATCTAAGGAAACGTTTTTTACTAGAAGAATATTCTCCAAAGCCGACCTTAACAGCATGAGTTCGAAACATTTTCTATGAATGTTTCCCTCTAGCACCCAAGGTCCTTCTTCAAGTTCGTAAAATCAGTTTCTGCAGCTAAGCACTTTATGTGACAGATCAAATTTGATTAAAATACAAATTTCCGTGTCTTACGGGACCACCACTTCTCCTTTCTAAGGCCAAGCGGGCAGAAAAAACGACGAATATGATGCGACCGCAAAGCCGAATGGCTAACATTGCGTACTAAAAGGTTCGAGCTAATTCTTCAAAAAGCGGTTGCCCCTCGGCGGGGATTTTTAAGTCCCCCGAGTGTATTTATGACATGAAATTAAAGGTTCTCATAAAAATCCAACGTACTTTCGGATGCGGCCTAAAATGAACTGTGGATTCCTCCATTTCCTGGAGAAACATCAATATGGACTCCACGAACTGAAGGAGGATTTCATCTGAAAATCGTTTCAGTGGTTTCGAAGGATCGAATAATAAATGACATTGGCTCCAATAATTTTTAAATACCCTCCTCTCTGGGCAAGCGTAGTGAAGATAAGACAATTTTGTTGTATTTAGCCAAGCATTGTTCCAGATGTGATCTAGAGAAGCCACCAAATATCGACAATTTGTGAGTTAAGAGAGGATAAACAGATTTGAATGAAAATGAAGAAAGTTCCTTTAAATGTCCCGTTTAGTAGCTAAAGGTGAAGCTTAAGATATTGCAAGCAACTTTCAAGTTCCAGAATCAGTTGGCTGCTTTGTTAACGTCTTAAAGAACAATCTTCGAGAGGACTACTAAACCATCCATTACATCGTTCATGAACTGAGGAGGAAGGTCTCTTTTCTCTTATGAACTCTCTTCTATGGACTCTCTTTTATGGACTCTCAACTGCAGCCAAGTTCTTTTCCATTTGAACCTTCGAACTGCATCGAAACTTACTCATCCATCCAGACCACATTACCTAGTCAGCGTAGCCGCTATCTGTTGATTTGCTAACCTATGTTTATGTCGTCGTTAACCTAGTCCAGCTCTTTGTTCTTCGAGAGAGAGGACTTTTCATCCTGAACTGGATTTTAAGGCTGACATTGCTGTTAGTAGAAGAAATTATATGCGACTTAATAGTTAGGACTGTCAAGAGTGACGTGGGAGCCGATTCGTTGTCTCCCTCCATAACGTACGTATACCACAAGTCGAAGTAGGAGCTCAGCTGAAAGTCACCGCAAGCCTTCGAAGTCACTTTACTATATACTATATAATTGGCGCCTTGTAACTGCTGAGGCGATTTTCGGCCGATCTTCCCCTCAAATTTGTGAGTTTTGCGTCTTGATGTTTTTCCTACAGTTTATACTAAGCCATAACCGAATGGCTGATGGTTTTCTATGAGGATCCATTATTTCATGTCAGAAACGCACTCGGAGAGGTTGACATTCCCTGCCGAGGGGTGACTGTAATTAGAAAATTTAACTAAACTTTTTATTTATATTAATTTTCTATAAATTTTGGTTGTTGGTCATACCAAGATTTGAGCTCGAGCCTTCCGGTTGGCAGTACGCTATGCTAACCACTCGGCTACCGCAGCCGCACTTCTTCAACTTCTCTGAAAATCTTAGTAAGCTATTCGGGACGAAGGTTTTAGCAAAGCATACCCACCTTTCGAGTTCCCCTCATACCTGAACTGAGCTTCCTCACATGTTGTGCGCTGTTTCCAACTCCTTCTTCAACAACAAGTTGCCCGCAAGGCTTTCCCGTTACACCCTCTCCATTGTCCTTTCATGCAGCAACCGAAAAGCGCAAGCATTGCAATTTTAATTTTGATTCTTTGGCATTTTTTCGCAATTATTATCGCATTCCCGAGCGTTCATTTGTGGTCTCAAGCTGCCGTGATGCTGAGTAAGCAGCTCGCATCGAAGCGCTAATCCTTGCATGCGCATGCACATGTTTATCGAATAACGATACCGAGCAGAGCTAACGGTAAAACAATGCAAAATTGAGAAAATATCGCAGAAAAAAGACGTAGAAGGAAAAATGTGAAATGAAAGAAACGGTATGATGGAAATGAAAGAAACGGTATGACGGAAAGTGAAAGACGAGAGGCGAGAGTGCGGCTCGGAGCAGCCTTTGTTTAAATTTCCGTTAGCTCAGCGGTGCAAATACTGTTCACCTTGTAGTTGTAGCTGTATTTGTTGTTGGCTGTCACAAAAGTGCGCGCGCGAGCTGAAACACGGCTCAATGCCTTGCGGTAAATCAGCAGCAGTAACAGAAAATCAGTGAAGTAGCAGGCAAAAAGAAACGGTGGAGAGCAGAAGAAGTAGAAAAAAGGTGAATGAAAAAGAAGCAGCAGCTGAGAAATGAACAGCAATAACAACTACAATACAATTGAAATACAATACGAGCGAATAATGAGGCGTCAGGCAGCGGCAGAGAGCAAGGACGAAGGACTCTTTGTGTGTTTGGATGTGAAAAGTCCCTACGCTGGTGAGACATGCATTCGCAATTGTGGCACAAATACCAAGACAACGTCAAGGTTGCATCACCACACGAGCCAACTTCGATTGCCCATCAGCAACTGCACATTCTTGCGTTGCCGTGCACCGTGCACCGTGTGAGTGATCTTAATTCGATTCTATTGTAATTTCGCTTGCACTGCATTTGCTTTTGCATAATTCAGCTGCTGAGTTTATTTGCACAAATACTTTTATGAGTAATTTTCTAATAAAGCTTGCCTCTCCCTGGGCCCGCAGCTTTACCCTTCACTGCTAAACAACACAACAACACTGTTTTCATCTTTTGCCCTCTCATCTCTCCCTCCTTACCGCTTTTTATTTTATTTTTTGTTTCATTCCCCGCCAACCACAATAATTTTCTAATTTTCCGCGCTTTTGCAATCTGAAGTGGAATTTTCCACATGCATTCACATGATTACAAGCGAAAGCAGCAGCAAGGGGAGGTAGAGTAGGAGGAGAAGGTGGGGAAGGAGCAGCTACTATGGCAAGCGGGTAACCAGTAGTTGCTAGGTTGGTTAGCAGCGGCAACTAACAACAACAACATGAACATTCATTTAAAATATTATATCAACACATATTTCTTAGGAACGGTGCACAGTGGTGCAGCGCCATGTATTTTTTGGGCATTTCTCAAAATTAAATTTTTTAAATATACACACAGTGTTGTATTTCGGAACATGCAAGCCTTTTTTGTGAATAAACAGATACATATATGCAAAATTAGCATTACAACTTCATTTTAAAGCACACCGCTCATGTAAAAAAACTTCGAAAACGGCTTGAAGTGCTATAAAAACTGCACAAACGAAAATTTTGAAATGAAATTTGGTGTATATATTTAAAATAATGTTCAAAGTGTATCCATACATATATTTTTGCTGTACCTTTATTTTAACGCCTATCTGCCATATTAAAACAAACTAAAAAATGCTTAAAACTGTTATAAAGCGCATAATTTTGCATATGTGGCAACGAAATTTTGACCAAATATTTTCAATATATCTAAAAAGCAGACGCTTAGAAAATAAAAGCCTTTAGTTGATTTTTTAATACAACTCTCATATAAAGTTAAGTTCAAAAACACTTTGAAGTATGCTATATAGCTAACGGTTGCAGTTATAACCTTTAAATTTTGACCAACTGTTTTGTATATAATAAAAAGGCGATATGCAAAAGCTGAAAACTTTTGATTATCTTAAAAGCATACTTGCCATATAAACATAACCTCAAAAATTGCAAAAAAGTTTAAAAACTGTTTAAAATAATTAAAATATTGCCTGCTGATATTTATAGCAATGTATTGTAGAGAAACACACAAAAAATTAGTCTAACCGATTCAATTTTACCTCCAATACAAAACTAAGTTCAAAAATATTTTAAAACAAAATAAAAAGCGTAATAAAGAAGATATTGAATTGAAATTTTGACCAAAAATTTTAAATAATTTTATGTGCATACTACCAAAAAATTAACAAAATCTGTGAATCTGAAAACATACCTGCCATACAAAATTTAACTCAAAAATTAATAAAAATGCTATATAAAGTGTAATTTTGAAGGTATGATATTGAAATTTCGGTCACATGTATGTGATATTACTATAAATAAGAAAATAAAAAAGTTTGGTGATTGTTTTATTTTGAAGCATACCACTCATATAAACCTCAACTCGAAAACGCTTTATAACAACATAAAAAACTAGCTGTCTAGTGTATGGCATTGAAATTTTGTACAAAAACTCATAATAATATTATGTAAATATGTACACAAAACGAGCTGCATCTGTTAGTTTTGAAGCATACCTCTCATACGAATTTTAACTCAAAACCGACATAAAATGCTTTAAAAAGTGTAGTATTGAAGATATGATACTGAAATTTTGCTTATATCTTTAAAACAAAATTAGCAGCTAGATAACAGAGAACTATAGTGTTTTATGTATGCTAGAATATACTCCTCATATAAAACCCAACTCAAAAACGTTATAAGCTGCCATAAAAAGCACTTCAAAGTAGACATGACATTGAAAGTATGAAATGAATGCTCAAACCTTATTTTAAAGCAAATCTGTCATTCTAACTTAATATCAAAAATTTCGAAATATAACAGAAACGGTCAACTTTTTTTTTAAAGACTAGACGATCTCTTAAATAAAAATAATTTACTATTTAATTAGAAAAATTAATGAATTTCCTGCACTTCGAAACACTGCTTATCGACCGCGGTAGGGTTACACAGATGGCAGAACAGCAAACCAATTACTAACCAACAAACAACCAGCCAACCACAGTTGCAGGCACAAACGTTCTAAGCACACTACAATACTCTTACTCAAATCCGCGCCCAGCAGCGATGACTTGCTTGCCACAACAAGGGCAACCGCAACCGCCATGAAAATTTCCAGTCACTACACATTATCGGCGTAGAGCAAGTAGCCTTTGCTTTGAAAACGTAAAAGAGAAGGTGCTGCTTCTTTCTATGTAGTATAAGCGAGGGAAACGACAACGCGAGGTGGCGGTAATTTCAAAATTCAATGGAAATCACTTGAAAATGCAATTAATTAAAAAGGATTTATAAGCGGTGCAGTGGCTGTTACAATGCCATGCTATGCTATGCTATATTGTACGGGTATGTATGTTATGCTGTGTGCATATGTGAAGGTGTTCGAAGGAAAGAAGATGGAGGAAGGGCGTAATAATAAATAAACTAATTCAAAAGCTTTCAAAAAACGCCTTTGGGCGAGTGAAAAACAAGTAGTACTTCTCCTTTGAAGCACATCGACACATACACGTGTATACACATTTATTAGCGTAGTTGTGTTTATAGCAAATACTCGTATATTGGTACATCAGTATTCAGTTCAGTACCTTCTTGTTATACTTTTGAATGCATTCAATGCCTGCCCATTTTTGTCGAAACACCGTTGAATTGAAAAGCGGCAAAGAGAAGTCGAAAAAAAATTATATAAAATAAAATAAGAACCGTATTGAAGATATTGTGTAAAAGCTTCGTACAAAAAGCCTACAATTCTTTAGCACCAATGGTTGAACGAAAACTTTTTGCTTATTCAGGAGTTTTAAGTGAAAAAGACACTATATGTCCTCGCACTCAAGTGTTTTGAAAAGCTAAGCAAAATGAACTGATTAACGTTTAACCGAATTGCAAATATACGGAGAGGGTGGTTTTTTAGACATGCACTTTTTAAGAAGAAATAAAACGTATTGAATATTTTCTTCCAAATCGTCAATTTTGTCGGACTTTTCTGCCGAAAAAATCGACTTCACATAACCACCAAAGACAAATCGCACGGTCTTGAAGGCAACGATATGAAATAATGCGATCCACTAAAATTTCCAATCAACCAATTTTTTGTTTCATTGGTTTTATGGCGGCTCAATTATGGCTTGTGGACTATCATAACTCCAAATGTAACAGTTTTGCATATTAACGTACCCATTCAAACAAAACTGAGCTTCATTGCTGAACTTTTCTTGAGAAAGTCGGCTTCGGAGTAACTAGTTAAAAATATAAACTTTCAGAAGCGCGCAGACCCTGAGGATACAACTCGAAGTTTATCTATTTGTAAATTGACTTCCATGAAATTATCAGCGATAGCAGTTTGATATGACTTGTTTGGTCACCTTAAAGAAAAGTAAATTGGTTCAAGTAACTTGAAATAATATTTCAATATTGGCAGCCGCAAAATTAAGATCTAGATATTGTTGTGGCATTAATTCCTACCCCGGCTTGGGCGTGACAGAGCCAGCTCGACATTAACCACTACTTTTCATGTCCTGTAAAACCCACTCATCTAAACCCCATTTTTCTCTGGTCACACAACGCGTTTCTACTTTCAAGGTCCTTACATTTGTTCCCACTACAAGAGAAGGAGTTCGGCCGAAAATAATGAAATATACCATACATATATATAGGAGTATTTATATTTGGAAATACGCCGTAAATTATACTTTTTTATTTTATTTTATTTTTTATTATATTTTATTTTATTTTAATTTGTGGTTTTAACTTATATAAATCAAGGTGAAACTTAAGGAAGAAAACTTTAAGAGACTTTAGAATTGGAATGAATAATAACATCCTTGCAGAAAATTATTATTTTATTTTATTGTTTATTATATCATTTTATTTAACTTTATCCTATTTTATTTGAATTTATTTTATTTTATTTTTTTATTTTATTTTATTTTTTTATTTTATTTTATTTTATTTTATTTGAATTTATTTTATTTTATTTTATTTTATTTTATTTTATTTTATTTTATTTTATTTTATTTTATTTTATTTTATTTTATTTTATTTTATTTTATTTTAATTTCATATTATTTTATTTTGTTGTATTTAATATTATTAGATTTTATTTAATTTATTTTTTTTTATTTTATTTTGATTTATTTTGTTTATTTTATTTTAGTTCATTTTTTTTTTATTTAATTTTTTTTTTTAATTTATTTTAGTTCCTTTTTTCTTATTTAATTTAATTTGATTTAATTTAATTTTATTTTATTTAATTTAATTTTATTAAAATTTAATTTAATTTAATTTAAATTAATTTAATTTAATTTTATATTGTTTTATTTTATTTTATTTTATTTTATTTTGTTTTATTTCATTTTATTTCATTTGATTTAATTTTATATATATTCGGAGGAAGCGCTTCAAGCCAAATGTTATTTCACTACTTTTTATCAGTGTAAATAAAAGCAAATTAAATTTTACATGCATCAGAAATTCTTCACTAATTAGTTTCTATTTTCACAATAACGGTTATGATTTTTCGAATTTTATGTTTTAGAACAAAAGCAATTAACATTGCTGAACTCATTTCAATTTATCTGTATAAACATATATATTCACAGAGCGTACGCACATTACAAATTATTTTAACCGGAATTTCATTCAAATTATCAAACAAATTGTTAACCTACTTTCGCGCCAAAATATCGATACTCATTTCCTTCAATAACTAATAGCTTGTACATACTTGTATATATGTATATATACACTTATACACATTTCAAGCCATCATTAACAGAACAGGCAGTGTACATGATTTTTACACTCTCAATAATTGCTCTCATTTTGATGTGAACACGGTTTTGAATTTCATTCATTTTATTCACAAAATTTTCGTGGCTTCAATAAATAACGGATTTAATTGAGTCGTCATGTTCATGAATGCCATGCGTTCGTTCCCTCGCTGGTTGCTTGCTAGCTTGTTTGGTTGCGAGCAGCGTTTTAGGCGCTTAACCCACTTTGTTTTGCGTAGTACGTATGTGTGTTGCTTGTGCATGCATTTGTCATGTTTTAATTCTTGTTTCACTATTTTAACAGAATTTATTGCTGTTATTAAGTTCGTTGTCGACGGGAATTGACGTCACTTGATTTGCGTCGATTTTGTAGGCGCCTAATGCTGTGCGGGGTGGGTTGAGAAACGTGAGATGGCTTTTGAGTAAAAGTGTTATTAGTATATATATCAGTCGTGCCGTCGCCTGTTTCGGCAAGAAATTAACTAACCTTAATTTACTAATAATTAGTAGTATAAACATGTATGTATGTTGGTAGAAGAAGAAGTCCAAAACTTATATAAGTCAAGGTGAAACTTAAGGAAGGAAAGCTGAAGAGTATTTAAAACTGGGCTAAATAATAACATCCTTGTAGAAAATTATTATTTTATTTTATTTATTTAATTTGACTTAATTATCGTATTTCATTTTAATTTATTTTATTTGATTTTATTTTATTTAATTTTGTTTATTTTATTATATATAACTTTATTTTATAATATATTATTTTATTTTATATTATTTTATTTTGTTTCATTTTATTCTATTATATTTTATTTTATTTTGTTATATTTTATTTTATTTTATGTTACTGTATTTTATTTTATTTTATTATATTTTCTTTAATTTTATTTAATTTTGCTTTATTTTAATTTATTATATTTTATTTTTATCAGAATTTATTTTATTTTATTACATTTAATTTAATTTAGTTTACTTTAATTTATTTTAATTTAATTTAATTTAGTTTAATTTAATTTAATTTAATTTAATTTAATTTTTTTATTTTATTATTTTTGATTTTTTTTAAATTTAATTTATTTTATTTTGTTTTGTTAAATTTGTAGATTGTTTTATTTTATTTGATTTGATTTTATTTTATTTTAGTTTATTTAATTTTTTTATTTTATTTTATTTTTTTATTTTATTTTATATTTTTTTTATTTTATTATATATTATATTATATTATTTTATTTTATTTCATTTCATTTTATTTTATTTTATTCCGTTTAAGTTTGTTTTATTTTATTTTATATTTTTTTATTTTATAATATATTATTTTATTTTAAATTATTTAATTTTGTTTTATTTTATTTTATTGTATTTTATTTTATCTGATTTTTTATTTTATTTTACTTTATTTTTTTTATTTCATTTTTTTATTTTGTTTTATTTTATTTTATTTTAATTTATTATATTTTATTTTAATTTATGATTTTGTTATTTAATTTAATTTAATATGTATTAATTTAATTTATGTTAATTTAATTTAATTTTTTTTTATTTATTTTTTTTTTTTTTAATCTAATTTATTTTAATTTGATTAATTAAATATTTTTGTTTTATTTTGTTTTATTTTATTTTGTTTTATTTTATTTTATTTCATATTATTTTGTATTATTTTATTTTATTTTTTGATTTTATTTTATTTTACCTTTTTATTTTCATTTCTCGTCATTTGGATAGAAATAACACAACTTGGTGCAAGCTTTTATGTGCCTTGACCCTGAAGATTGCGTTGCCTTCGTCAAGTACGTAAAATAATACAAAGTGTGTGTGTGAGTTTATGTATATTTGGGTTAGCGACAAAGAAGTGTTGACTTCTGCTGAGTGCAAAATAAATAATGAAAAAAAGCAAGAAATATTACTAATGAGAAAGAGAAACGAAAAAGTCAACCACGAAAAGGAAATTTCATCGCAAAGAAGAAAAATCAACAATAGTATGCACTGCAAATATAACAATATGCCTATGCGTATACATATTTATACGTGTGTGCGTGCATGCGTACCATTAGTGGTTGCGGCCTCATTTTGTATTAAAATTGAAATGCGCAACAAACTGCCAGAGACAGTCGTAAAACGGTAGTGGCATTAACAGGAAAAATGGAAGCTGTATATACGTAAGTGTGAGCGATATTTAAAAGCTATAGTTGTACAGAGGTGCATGTGCAACAATTCTTTTCTGTTACATACAGGCATTCTCATCAAAGTAGGCGAAGGTCATAACAATATTAATTTTGCTGACTAAATATTCGCCACATTTGGCTGGAGTGGATTTTTTGTGATTTTGGTAATACTTGACCAAAATTTATATTTTGTGGGAGAGAGAGAGGAACTATTTAAAAGAAGGTTTATGGAACCAGTCGTTCATATATTTGAACTGCCTCTTTACTGAGTTCCTAGAACAGAATTTAATGAAAACTATTGGAAAAATATTTAAGGAAAGTAAATTTATATTAAGATGAGCAACTTCTTACTCAATGCAAAATAAAATTATTCTTTTAGTCATGTAATTTCACATTTATCAATTCAAAAATGCATGAAATACAACATTTAGCCTTACATAGTAACATTCTGCATGTTCGAATGTTAATATGCAGCAAGCAGTGAAGAAGGAAATGAGTAAACGATTTTTCTGTAGAATGAACAATTGACGAAAGGTCATTATGTGCATACGTTGATGAAGAGCATGTGCTGTCAACTTAGGCGAGTAAAATTGCTTTAACGACATGCAAGTTGATGGACGTGAATGCAAACCCTGTTGTGAAGTGAACTAGTCCACAACTACTTCGAAACTAGTATGCCCAACCATGCAAGCGAGGGACATATTTATTTTGCCAAAATACAGCCGGATGGTAATTTTCATTTTACAAACGTAAATATACTAGTTGCATACTAGTTCCAAAATAACCAAAAAGTAACTAGTTAAATTTTATACCGAAATAATGATTTAATTTAACACTGGTGAATATTTAAATAATAAATTTAAAAAAAAAAGTTCATTTTATTTTGAACGCTTTACTATTATTTTAAATTTATTAATTTATTTTTTAAATTTTACTTCCGTGAATTTTTCTTATACTTCACTACTTTTTATAATTTTCAAATATATATGTATTGTCAAACAGTATGCAAAATATGTTTGATTAAATATATTAAGAAAGGAAAGTAAATACATCATTTGAAATAATGTATAATTAATAGATTTGTAATTGGTCCATTTTGGTTTTTTTCGGACTAGTATGACTTCTCACCAATTTGACCTTTTACTGCAGGGTATGTTTAATATATTTAAAAATATGTTATGAAAGCATATTTATATATTTATATGTATGTGCCCATAATATGCATTTGAGTGCACTTGTTGGCCAAAAACCATCAACGCCCGCCAGCGTTGAGCTGAGTGGATGCCATCAGCAAATATGTTGTTGTTGTTATTTTTATGAAAAATACCATGTAGCGCCTTTTCGCTAACAAAACAATTTAAATGCATAATTTGGCATTCAATATGCGTTTAGTTGTTGTACAACAATCTTTTGTTGCAATTTCCCGCGATGTGATATTAGAAAATTTAGCAAAAAAAGCAAAGCGAAAATTAGAAAATATTATTAAATAGTGACGCACACGCTACCACCCTCGCCCACAGTAACTACCAACTTTTCTCATCTAATTTTTGAAACGCTCGCATAGATTTTGTTGTAATATTTATTTTGAGATTTTACAATTTCGCTACGTATATTTATTTTGCATGCAAATTATACCACCCACAACTATGGCAGATAACGGCAAATTACTATTAGCTCTGCGCGTATGTTTGTATATGCACACATACATACACGTATTTATGCAAGTATTGTAGATTTTGTGTTGCCACCAATGCTGCTCATTATGCAATGCATGCAACGCAATTACGACGCGTGCACCGACAACTGCGAGTATCATGGCGTAGTAATAACTAGCAACAATTACTATAGTGACAGCAAGAACAACAACATAGCATACATCAAGGTATGCACGTCAAAAATTAACGTCGCCGACGAGGTTGGAAATATGCAGTAAGCAAATACTGGCAGCGGTGGAGATACTGAGAAATTGCAACAACGCGGTGCTCTGGGTATGCAAATCAAGTGTAGAGTGGGAGAGAGAAGGGGGACGAAGCGGCGGTAGAAGAGGATAGAAAATAGTTGATGACGGTTACAGAGTAATAGAAAATATGAAAAGTAAAAAATGACGACCGCAAAAAGCGCAACGCATCCTGGAGATCCCTGAAGGCATGATGATTCCCATATGCGCAACGCGAAAGCAAAGGTATGCAGTTGTTTACAAGGTTATTTATCATACGTGTACGAGTATACATACCTATATTATCTGTATGTACATACATAGGTATGTATGTATGTATATAAAGGCAGAGTAAGATTAATTGCAAAAAGAACCTGGAAGATTGGACTTCGAAAATTTTGCGACAACACAAAATGTTGCTCAATATAAAATGTTGCTTAACATAAAATGTTGCTTAACATAAAATGTTGCTTAACATAAAATGTTGCTCAACTTAAAATGTTGCTCAACTTAAAATGTTGCTAAACTTAAAATGTTGCTAAACTTAAAATGTTGCTTAACATAAAATGTTGCTCAACTTAAAATGTTGCTAAACTTAAAATGTTGCTTAACATAAAATGTTGCTTAACATAAAATGTTGCTTAACATAAAATGTTGCTCAACTTAAAATGTTGCTAAACTTAAAATGTTGCTTAACATAAAATGTTGCTTAACATAAAATGTTGCTCAACTTAAAATGTTGCTAAACTTAAATGTTGCTAAACTTAAAATGTTGCTAAACTTAAAATGTTGCTAAACTTAAAATGTTGCTAAACTTAAAATGTTGCTAAACTTAAAATGTTGCTAAACTTAAAATGTTGCTAAACTTAAAATGTTGCTAAACTTAAAATGTTGCTAAACTTAAAATGTTGCTAAACTTAAAATGTTGCTAAACTTAAAATGTTGCTAAACTTAAAATGTTGCTAAACTTAAAATGTTGCTAAACTTAAAATGTTGCTAAACTTAAAATGTTGCTAAACCTAAAGTGTTGCTAAACCTAAAATGTTGCTCAATCTAAAATTTTGCTTTACATAGGACATATGTACCTATGTAGTTCTAATAATAATAATTTTTTCATCGCGAAAATATATATAATAAAAAAATAATTATTCATTAAAAAACATTTTTTATGAAAAAAGTTTTCTATTAATCAATATATGCCATAAAATTTTGGAAAAATTACCAGTCTTCCTCAATTTTAATACCAAAAATTTGCTTAGGTTATACGTTAACATTTTGTACTTAGTGTATATGGCTACGTACGAGTATGTTTGTAGGCTCTCGCATTAAGTTAGTTAGCAGCTGATGACTTCTACTGGTGCTAGCTTCTCTCTCCTGTGGCAGTGCTAAGTAACAAATGGTATTGCATTGACGCACCAGCACTAACGCACAACAACAAACGTACATATATAATCGTATGCCTTCCCCATTTCTTTCACGCTACGCTATTTACATCTACATTTACATATTTCTATAGAGATATGATACCCATAAGCTCCGGGCAATAATAAAGCAATGCAAATGCGTAAGACTTCATTGCATCAGATATAATAACGGTGTAGCCTTGTTTCCACACATTTTTTGCCTGAGTAATACATCCTAGTGTTGCTATATAATGTATGTGTGTATCTATGTGTGTGTTTGTAATTTTTCCCTAGTTCGCTTCGTCATTGCCTTTGGCGCGCCTCCTACAATACACGAATGTTGGTAATGATGAGTTTTACTCTAACTAAATTGCTGATGAAGCTAAATAAAAAAAAATAAAAAAAAAATAAAATGTAGAAAAATAAATTATATGCATGTGTGTTGGTTGGTTGAGCATGTTGTGAGAGAATTTCCATTTAATTATATTTTTGCAATCGTTGGCATAACAACTTTTATGAATTTTAATAAAGTATTTTTCGAAATTATATTTAAAAAAATAAAAAAAAATCACAGCTGCTTTCTGCAGTTAAAAATTGGCTTGTAAGAATAATTAGCTTAATTGAGCTTAAATAATTAATTTATCTACTATTCTTGTCCAGCGCAAAATATCTTTAAATAATTAATTCGGCTTCTGGTTTTATTAAAAAGAGAACCCTCTGAACTTTTTTTTTAAATTCTCAAGCGAACCATTGCTCTTGTCGGTATTATCGCTAACAGATTGATCTTGAAGGGGGCCATCTATAGATTCGGTATGGCGACAATCCAGAAAATCTCTCTCAAAAGCTAGAAAACTCAAAGGTAATTTCAACAATTTGGCCCCTCTGAAAGAGGACACTATAGTGAAGTATTAGTCAAAGATCGAGGAACACCTACAAGGGTTTGAGATGGCTTAGTCAGATTTTATTACGAGTATTGTCGCCGCAATGCCCAATCATCCAAAATTATAGAAAAATATTTTTTTTTAACTGCGGTCGCCTATCGGCAATTACCGTCAAGCCCTCCGAGTGTATTTTTAACATAAAAATCAAAGCTTTACGTAAAAATCTATCGGCCGCTCGGAGGCGGCTTGGAATAAACTATAGGTTCCTGCCAGCAGCCCAACGTAGCAAGTAGTAGTAAGTAATTTAATAATTATTATTATTTAGTTCTCCTTTCTATTGCCTTTTCTGCTCTCTATTAGCCTTACAGCTTCGAGGTGGAGTCGGCAAATTCCTCCTTTCCTAGTTCTTATCGCCACCTCTGCTCTCGAGATAGAGACGGCAACACCTCCTTTCTTAGTTCCGATCGTCTTCTCTGTTCTCTCTTAGCCTTGTAGCTTCGAGACAGAGATGGCTATTCTTTCCTCCTCTGATATTTCCTAGCCTGACGCCTTCGAAGCAGAGACAACTACTCACTGCATTCTGTATTTTCAACATCCGCTATTTCACAGGTGGCATGACATGAGCTTCGCTTCTGTGTTCCGGACCTTCAACGTCGTTCCTATAACGACACCGACGAGACCGCTATACGACATCTGGACAGTTAGATTTTTGAGACACTTAGGTAGACTTGAAAAGCACACAAGTGAGCTCAAGGTGTGAGTGAGTTGATTTTAGACCGCCGAACCGATAAGATCGCACGGACGTGTACAAGATTGTACGAATTCACCGACCAGTGACTTCCTCTCGCTTCGAGACACTCCGAGTGTGGGAAACAAACACATTCGTGTTTTATTTAACCATTGGGTTATAGGCTCCATTGGCGGACTCTGGAGCCGCTGGCTCCACTCCACGTTACATTGTTGTTGTTGTTGTAGTGGTTTGCTAAACCCGCTTAGGGGCAGGCGAGACTAATGTAAGTCAACGAGGTCATCTACGAGCGGACTCTTACGACGGGTTCGGCTCAGTGGAAAGGAAGGTTAAATCAGTTGAATTTATGTGACTTAATTAGGTTAAATCAGTTTAATTTATGTGACTTACAAAGAGGGATCTCATTGCAGGCTTTGGGTATGTCGGGATCAAGTCTGGCAAATGGATAAGTAGGAATTAAGTCGACTACATTAGACAGATCTTATTTGTGCCAGTATAACCCGGGTCTCTTGAGTCAGGTACTTGGATTACAAGAATGCCACATACAAGAAAAAAGTTCATGAAAGCGTTGACGGACTCTGGGTAAACGGCGTTAATTCGTAAAGGACCAATAGTAATTGATTGTTCATAACTTTTAGTACCAAACCAATAGAATAGTCTACCTTTAGCAACTACTTACGCAAAATTGGCTCCTCTGCTACTACTACTCTTTTGTTTCGAGTACTAAAGAAATATTGGTATGCTGCGACCTTTGTTAGAAATGAAATCACTGAAAGAGCTCAAGGACTTTTTAAAATTACCACGAAGGAAAACTACTGTGAAGGGAACAAACAAAATGAAGCGATTGATGAATAAAAAAAATATTTTATGTGAAAAATTAAGGTTCATCTTTCTCTTTGAGCATCCCTCGTAGGTGCTGGCATATCTTTGCTCTATGCCTAAAAGTCAGAGGAATACCCATAAAGTATGACAGTAAAACTCATACTCAGTCTCTTCATGTGCATTGAAACGTTTAAGAAAATACTTAATATATATGTACGTATGTGTGAGTGTTTTTTATAATATATCTTATATCTTTCTTCTCCTCTATTGCAATGAACTTAACATAACAGCCGCCCTACTTGTTGCTAAAAAAAACCTCCTTAAAAATCGGCGTAAAGTAATGTTACTGCGATAGCGTACTATATAAATATATGTATGTATTTCTTGCATATGAGTATGGTTACCGTTACGTGTATCTTAACTTGAATATACATAGTATTTTTAAAATGTATTATAAGTGCATTATAGTACTATTTTACATTTAAAGTGGAGCATATGCTTGTTTATGCATATGTGGACTTACATATTTACATACACGCATGTACGAGTACATGTGCAGCAAAGTAGCGAGTTCAGCTTAGTGAGTGTCGAAATTGAAAATATTTGAATAGGTTTTTAAGTATTTTCTTTTACTTCATTTTTTTTTGTTGCATTTATGGCCACCAAATAGACGCATAACTGCTGGAGCTCAGAGGAAAACTAAGCTTTCACGTGCTCGTCTCCCACGCTTACCCGCTGCGTGCGATTTGCTTTCGACAATTTTTCTATGAATGAAGTCAGTGCGAATATGCACATATGTATGTATGTATATCTTTGAGTATATGTATGTATGTTATACCGCTAAATATTTGTTGCGGAAGTACTTTGTTCGGTACACGTGTGAAGAAGCACTTAGCCCCCGAAATAGAGCAAACAAATGTAAACATAACAAACAATAAATAGCACACACACACACACATACATACACGTATTTATGTATGTACATAAAAAGTAACTCAGGTATGCAGGCAAATCTCTCCGTTTGCAGCGAGCACGCATGCATAAGTAAATATTTTTTTGGTTACACGTCTGCAAAGCTAAGATTTTTTAGCGCCATTTGACTTGGCAGCAGGGAAGCTCCTACGTGCACCACAAGCTCAAGTTGCAAATTCTTCCTTTGTGTTGTTTTTCTCTTCTTCTTTAAGCGCACAAATTCACGCACGTAATGCACCTAAAACAATCACATATGCTTTCGGCTATAAATACCCGCGTATACGAGTACATTTTTTAATATTTAATATAGTGGAATTTTCGAGCTCTGGAGTTTCCAGTTCTAACTGTTGGTGTTAGTGGAAATTTATTTTTGGGAGCCATGTGGCTGAGTTTAGGTGATCAATGCCTTCAGTTTTGTATTAAATTCTGAAAAAGTTTTAAAGTTAATGACTTACAAAAAAAAAAAAAATATGTATATTAGGTTAAGTAAAGTAAAAAGTTATCCATTTTTGTTGCAATAGCTGGCTTTAGAGATGCGCAACTCGCGTTCCGGAAGCGCGATTGGTTTAGGTTAGATGGCGTTAAAGATATTTTGTACTAAGAAAGACAACAAGAGAAGTGTTGATTACGTAACTCAAGCACTACTGAGTTGAGTCTTGTCAAAGAAAGGCAAAGGGAAAACATTCTACAATATTTCTTCCATAAAGGCGAAACGCAAGACTGGCAGCTGAGAATGTGAATAATGTTTTTGGTACGGATACTGTCACTAATGCACAATTTTGGTTCGTCGAAACCATCAGCCTCGTAAAAAAACCATCAGCCGTTCGAAGGCGGCTCAGTATAAACTGTAGGTCCCTCGGCGGATACAAAGCGCCAATTATATATTATATATTATATTATTTCAAACCGGTAACTTTGATGTAAAAGATGCTCCACGGTGTGGAAGGCCAATTGTCGAAAATATTGATCAAATTATGGAAATGGTCGAGTCTGATCGTCATGGAATTTCCCAAATATGACTTTAATAAGGCCCAGAACGCATCTATCAGTGCTGCCTCTGCCAAATAATGCTTGGCGTTTTAGCACCAGGTTGGGCAAAGGCAATATATTCTGCATAGCAGTAGAAAAATTCAGTTGCCACGACGAAAAATCGTCAAGCAGTTCAAGGTTTCATCCGAAATATGTTCGTCTGAGTACTAGACTACTAAAACTGAAGAAACTACGATAGAAATCTAAACAGACTGGCCCTATTTATAACAGCAACGCTCAAAAGGAAGTTCACATATGAAGACTTGAAATAAAAAAGACAACCAAATGGTTTTCTGCTTTAGTTGCGCTCTTGATCTGTGAGAACACTCATTAGCAACTCGGTATAAAGAAACCGTGGAACGCCATTTCAACCTCTTTACGTACATCTGCAAATAAAACTATAAGTTTTCGGAAAGACCAAAAGAACAGCTAGTCAGATAAGAAATATCGAACTGTAGTGGAGAGAAAACAGACTGCCTAACTCGGCTTGTGCCGGACGGCTGAACACGGAATCAAGGCGCGTTTACAAACAAAAAAATAAAAGGAAAGAGGCCGAGATGCATGAGTAGAAGAGCTGAACAAAAGGGGTAACGATCAAAAATTCTGTAAAAAATTTATGAAGATAACACAACACTTCTCCAGTCCATAGAATGATGGTGAAAACGAACGAAGTGAATATAAAGCGGTCGACTGACAAGGTCGAGCATCAGCTTCAGCAGAATATAGTAGGACGACGACTGGAACCTAGGTGCACTCTGCCCAATCTCTGAGGATAGTGACACCACAGTCTGCGACAATTACCGTCCCTCCGCCATATCGCATATAAGGTCTTCGCCAGCGTACTGTGTGAAAGACTAAAACTCTCCGTAAACGAATTGAATGGAACTTAGCAGTGATATTCACTATGCGTAAAAAAACCTGTGAGAAGAGCTGCCTCTACGCCACTACGTCTGAATTCGATATCCATGCATAATTTATACGACTGTAATAACTGACGCTGGACAATACCGGAAGGGCAGTTTTTGCGAAAGATTTATGGACAACGATAGCACGATGAGCTGTATGAGATACATGACAACATTGACAATAAGAAACAGTGTCTACGGTAGCTAGTTCATGACTTACGTTTAGTTGAAAGTACTCAAGCTGTGAAATTACTTGATTTAGAACCCAACACTTCCGTGGAAAGATCAATGTACAAAAGGACTCGATTTCACTTGGCCTTACGTCAATTAAAAAACAGGAGGAACAGAAGAATTTCTATCATTAAGATTATGGTTTTTAAATTTTTATTCTATTATTATTTTTTAAAAAAATTTAAGGAAAACGTAATTTATTTTTTGCGCTCTTCTAAGACTCGAAATACTATTCTTCACTTATTCTTTACACCTTTTCTTATAATTATAAATAACAATTGGAAATAAAGCGAGAACAGTAGATGCGAATTAACTTTAATTAAAAATAAACATTTTTACAAGCCATAATCTCTAAGCTCTCACCACCCAAAGCAATCGTACCAATTACACAAACCATATTTTCACTAATTTTGTTAAGATCATAAAATCAGGGCAGAACCTCAATAACCGCACAAGAAACATATGTGGAAACAAACGTGTGTGTGTGTGTGTGTGTGTGTGCTTGCAAATGCTTCAATATCCTGATTCTTGAATTTTATTTTATTTTTATATTATTTTCTTACATATGTACATATGTACATATATGGTATGTTAGTGTATAGTATTTCTAGTTTTATTATATATATATATATATATATTTATATTTTCCTTATTTTTACAAATATATTTAAGTGTATTTTTGTATTTCTCTTTTCGGTTTTTGTGGTCTCGTTTGTTCCTAATACAATAAAATTCATTTTACACGTACACACAAATGTTAGTTAGTCGGTGGAGTTGGAGTAGCATGTGAATGCATAAAAGGTAAGTAAATACTATATATATGTATTCATATAAACATATACGTATGTATATATGTATGTGCACGAAACAATGGCCACCGAGAGTATAAATGTGAGTAGCTTAAAAATAGTACTAAAATAGTAGTAGAATTTCCGTTGAGTGTCGACGTTTGTCGTTTCTCGTTTGCCGTTTGTATCTCTGTACGAGTATGCAGCTGTGTTGGTATAAATGTTAAACAAAATCAAAAATCCTGTTATATACTAGTAGTCTGCTGTTGTTACACGTACAATAATAGGTATAATAAGTAGGGAAGAGTGCAGTTTGATGAAAGCGAACATTAGATATTCGAGTATTTTTTGAGTTAAAAGTTTATAGCATCGAAGTGGAGTCAACGAAATTGTAGAGGAGTTTATTATGCATAAATTTATATTATCATCTATCTAATACTTTCTGCGATTTCGATTAATTTAAACCGTTATATACGAAACTCATCAGAACAGTTCGATTTTACCCGCGGTGCATAGTGTAGCCTGGTTTCAAAACTGTTTGTTAATATGTATAAAGTGGTTCTAGTGGGATGAAAAAATTTGTAAGAGAAAGAGGTTTCATAGCATGAAAAAATTGACACACATACTCTTATGAACACACATACGAATAGATATATTTGCACTTCACATACATGTTTTGTATGTAAGCACCCATAAAAGCACTCCTCGAACACACTTCATGCTATGGAGCTTACAAACTATACCAACTACGCTATTTATAAACATACAAAGAGTATATATATACAATATACGTGTTTACATACATATATTTGAGCACTCCACACACTTACCAGTAAAACCATCCGGACACGTACAGTTATAATAGGCGACGCCATCTATACAAGTACCACCATTTTGGCATGGACCCGACCAGCATTCATCCCAATTTGTTTGGCACTGAATTCCCGTATAGCCATCGATGCAGTAGCATGAATATGAGCTGCTGAATGGAGAGAGAAGAAAAAGAGAGAGAAGTGGGAAAAGAGTAAAAAATATGTATGTACATACATACCTATGTACGTATATATGGAATAAAAATAGTGTAGAAATAGTAGCAAGAAGAAGAAGAAGAAAATTACTAAAGTGAGTTTCAGTGTTTTTAGGCAAAGCAAAGTACAAAGTGTTGCAATTATGGTGTGGTGGCTTCACTATAGCTCTCTAGTGTAGTATTTTTAGTATGGAGATTGCAAATTTCCCTATAGAAATATAGCAATGTTATACCAGTTCGAGATGGTTAGAAACATGATCAGTTCAGTTTTAACTAAAACTCATTTTCGTGTAGATCAATTTTATGGTAGTATAAAACTAGTTTTTTTCGGACCAATTTGTTACTAGACTTCAACTAATCGCTGTGAGAAAAAAATGTTTTTTACATTACTCGAAAAATATTAAAAAAAGTAAATTTTCAAAAACTTCAAAACACAAAAAGCAATCACCAATCAACAATATGGTGGGGAAGAAATTTCAACAACAAAAAAAAATTTTCTTTTTTCCCAAATTAATTTTGCAATTTTTACCCTTTGTTAATTTAAAAAACTAATTCAATTGCTGCCCGAAAATTAGTATTTTTCGGACCAATTTGATGTTTGACTGAAGGGATACTTGCTTGTGAGTTAGAAGCAGCTTTAATTTTACGCTTGTGTGCCGTTCTGTGTTCACAGGTGTGGTTTTGAATGCATTTTGTATACAATTTACTTTCTTCTTATTAGAAGGTGCAGCTTATGTTTGTATATTTGTTAAATAATGCCTCCAAAAAGTAGCAGGGAATGACATAAAAGTAGTTGTGGGCGTACAAAAAATGAAAGAAAAAAAATAAAAAAAAGAAATGAATACAGTAGGTGGAGCTATATTTAGAGAGCATATTATTAGAAATTATTAGTGCGCTGGAGAAGCTAACGATGGTCATGCAACAATGCGGAAATCATGCCGACATTTATTACTGCCATTCACCAATAATCCTTAAAAAGGTTCGGAAAGTCGCATATTTATTTTACTTTTGGTAATTTTTTTTATTTTACTCTATTTTAATTAATTTTGTTTTTTAATTGTATTTTATTTCACCTTATTCTATTTTGTTTTTATATTTTTTTAAATTCATTTTTATCTATTTCAATTTCTTTTATTTTATTTTGTTTTATTTTATCTCAGTTTTTTTATTTTTATTTTTTCTTTTTATTTTTCTTTTCTATTTTATTTCATTTATTTTAATTTTTTTATTTTCTTTTATTTTTCATTTCAATTTCTTTTCTTTATTTAATTTTTTAATTTTGATTTATTTAAATTATTAAATTGAATTTATTTAATTTTTTTTTTAGTTTGTATGATTTTATTTTATATTCATTTATTATATTATTATTATTTAATTTTATTTATTTTTTATTTTAAGTTGCTTTGTTTGAATTTCTTCTTTTTCATGTTATTTTTTAGTTCATTTTATTTTAGCACAATTTTGTTATCTTATCTGATTAATTTATTTTTTTTATTTTAAATTTTTTTTTTTATTTTCTCTACTTGCTTACTTTATTTTATTTTATTTTATTTTATTTCATTAAGATTTATTTTATAACTTTTAATTAATTAAATTAATTTTTTTTGTAAGTTAATTTTAATATTTTGTAGAATTGAATATTTATTTTTCCTTAATTTGTTATATTTTATTTTTATTTCTGATTTTATTTAATTTTTTTAATTTTATATTTTTTATTTTAATTTATTTTATTGTATTATGTAGTATTTTATTTAATTTTTTTTTTAATATTAATAAATTATAAATTATTTTATTTTATTGTTTCTTTTATTTCACTCTATTCTATATTATATTACTTAAATCAGGTTAGTTCCATTCCTTCCTTTCTCCTTACATACTTTGCTCTTGCCCAGCCTTTTATCTGCTTCACAAATTTTTATACGCACAGTCATTTCTTCACTGGCAACTCCTTAATCGCTTCGCTGTCATTGGCTCGCAATTGAATTGGCCCTTTCATTCTTTTGAAATTCTTTTGCAATTCAACTCTTTGCTCTCATTTTTTTTTCGTTCTTTGTGTTATTTTTTTTCTAATTCCAGTTGCCAAGTGAGCTTGTTGCCAGTTGATAAAAGCAGTAAATCAGTAGTTTGTTAAGCAGCCAGCTGGCTTTCTTTTGGACTCAAAGCATATCAAAGCTTTTGCTATATCATCACCACTATTGTTGTTACAACAACAAGGAAAACTTGCATGCGAAGACTTTCTTCATATTACCTTTGTTATTGTTGGCTTATAAGCATTATTACAATATAGCAGTAGAAGTGTGCTAACTTGTTAGAGAAGTATTTTTCTTTATTCCTTTTTTTATAATCTCCACACATTTGCAAATCAACTTTTGGCACCATGAGTAGTAGCAGCTGCATTTTTTCCATTTTTTCCATTTTGCTTTTCACACTTTCTTTGTATAACTATTAGGTACCTCATGCTCCACTTGCCCCACCACTTTGTGGCACTTGCCACATATGTTGCACACATTAGCAGCAGCATTATTAGGTAACTTGGGATTGGGAAACGAAATTTTTAGTTTTTATTTTTATTTTCTTATATTTTTTATTGTACAATTTGTGAATTTTTTCTTCACAAGGAATTCGGTTTTAGTTGTAACAGCAGCTGGGATCAACTCAATCAGTTGACGGCAACTTTGACTTTACCCTCGGAAACTTTAAGATGTTCATCTTTAGTCTCATAGCGCGTTAGACCAAGGAAATTGGAAAATAAAATAAAATGAAATAAAATAAAATAAAATAAAATAAAATAAAATAAAATAAAATAAAATAAAATAAAATAAAACAAAATAAAATAAAATAAAATAAAATAAAATAAAATAAAATAAAATAAAATAAAATAAAATAAAATAAAATAAAATAAAATAAAATAAAATAAAATAAAATAAAATAAAATAAAATAAAATAAAATAAAATAAAATAAAATAAAATAAAATAAAATAAAATAAAATAAAATAAAATAAAATAAAATAAAATAAAATAAAATAAAATAAAATAAAATAAAATAAAATAAAATAAAATAAAATAAAATAAAATAAAATAAAATAAAATAAAATAAAATAAAATAAAATAAAATAAAATAAAATAAAATAAAATAAAATAAAATAAAATAAAATAAAATAAAATAAAATAAAATAAAATAAAATAAAATAAAATAAAATAAAATAAAATAAAATAAAAAAAATAAAATAAAATAAAATAAAATAAAATAAAATAAAATAAAATAAAATAAAATAAAATAAAATAAAATAAAATAAAATAAAATAAAATAAAATTAAATAAAATAAAATAAAATAAAATAAAATAAAATAAAATAAAATAAAATAAAATAAAATAAAATAAAATAAAATAAAATAAAATAAAATAAAATAAAATAAAATAAAATAAAATAAAATAAAATAAAATAAAATAAAATAAAATAAAATAAAATAAAATAAAATAAAATAAAATAAAATAAAATAAAATAAAATAAAATAAAATAAAATAAAATAAAATAAAATAAAATAAAATAAAATAAAATAAAATAAAATAAAATAAAATAAAATAAAATAAAATAAAATAAAATAAAATAAAATAAAATAAAATAAAATAAAATAAAATAAAATAAAATAAAATAAAATAAAATAAAATAAAATAAAATAAAATAAAATAAAATAAAATAAAATAAAATAAAATAAAATAAAATAAAATAAAATAAAATAAAATAAAATAAAATAAAATAAATTAAATAATATTACATTCAATAAAATAAAATAAAATAAAATAAAATAAAATAAAATAAAATAAAATAAAATAAAATAAAATAAAATAAAATAAAATAAAATAAAATAAAATAAAATAAAATAAAATAAAATAAAATAAAATAAAATAAAATAAAATAAAATAAAATAAAATAAAATAAAATGAAATTTATTTGTTATAAACTATATTTAGTAAAAGTGCGGAAAACTCTAAGTATGCTTTTGTAACTAAAATATAATAACAATGAATTTTGTAAAAACAAAAGCCTTTGCCACAATAAAAAAGTAGTTAAGAAGCAATATAAAAAACTTTAAAACAGGTAAAGCTAAACAAAGAATTGTTGGCTTAAACTACTTTAAAAGCAAAGAAGGGGGGATAAATAGAAATGAGGTAACGCATACGCACTGGCGCACCGGTAAAGCCACTGCAGTTACACAGAAAACACACTTTTTGAGTAGGTGTAATTGTTAACGTTTCTTTCCATAGTCTATATGTGAGTGTGTGAGTCTTTTGCTTAGTTACTTTTTGCTTCCTACAATTTCAGCAAGAAAAAATCTAAGTAAAAGCAAACTTATACCCCCACACAAACGGAAATATAACTGAAAATTTGTGCAGCATGTGGAGTACTACAGTTGCATGTGGGCTCCCATTTCAAATTTATTAATAAAGGGAAAAGCTTTGGTATTATTTTTAAACACAATACCTTTTTTGTCGGATGGCTTACACGAATACATATATGGAGAGGGTTTCACATGCGTTGCTAGAGATTTTTTTTTCATGCTCTTCATTATATTTGCAGAGTGGGCGAGTCAAGGTTTGTAAGTATTTTTTTCTTAGAAAAGCTTTTATAAAAAGTAAGAATATTTTTTAAGTTTGAGAAATTTCACAGTAGCCAGAGTGAAATAGTCTCTGGAAGAGTGATCGAGGTTATTTTCATATACAATGCGATAACAGTGTATTTAAAATTTCTGAAAGAGTCGCTAATATCGACCCTTAACAGCATTTTAGTATACCGCAGTATCACTGGTATCAAGCAATTAAGAGAGTGGCAGCAGTGGTCACCAACGGAAGAGTGACACAGATATTTTTCAATTCTCTTTCTTCACATTTTCTTTCAAAATCATCAATTAAATTAAATTAATTGGTATAATATAATTTCCACACATTATTGCTTACCTCATTTCCCTTATTATAATTAATTAAAACAAAATTAATTAATTAAAAGAAAGAAATAAAAAAAAAATTGAAAAATCCAGCAAAAAGTTTGCATCCATTTCCGTCAGCAAATCATTTAAAATGTAACAAATCGAGAGCTATTAATTTGAAGCTGTCACGAGACATCTTTTACCTTCGTCCAACTGTTATAAAAAGCAATTGAATTCGCTCTCATTTTAGTTGCCCGAAATCGATGATAATAAAATTGAGAAGTAGTTAATCGCTCGAACATTCATTGGCTACAGATAACCATCAGATAACCACTGATTATATCGCTCACCCGCTTGCTGCTCACTCAGTAACTGAGTATGTGTTGAAATGTCCATACTCATTTGTCTTAAACACCAATCACTTGAGGGAATTGACAAGCCCGCAGCATAAACCAGCAAAGCAACCAACGCACAGCGCTGTCAGCGAATTTCGTTTGGTAAGTGTGGAAGTGAAAGAGAGAGAAACAACAGAGAATGAGAGGAAAGTTAAAATAAAAAAAAACCGCTTTCATTAGCACCACAAAACCAGCCACACAAATAAACCGAGCTAAGTGCTGGTATACCAACTCCTGTTAATCCTGATGGCGCTGCAACTGACCGCTGAAGGTTTAAAATAATCGAACTAATCAAACAAGCGAAAACGGTATGAGAGTATGGCTGCGTGTAACTCATATGTGCGGCAGCACTAAAACAAACCACAGCAAAACCAATAAGGATAACCAAAAGCAATGAGAAGAGCAAAAAAAAAAAGTTAGTTTGGAAAATGTGTTAGGTGTGCATGTGAGTGTGTCTCAAAGCTATGCTTCTGTATGTGCGGACACTCGACCACTCAAAGTCAATTGTGTTGCAAACGCATATGCCCTTTACACTACCAATTTGTTAGTCCACTTCCTCTCGGCAACTGCTGTCGCTTTGAGTGACTGACAAAGTTATTGCTATGCTTACACGTACACTTGCGAGGCGAGTAGAGCTGGTTGGTTAGAGGTGGAGGGAATAACTGCTCGAAATGCAGTTGAAGCAGTACTTTTCTGCTGCTCTCGACACTTTAATGACACACGCGGGGCTAAAGTAATCAACGTTAATGCTGCTGCTGCTTCTCTTGTTGCTGTTGCTGCTTTTGCTGCTGCTGCAGCTGCTCTGGCAGCAAACGAGGTTTATTGCCACTCGAACGGGTTGATTGGTATTTGAGTAGTGCCGGAGTGCATATAGAAACACACACACACACACACACACCTGCTGTTAACAACATTGTGTAAGCAAAAGTGTTAAACAAACACGTAATGATGTTTATAAGCGAAAGAAAAGTTCGAAAAAATAGAAAAAAAAATAAAATACACAAAAAATACTAAAGACAAGAGCTAAAGAGAGTATGTGATGAGAAAATAGAGTGGCGGGCGTGGTGTTGCAGTGTTTTCAAAGGATGTTGTTAGCCACTTTGTTTTAAAGAACATTTTTGTGTGTAAATCTGTGGCAGCCATTGGAAGGAGCAGTTAGCGAACTAGTTGTATGTAGCTGTGTGTATGCGTGTGCCTGTGTACAGCTTTAAGGATGTTTTGTTAAGCAGAAGCTGAGATGCACATCGTAAGTGCAATATGTGTTTGGTCAAGTGTTTAAGTACGAAAAATTGTAAAATAAATATGAAGAAAGTTCATTTAAGTTGAGTTATTAAGGTGATCGAAAGTATACAGGTGAAGCTTAAAGGATTTAAAAAATTTTTTCTTTCTTTAATGATACTTTTTCCCTCGAGAAACAGGCTGCTTTGATCCTCTATCCGTCTTCAAGTTGTCCTCAAGTTGATTAAGAAAAGCCGAGTAACGAAAAGTTCAAGCAAATAGGTGAACAAATTAAGCAAACTAGTCCCAAATGAATAATTGGGGTAAGCAACCAACCAAATGACCAACCGACCAACTATATGTTAGTACATCATGTTACCTTTGCAGAGTAAGTTCCGTTTGATCAGGAGTTCTCTTGCTCAAGTCGATTTCGAGTGATTCAGAGGGAATATGGCCATGGATCTTTGATTCAAAAGTGCTAAATTTTCTTATTCCCCATTGCTCCGTCGTTATATACAAACTATTACTAAGGCCCCTTCTGCTTGATGAAGGCGTTCAAAGGTTTAAAGTAGTCGGCGATGACAGCCTCGCAAGCGGCGCCAGCATAAGTGACCTGGCATAGAAGTGATATTCACTGTGTTACCTCGGAGAGTCTGTATATTGCCCCTTTTCTTCTTGCCACATACTTAGACTTTGTGTTGAAATACTAAATTGCCTTAGTTGGCTGTCTACAAAAAATATGTTAGATTCCTCTGTTAAAGCGGTTGACCATTTGGCGTCTTCAATAAAGTCCACAATGTCCGCTTGGAAGAAACAACCTGGGTTATTCGGGCGGATACAGAAGAACTCTGCTCCTGTGGCTACCTCGCATTAGGACCCATCAGAATAGATCTCAAAATATTCAGTATCACCGATGGCTTTGCCTGCCGCCCATTCTTCTCTGCTGGAGAAGGGAAAAGTGTTGGTCCGAGTTCTATTATATTTTTAAGTATGCCGCCAAACTTTTTAATGTTAAAGACTGGACCCAAGTATCTATGATAGTCAGGCGGGTAGCCACCAGTACTGCTTCATTAGAAAGTTTTATGTTGATTAGCCCGATGCTAAGAAAATTGTAAGGGCGATAAGTTAACCAGAAGAGCAACATTCATAGCCACAATAAATCCGGCACACGAAGTTGGCACACCAGGTACCTGTTAATGTCGGGTTTTACCCTTAGAGCCAATACCAGATGATGTGATGAAACCGCATGCAATGCAATGAGTTACATTGATCTGACCATCGATCGAGCAGAAGACAACAAAGCATTTACTCCTTCTAAACTAAATCTCCATTAGCATTATAACCCCCTAGGTAACCGAACACTGCTTGATTGGTGCTTATGGTAGGAGAATAGGCTACTTTCCTAATGACTTCTGACGGAACTAGAGGCACATAGATGAGTAGCAATCGGTAGAGTATTACCTCTGCGACTGCTCTGCCCTCAGTGCGAGCTGGCATTATTGCTCGGAGACTCTTCTTTCGACTGTCATCAATTTGTTGTAAAGCCAAAGAAGTTGGGAGGATTCAGTAATCGAGCTACCTCAATGAACAACTAAGAATCTAAAGATATGTTTAAAAAGCTCCAACTCAAGATAAGCCCAACGAAAACGGGTAATTGTGTATTTAACTGATCGCTTCGCTTTAAGCTCTCACATTTGGACTTGGGAACAATTTGTTTGGAAGCCACTAGAAATCTGTGGAATTTGCTATTAAAGCGAATAATTTGTTTGTCTCTTGAAAGGCAGAATCGTAGTCATAAAATTTTTAACTACTTTCGCTCTAGATGTGGATCTTGCTTCCACCACTCATTTTGTTGTTGTTGTTTTTGTTGTTGTAACCGCAAAAATATTCCTCAAAGTAGTTCTTTGGGAATGTTGCGGCAGTGACAGTGCTTGGCCGGACAAAAGTTCGGTTCGTTTCGGTATAAAGATCCGACTGTCGCGGTAACTATTGGATTTCAGTCGTCTTACCGTGGGTAAATTATTGAACCCCTAACCTGTATTTTGCTGTTATATAACGTTTCGATATTGAGGTCTTCAAACAACGAGTTCTGGTGCCTGTGCTTGAGCTTAACGAATATAGCAAGAACTCTTTGCTTTGGCATCAGAGCCTTTCCCATTTTGTCGAGCGATCTGTAGCTCGCTAATGTCCTCCAGTATTTTAACAAAAGCGACGAGACCCTAAATGGCTTGAAGTTCTCACGAGATGTATGCGAGCCCTCCACGGCCTTTGGTAATGATGATAATTCGGACTCCTCTTCCTTAAGATAAAAGCGTTTTTCGAGGATGCGTATCATTTAAGGAAATTTACAAATTGTGAAGAGTCTAGTCTAGTAGTGTGCGCTACTTTATGGAAGGTCATGAGTTCGAATCCAGGTCAAAACAACAATTATCGGAAAATTATTTTCGAAATGTGGTAACCCCTAGGCGGGCAAGACATGTATCATAAGTGGACAAATTTTTACACACACATTTTTATCTATTAAAGTAGTTGAGACAATGACGGACGTGAGTCATCAAAATAAGACGAACTTGAAATCTATTCAATTTTTCTGAAGAACAACTGGGAAGTAAGCAACCCTCAGTTCGTCATAAGTTTTTCCTTTATTTCGATTTTCAACTTCGCCTAAAGTCATATACATACCCTCTTCGTCCTTACACTTATTTAACACAAGGGTCCTAAAGCCTACCGTAAGAGTGTTTGTTTTCTCGAAACTATTATTTTCACAAAGGGCACATGTCAAAGGGGGAGTTCCAATTTGACTTTAGTTTGCACTTTAAGGCTTGGAAAACTCTTCAACTACTTCTAGGAAACGAGCAAGGAAGGGCTTTCAGCTGCAACTAAAGACAAATTGACGGTGTAATTTCACTAAGTGATTGTGTGAGTTACTTGTTGTGTGATTGTGTTTGTATGCACAAGTGTTCATTCTACTCCACTTACCTATTCAAACCATCGATGCAGACACCGAAAACGCAAGGATTACTCAGGCAAGCGAAGCCGGCTTGACCGCAACCAAATGCAGCCAACAGGCAGAGCGTGGGTAGCAACCAAACAAAAGTGGATGTAATAGTTTTGTTGTTGTTGTTGTTGTTGTTATTGTTACTGTTGCGGATGATGTAAGTGCTTCGATTGGCAGTAGAGTTTGAAGAACGACAGCAGAGTTGCTCAACAACAGCGACAAGTATTTGCTCGGCAACTGTTGACCATGATGTGGATGTTGTGGGTGGTGTTGTTGTTACTGCTGTTGTTGTAGTTGCGTTAGCTTTTGCAGGTGTGTAGGTGTTTATAAGTGCTTTAGAAGTTGCAACTTTTGTTGGGGTCACAAACTTTGGACACTCCAATGAGGATTTTACAATTTTTCTTGAATTCTTTGTATTTGTTGTTGCTGTTATTATTTTAGCTGATTCTTTCAATTTTATTGCAGTAAATATTTGAGTTGCTACTCTTTTTGTTGTTGCCTGCTTAGCTCCATCTTCACACTGAGCAGCGGTAGTCGAGCTGAGCGCATTGGTTTGCCTAGATCTTCGGTCACGCTGCGGTTTAACTTCTTGCCGTTGGTTTTGTGGTTCGGTTAAAGCCAACGCCACTGTAGCATCGTCTTCCCACCTCTCTTCCGTTGTTGCTGCAAATGCAGTTCGTTGATCTAGAGCACCTGACACGTCCGGTGTTATATCCTGCTGATAGTTTGCTTGTTCTTTGTCAATATTTTCGCTACTTAACGGTAATACGCTGTGTGTACAATACGCATAGTAATCGGATTTACCGTTATCGTTTACACTTCGGCATTGATCGTTGTCGCAGCGGTTTAATATGCGCTCGCCTGCCTCGCTGTGTGTTCCCGCGTTGGGTGTGTGTGGAGTGGAGCTGTTGTTGTTGTTGTTGTTGTTGCTGTATTTGCAACATTTACGCGCATTTTTAATTGGCATCATGTCGTTGGCGTATATCCACATGCTGCACTCTGCAGGGATTGCAGTATCAGTTGTCGCCAGCTTAATTCCGGCACTGCAGTTTTCTTCGTCTTTCGTATTCAGCGCTCCAGCCAAGCTTACATGGCGTGTGACACTACTAGTTGATAGTTGTGTTGTTGTCGCCCTGGACGAGCGTCGTTTTTTGGTCATTCTCCCTATAGATTATTGTGTGTAATTTACATGAACGTCCTGTGTTGGGCGCTGTTCAGAGAGAGAGAGAGAGAGAGAGAGTGAGAGAAGGAGAGCGTGAGTTTTGGGTTGTGTTGTGCAGGTTTTAGCACTGAGCGCGTTGTTTTCATACACTATTTTTGTGATTCTTTTGCTCTTATTTATTTCTTTTTAGTTTTCCTTCTGCCTCTTACCTTGTCGTTCTAACAGTTTCGTCAGTTATTTATGTCCTGCGAGTGCTTTGCTTTTTTTTCCTTTCTGTCGCTCTTCTCGCCTCCTTCTTGTCGTTGGCTATTGATTGATTATTCTTTACTTCTGCTGCGTTGGTAATATATTTTCTTCCTCGCCACACCTTATTCCTCTTTGTTTACTCGCTTTGTTTGCTGTCTGTCTGCTTGCATGCCTTCCCTTTGGTCTCTTTAATTTTCACTCGCTTTCTTGTTGTTGCTGCCACACAATTCCTTGTTGCCACAGTGTCGTTTATCTTAGTTTTTAGTTTATTTCCACTATTTGTTTTTTGTTGTTGTTGCTGTTACCGCTATTGATATTGCTGTTGTTGCTATTTCTCTTGTAGTTGTAGTTGTTGTTGTTGCTGTCGCACAATCCGCTTAAGTGTTTTATTAACTTTTATCGTTTGCGTAAATTGTTTATTTCCTCTTGGGATAGAGAGTCTCTTCTGCTGCATGCGCTCTCGCAACTTATTTGTTTCGATTTTGTTGTTATTATTTTCAATGCTCTGTGTGTTTTTTTTTGTGCCTCAAACAATCGGCATTATTGAGCTGCTTGTTAACGTAATTTTACTCGGTTCCTTGGCTCCTTTCTGTGTTTTTCTTTATTTATTATCTATTATTTTTCGATTTTTTCCCTTAATTTTATTCTCTCTCTCTTTGTCGCTTTATTTTATTAACACACTTTTGTCGTACTCATTGCAACGTCAAAAGCATTTGGAACCTTCTTGTTCTTGTTGTTGTAGCATATAACGTCTTTGGCAAACCGGAGTTGAGTTCCGAACTGCAAATAAATCAGATTGAGAACGGAATAATTCATTAGTTAAAGAGCAGTGAATGAGAAGAGATAAATTTCATCTATTAATATTAAAATTTTTTCATTTCCGCCTTTGAATGTCAGAGCATATCAGAAGTCAAGGATAATTCAAAGTAGACGCTTGCAAATTTATGTCACGATACAAAATTTCGATTTAATTCTATTACATCACGAAATTAATAAATGTCCATAAATTAAATTATAAACAAATATACGGAAATGATTTATATTTTATGGCCTTTGTAAGGAGAGTGGAAAAGACAAAATCACTGGAGCACCCCATCGCTCCACAAATTATGAAGAAGCCAAAGCGGTCAAATAAATTCTCATCGAAACAAATGCAATGGTCTCCCCGCACGGTCTCCAAATTTCTAACCCGGAGCACACCCCTGAATAAATTTATAGCACCACCTCTAATTCTTTAATAAGGAGTTCACACCACAGAACCCCTTTAAAAGCCCAACGATTATATGAATACATTTAAGGGTATTATTTAAAATCACCTTCCCTACTCCTAAGCAGCAGGGAGGGGCCCTCCTACCTACAAAACACAGACGCCAATGATGCTTCAATAATTTTATGCAATCAAATCTACGGCTGTAATAGTATTTTTATTCGACGAAAAACACTTTCCACGAAGGAATTGTTTCAAGTTTCTGAAGAGATAATAGCGAGAGAGCCAAATCTGGTGAATACGGTGGATGCTCAAGCAATTCGTACTTGAATTCGTTGAGTTTTGTCGTGTTGAGGTGCATTGTCTTGATGAAAAAAATATTTTTTTTTGTGCTGCAAGCCAGGTCTTTTCTGACAAATTTTTTCATCTAAAAAGATGATCCAAAAAGCCATAATAATATTCAGAGTTGATTTTTTTTCATCGTTCTGTGGGAAATCAATCAACGAAATTCCATTTGCATCTCAAAAAAAACTGATGTCATAACTTTCTTTGCTGAGCCAGTTTCAGTAGATCCAAGTCTCATCCATAGTTATGAAACGATGCAAGTAATCGGTTTTATTCTGCTTAAAATGCTTCGAACTATACTAAGAGATTTGTTTTCAATTCAGTTTTTTTAAATATTATATTAACGTGTGCGGCACTAATTTCCCAACCAGTTTTTTATATGTAATTTTTCAAGTAAAATATGAAGTACTTATTCGTCCTAGGGCATTAGCAATTCACGCTTAGTCAAACTTGAATCTTCAATAGCAATATTATAAACTTGCTCAATGATTTCTGGTGCGGTTGCGCTTTTTGGTTGCCCCTTGCATGGATCGTGTTCAAGCCTAGTACGACCACGTTTAAATTCACCAGGCCAAAAATCGGCGATGCGTTTTGAAGTTGAGTACTTTTTATACACTTCCAACAATTGTTCATAAATTTTCTTTGCTTTTAAACTCTACAGATTAAAGAAGAATTTAAACACTGCGCGATATTCAATTTTTTCCATATTAAAAAAATATTCTGACACATAAACTTCAAATGGATTGTAAACAATAAGTGAATTGACAAAATGACTTGTCACTTTGCTTATGCTCTCACGACAGACAAAAATTGTATTGAATGAATTTGGAGCTAGTAGTTCTATTTCTTGGTGAGCGCAGAAATTTTCCAACCAACAGTGCAGGCCTATTTCATTTTTTTTGCAAAATTTATTAATAAAATACCTCTTATTTACGGTCTAGTAGGCTCTCGCTAGATTGGAAGTAAAATATCTTTTGCCACTCATTTGAGCAGAAAATTTTAAGGACAATTTCGTGTCAAACAATTCGCTGCTCTTGACTCAAGTCCTTCTCAATAAATAAGAATTGAAATATGAACACTAATATTTGATATAGTCAATAACTTTATTTCATTTTTAATTTGATTTTTAACTTTTAATAGTAGTTTTATTAAATTAAAAGTAACAAATCAGAATTGAAGGGAGATTAAGCTGAGTCGTTTGATATTGCTTGGCATCTGTTTCATTAGAGCCCAACATTAGTCGATCATTCGTCATGTCGATGATGACTTGATGTTTAATTTATGTGGGAATGCAGGAAATGTATCCTTAGAGCCACTCTAGATCCAATCTTATGATAACTGTTTATATTCGGAGATTTGTGGTTACCAAAAAAGTGATGAAAAACAATGCGGTTTGAAAAGGAGGTACCTAGTACACGTTAAACATATTATTTTTTTGCTTTCTGACAGCTTAGGAAACAACCTGATTAAATTTGGATAAGTCAGTCATTTACGGTGGAGTTCGTCAAAGCAAAAGCTCTTGATGAGGTCCTGAGAACTCGGAAACTAACACTAATATTGCCGGTCGATGTAAATATTCTGATTTAGACTATCAAATATTGTTAGTAATCGTTCTAATGTGATTGTGCCCAGAAATTGTTTTGATTTTATAAACTTGTGTTATATGAACAAAGCACTTTTCTCCAGATATTTTTCCAATAAACATTCAAAAACATACTTTTCTTATTTTTTCTATCATAAACATGTTGTAGCAATCTTACAGTCTACTACAATATTTACTGAAGTAACCGGTAATGAAAAAAAAATTAAAATTTTGATTAAAATTCGAAAAACCATGCTAAAGATTTAATAAATACAAATAAATACTTACATTTGTAGCTACCCTGCAGAGAAAAATACTAGTTTTTAGGTAGAATCCAACTGGTTTGCATTTTTGCACTAATTAGTTTATATTCCATCAATTTTCCATGTAATCAAGTGGAATTTCTAACACAGTGATATTCCACGATGTAACAATATTATTCCTTTGACAGATCTTGCCTGAGTCGTGTCAAGCTGTCATGTTATTCATGGAAAGACTTACGCTCAAACAACGTTTACAGATAGTTCAATTTTTTCAACGAAAATTCACGTTCTGTAAAGAATCCAACATCATCACCCATCTTGAGACCCAGCATTTGTTATTGGATAATATTCGACCGAATAGACCACGTCCAGCACACAGTGAGGAAAATATAGCGGCCGTAGCTGGGAGAGTGCACGAAGACAGTGGAGGGTGGAATCAGTGCCGTTCGCAGCAACCCGGAACGACTTAATGCATTTCACATCGAGATCTTAAATTGGAAACCTACAAAATGCAGCTTGTGCAAGAACTGAAGCCACTCGACCTTCCCAAGCTACATCGCTTCGCTGTTTGGGCTCTTGCTGAAAAGTTCCAAGAAGATTCGTCGTTTTCGAACCAAAATTTGTTCAGCGATGATGCCCATATCTGGCCCAATGGGTATGTTAACAAGCAAAATTGCAGCATTTAGGACGAAGAACAACCTGAAGAGATCCAAAAGCTGCCATTTCATCCAGATAAAATAAACGGTTTGGTGTGGTTTGTGGGACGGTGGAATCATCAGTCCGTATTTCTTAAAAAATAATGACGGTGCGCCATGATAACCGACTACTTGATACCTGAAGTTAAAGCTCGTGATCTCGGTGACATTTATGGTAGTTTCAACAAGACGGCGCCACTTCCCACACATCAATCAATGGATTTATTGAGAGACCATTTCGGTGAGCAGATATCATACACTTGGACTTTTCCTGTGCGGTGTGTAAAGTCTAAAGTCTATGTGGACAATCTCACTTCAATTAGGACCTTGGAGCTAAACATCACGCGTGTCATTCGCCAGTTACCAGTCGAAATGCTCGAACGAGGCATCGAAAATTGGACTCAAGGGATGGACCATCTGAGACGTAGCCGCGGCCAACATTCGAAAGAGATAATCTTCCAAAAATAAATACCAAAAAAATTTTCTTTCATTATCATGAGCATTCTGTATTAGATTTGAATTGTCTGTTTTTTTTTCTTTTTTGAAAAGTAGAGAAACTGGAAATGCATCACCCTTTATTATTACTACTGTTACTGGGCAATTGTTGTACAAAAAAACAACTGGTATGAGTTCATCTTCAAATTACAAGTAATTAATACAAATTTTTACATATTAGTCTACCTTTTTGCTGCAGGATAGCGAAAAAAGTGCTCGAGAAGCCCAAGCCTCTAGAGGGTAAAGGGTAACATTCATTGCAAAAGCATTTAAGAACGTGAAATTTTGTACTTCAACTGATGGATTACACATTGGGGGCGAAAATGAACGACATCGGACGACTGTGATATACATACATATATCACACATACACCGATATTTTCATAAAAGAGGCTTTGGTCATAAATCCATCAAGAAAAGCTTCTAATACAATAAAAATCGACATCGTATCTGCGAATAAATATTGTCATCGAAATTCATCGAAATCGGAAAACTTCAACAATAAACTTCCAATAAATTTTTTAGTTAGGAGAATTAATTTAATATTTAATCCTTAGATGAAATACCATAAAGAATCGAAGACAGCTCTTCTCTTTGTTTAATACTTACTTAAAAAATTAAAAAAAAATTAAAGTAAAAAAAATTCTGAATGAAGAGTATTTTCATTAAATTTTTTAAGATGAAAAATATACTAAAAAAAATTTCGATTTCTATTGCAATGCGGCGCCAGAGTTGTCAACGCTTTTCTACTAAACGATAACGAGCACTCATAGCTCACACCGCACACTTGTACAGGAGTGTGTGTGTGTGTAAAGAGTTAGTCAGCTTGTAGAGCGGGTCGCGGATTTGCAAAAGTTATGCGTCGACGTCAACTATGAACGGCGATTTAATAGAACGACTGCGAGCAACAAAATTCTAAACTAAATACAGTACAACTACACATACGCACACGCACATACACCTCACCACACACACACTCACTCGTACAAACAGTCGCAAAAAATCCATGTTCAACCAATGCCATGTAATGCTGCTGGCGGTCATGAGCACGTAAAACTCTAACAATTTTGGTGCAACAACAACAGCAACAACTTCAGCCAACAGTTTTTGAAGGCCGGGAGGAAAATTCGTGTCGTCGCTCGTCAACAAGTTAGCCAGAGCTGAGTTTTAGTTTGGTGGTGGCGACGCATTAACACGAAATGATAACTTTTTGCATAAATATGTGCTTATATATTTACATATTTATATATTGTATATATAACCGTATATATCATTGATGGCTGGAATGGCCGGATGGTTGGTTAGTAGTAGTAGTAGTAGTGCGTATTGCCCCTTGAAAGGCCAAAGTTCGAGTCCTGGTTTGACCAACACCCAAAATTATACGTGTAGTTAATATAAATTAAATTTGACTTAATTAATTTCTTAAAATTAAAAAAAAAAAATTCTAAACTATTAAAACCGATTTTCGATTTAGCCGCCTCCGAACGGATGATAGATCGATGTCAGTAACACACATGGAGATGCATTCTGTAGTGTCGAACTAGTATTTATTTTGATAAGACTTATTTGAGCTTGCGATTACTCTTATGTACACTCTTGTGGGTATCACTGGGGAAAAATTCAAGTGGGAGCGACCCGATCTTTTCTTTGCAACAGCCAGCTTAATACTAGGAGTTGTGTGATCGAAATATCCATTTAACCAGGGGTGTGTCGTAGGATGTCGTAGAGTCTTCTACAAGTCAGAGTCAGAGCTATTGCTTTTGGTACGAACTATGACTATTCACTGACTGATTTGTATAGCTGGGAGCTCATATGGAAAATACGGCAGGAGGCGGGTATCCGGCTTAAACTCTTTGACTCTCACACCTCTACAATAACTTAAATTAGCTGTCGAGTATGAATCTTTGTGGGTTTGTGAATGGCATTTAGATTTTGATTTCATTCATTTTGCCGTTTTGGCTTTGGTAAACGTGGTATCACAAGGAATAAGGCTCGAAAGGTGTCATCTAGCACTTGGTAACCCACCTGCAACCTAATCTAACTTGTTGTTTACCTATGTGGCGCTAGTTGTGGGAAGTCCATTTAGAAGTAGCTAAAGTTCGGCAATGCCATCGAGCTCCCATTTCGGTAGGCCAAAGGAGCGAACGACAGATACGGACCAGAGCGAGGGTTGTGTTAGAAGAGTGGGTCGTGCGGAAGTACGTTAAGTATGACGGTGCATCGAGTCGGGATAAGTAGGAATTTTTGATCTCTCTATCTATTTTGGGTGGTGATTGAGTTTTGATTACGCAATTTTCGGGGGCACAGTTAATGAAGGTATTTAAAGACTACCTGCAGGTGTTACCCTTGTCATCAGCAGGTTCTGTCTAGCGGTTCTATATAAAGTTGAGTACTCCCGTTCAACACCAAGTTAAATTTACCAACGCTGAAATTAGAAACAATAGCTGGACGACAATTAGGCAACGATATGGGACAAAGTAAACAAAATATATTTTTGGAGTGCACCCGAGGTGTGGTCCAACCAAACTGGTTTCGAACTCACTCGCACTACTCCCGTGCTGCCGGGGGTAACTTTAACTTGCCTGTATGACTGTGCACTGGGTGCGGGATGCTATCGGGATGGGTAAGGACGTAATGAGGGGGGTGACACTGTCGGCACGACAAAAAGTTAACAAACAATAAGAGATACTTAACAGTTTCTGGTCGAGTGTGCGTCCCGACTTCGGTTGCTCCTCCGGTGATGTCGTCCAACTCCGACTCTGCCATTAAAACACAACACAAAAAAGTTTTCCTGGGCTTCAACTACCCCTTCTGCTCACTAACGTCTCTATTTTGCCCCGATTGGCAATCAAACTCTTCTAGCGCACGCCACCATGGCACACCAAGTACACTGGGATAATTCGCCGCATAAAGAGAAAGGCGACAGCTCTTTTTACGGAATATCCGCGCAAAGTATTCCGTTTCCCTAATATTTGTTAGTGGAGGAACCGTTTTGTACGAACACCTACTTTTGGAGACTTATACCACTGGCTAGGCGTACACCGAATACAACCGTGCCATCAATTCACACAACTATTTGCCGACAGATGTCACTGCCCACGTTTGGAGTGAAAGGAATATTATTTGAGTCCACCCTACATTACGATCATCAGAAATGAGTTCTTTTTTGGAGCGAAAACTTTCTCTGCTTCCTCTCCCTCTCTCTCTCCCATAGTACTAAGAGCTAGTAATTAATTTTTTACACTTTTCGTTGTCTCACTGACTTGGAAGATTCTTAAAGCCAATTTATATAAAGGGAATAATTTTTTTTTTATTAAAAAACAATGGGAATATGACTGAACGAAAAAAATGAAAATAAATTAAGCTGAATTGCTATTTCAGGTGGTTTAACGGACAAAGGAAATATCGCCTCCTCCTACTTCCACATGCACGCATACATACATACACATCGGTGAACATCCTTCATAGCTTACCATTGAGCTTTGATAAATTCATTAATCTTGCATGCCAGAGTTATTTTTGCTGTGCGATTTTGCTGTTGTTGTTGTTGCCATTTGCATTCCTTGTCAAAAAAAAAAATAAAATATAAAAATTAATTTAACTTTTTCCCTCAAACAAAGTATGAAATTTATTGATTTCACGCCACACAATTTCCATGTTGCTTCATGCCTGACCAGCGAAGAGAAGTTAAAAAGAGAAATAAAAAAAGCACAGAAACTCTATTAAAAATATTTTAAAAAGGAATTAAAAAGATAAAATAAAATAAATGAATCCGCCAAAAACCACAAAAGAAATATTTTTTGCGTTGAAGACCAGAGAAGACACAGAGCGACAATCACATCATTGGTCCAAGCGCACACAGAACTCACGCCGCCAGCCGGCAGGACAATGTACGTCACGAAGCGTGGGAAACTGCAGGAGCGTTAACAGCTTAAGCTCACGCTGCTATTGGGTATATTGAGGCGTTGGATCCATTTTTGCTTCACTTCACTTCACTTTTGTTTGCATTTCTTCAACCAATTTTGCTCATGGCACTCACTCGCCACAGTCGTCCGTCTTACGCCATACGATTGCTCGCTCAGTGGTTGCTTACTCGCTTGTTTTTTCGTTCGCTCGCTCGCCTGCTCGCCTGCTCGCCCGCCGCACGTATGATTTACGATTTTAATTTTTGCACGAGTAGATTTTTGATGCGGCAGCCACAATTTTATGTTCTTTCTCAAGCCACATTTCACGCTAGCTCCCCAGCTGGCGAGCCAGAGGGTTGCGAATATCTCCCTTGCCCTCTTCATATTTGTCACATTGTTTCTTCAACTCCCACATTGCAAAGCACCCTTGGTAGTTGCGGTTTGTACACTTTGTCCAGGAGACAAGTATGTATATAGATATTGCATGTATGTTTGTATGCATGTGCGTGTGTGTGTGTAGTTTTCATTGGTCTTTGTCGTTATTCTTGCGAAAATCTTGAGCTTTGCATTGAATTATTTGTCAACAACACAGCGGTTGGTCTTGACGTCAATGAAGTTGCGGATGATAGGTCATAGCGCTTGGTTGAGCTCACTGTGTGGCTCCGAGCAAATTAATATGTCTGTGTGTGGTGTATAGTATATGATATCCCTGTATTTTGCTAAGAATTGTTTTTGTGCTGGTATTGTGGTTTCAACTTGAGCAGCTCACTGTTTTATTAACTTTTTGAGCGTCTTCCACGGCTACCCGAATTCTTAAGTGTTTATTGAGTAAAAATATGAACTTGACTGACGTCAATGTACTAAAGCTAGTGTTAATTAGTTCTTCAAGCGGAGCTTCTATATGAGAATTAGTTGAGTTTTGGGGAATGACCGATAGCTCATCATCTGAAAATCTGCTCCTAGTCTCATTCTGACTCATTGCCATAGAAAGAAGCAAAAAGAAGCTCATCAATTATACACTTCGACCCACCTCAACACTTCAAACAAAGACAAACATAAAGAGCGCATTATTGACCAGATATTCAGCATGCGCCAAATCTTGGAAAAGACCCGCGATAAGAGGATCGACACACACCATCTTTTCGTCGATTTTAAAGCAGCTTCGCTATGTATGAATTTCGTATCTCCGCAAAACTTATACGGCTGTGTAAACTGACCTGAAGCAGCACTAAAAGCTCCGTCAGGATCGGGAAGGACCTCTCCGAACCGTTCGATACCAAACGAGGTTTCAGACAAGGTGACACTTTATCGTGTGACTTTTTTGATTTATTGCTGGAGAAAATAATACGAGCTGCAGAGCTGAATAGAGAAGGTAAAATCTTTTATGAGAGTGTACAGCTGCTGGCGTACGCCGCTGATATTGACATTATTTGCTTCAACAACCGTGCCGTGGGTAAGGAAGCGAAGCAAATGAGTCTGGTAGCGAATAAGGGCAAGACGATATATCTCCTGTCATCAAACAAACATTCATTGCATTCGCGACTCGGCTCCCACGTCACTGTTGACAGTCATAACTTCGAGGTCGTAGATAATTTCGTCTTTCTAGGGACCAGCATTAACACCAACAACAATGTCAGCCTGGAAATCCAGCGCAGAATCATTCTTGCCAACAGGTGCTACTTTGGAATGAGTAGGCAATTGAAAACTAAAGTCCTCTCTCGGCGAACGAAAACCAAACTCTACAAGTCGCTTATCATACCGGTCCTACTATAAGGCGCAGAAGCGTGGACGATGTCAATATCTGATGAGTCGGCTCTAGGTGTCTTGGAGAGAAAAGTTTTGCGAACGACTTATGTGCATAGACAAGGAATACCGCAGACGATGGAACGATGAGCTATACGAGCTATACGATGATGTTGACATAATTCAGCGAATGAAGAGACAGCGGCTACGCTGAATGGATGAAAACACTCTAGCTTTGAAAGTATTTAATGCAGTACCCGCTGGTGGAAGCAGAGGAAGGGGAATACCTCCACTTCGTTGGAAGGATCAAGTGGAGAGTGACCTGGGTGCACTTGGCGTTCCCAACTGGCGCCGGACAGCGAAAAGAAGAGAGGAATGGCGCGCTATAATTGATTCGGCTATAATCGCGTAAGCCGTGCCAACGCCAATAAAGAAGAAGAAGAATTAGTCAGCGCTCTTGCTGCTGAGTAGTGCTTAAAGCCCACCTCCTTTCTAAAAGCCTACATTTCACTTTTCACCATACTCCCGGAAAAATTAAGACAAATCAGATGAAATTGAGCTTCAAATTCATGGCTTCAATTGATAGAATCTTACTAAAACCCGTCTCTGGAAAAACAAATAAGCATTTTTAGAAGAGTATTTTACCTTAAATCTGCATTTAAATAAGGGTTTAGCTCTCTTTCCTCAACCAGTAACTCGAACTTTTTCTCTCGAGATGAGAAAAGACAATTCTCTCTGGAAAAGAGAGAAAAGAGTTCTGTACTCCAGTCTTTTCTCAAAAATACGCAATCTTTTTCTAACTTAAATGTACTCTCCACTCGCAAAGATAAAGAAAACTATCAGCAGAGTTGCATACAACATACATAGATTGAGTTAAATGCCTATTCTGCCGACAAATGAACTAGTTAAAAACTACTTACAAACTAGTATACCAAGCAGCAAGCACAACTAGTCAGCTAAGTGTCTATTTTCATACAAAACACCGGTCTTTTTGGTTTCAGGATTCAACTTAATTTGAGGTTAAGTGATCGTCCTCCAGGATTTATGAATTATAAAAGGTTTGAAACCTCCTCACAGCACCAAACAGCCAAAAAAAAAAGTAACTGATCTAAGAGTTTTAATCTCTTTTCTTACCAATGGCTCTTTCACATATGTAGAGGGCAATGGAGGACTTCTCAAATCTACTTTTCATTTAGTTGCTTGTCCAGAAATTTAACCTTAGATCTGAGGCTTAGGTAAACCTCATTTGGCATGTTCATTGCCGGCATAAAAATACCTTTTAGTGAAAAGACGAGTTCCACCTTATTTGAGTTGACGTGTAGTCCATAAAGGTTAGACCAAATAGATATCCTCCGAAGAGTCCACTGCTTCCAGTCGCTGAGCTATGTAAATATCATCGGTGTATGCAACGATTTTAAGGATAACTCTGCCCCTTATCTCCCTCTCCGTCACATTGAACATCCAAAACAGTTTGCTGGTCAAATTGCCCCTAGACTCTTGAAGGTGTTCTTTAATTGTTGGCTCCATGTACGTGTAATTGAGTTTCGGAGGATTCCTATACTTTTAGTCGGCATTGTCTAGTTGCTCAATTTGCACTAGTTTGGTATTTTTTCGATAAGTGCACTTTCGGTTAGTACATTCCAGAAGCGTACATATGTACATACCTACATACTAAAATTGTAATTGAGGTTTTCATAGTGAGGTTTGTTATTTTTTATTCACTCTCTGGTTTAGTAACATATTTATTTTTTGGTTAAGTTGAAAAGGACAACAGAACAAGAAGAAATAAATCTAATTTAGTCTGCGTATACAAAAATATATTCCAGGGGAGAGCAAATTGAATGGTTTTGCTTTTGGGAAAATGTCATTTATGTACATACGTATACATATATATTTGTGGCTACACTTTTATTATATGCAAATGTCACCGTAGATACCCTGTAGGGCAACGTTAAATTAGTATGAAAATTTGTGGTTCTTAACTAGTACTTAAAGGACCAAAACTTTGCTTAGAATGAGAATTCCACTACAATTTAAAGGAAATATTATGTGAATATGTAAGTAAAAAACCAGAGGAAGGAAAAGGTGATAAAGTAGACTTGTATGACACACAGTAATTTTCAACTGTTATTGCCAAAGTAGTATTTAACTAATCTGAAGTTGGTGTATAGTCAGACAATTGACAATTCGTAGGACATCGCAGAGCCAAAAATATTAGTTACTAAGATTAAACAAGAAGAAGAGCCCTTATACCTTATATGGCTTCGTCGAGGCTGCTAGTTTTTGTGTTGGCGAAGGCTGCTTTGAATTCGACATAGGGGTGATGGGTGTCGTTCCACTTTTCACCGATCTTTTATGGGATTCATTATATGGTCATTGTGGATTTTCCAGCTCTAAAGCCAGACTGTTTAAGTCAAATTAGTCTTACACACAATATGCTCCAAAAACCTAATGTACGATATTGAGCAGGTTTATCCTACAGGAGTTGGCGCAGACTGTGTGGTGCACCGTTTCATACCTAGGTTATAATCATCGGGCATGCTCTCGCTAGGTGGTGAATGCATCTTGTCAACTCCTCAACGCTCTTCACCGTTCGAGTAGCTCTGCCGGTGGGCCGTCAGCTCCAGCCGATTTCTTGTTCTTTAAACGGGGAATCGCTATTCGAACCTCGTCGTAGTCGGATAATGGCATGTGTTTTCTATCATCATCGAGTAGAAAATCGGGTTCACCATCACACTGCCATTCAACAGTGGTGAAGTACTCCCTCCAAAAATTCAGTATATTCTGGTCATCCGTCAGACCAGCTCTCAGTATCTATACCATCACGCACTTGTATAAGTCGATCGCCACATTGCGAGGCGGACAACCTGTTTTCTATCCACTGTGGCACAGCAATTCTCATCATAGCAGCTGTTTTTTTACCTCTCTGAAAACCAATAATTCCACTTGTAGCTGTATGCAAAGACCTTGAAGTGAAGTTTCACTGATTCCTTATACCAAATCTCTAATAAGTTCCCTCAGAGAGCAAGGGTGCCAGTTCAATAGCAAGGCCTACAACCAAAGGCAACTCTTCGACGGTGGACCGTTCTTTTATTTGTTGACGGACGTTCTTTGCTGCTGAGAGGCAGATGTGTTGTGTCCTTGCTGCTAGAAGATAATGGTCCGAGTTGATGTTGGGTCCTCGGAGCGTGCGCACGTCAAGAAGATTGGAGACATGTCGTCCGTCTATCCCAATAAGATCCATCTGGAGACAGAAAAGTAGCTTGATAAATTCTCTTGCGCTGGAATCTAGTATTATAGGCAACTTTATTGCGGGTTCCGGCGAAGTCAATCCGCTTGAGTTGTGTTGAAAAGTATATACACATGCATATACAAATAGTTCCAAAATTTTTTAACTGACTGCAGTATGTTATTGTTAGTTAGTTAGTTGGTTGTAAGAAATAACTACTATTTCATCATAATTAATTGTCTAAAAGTTAGAAATTCTATGGGGATCACACATCAACTTTTTGAAAATGAAGAGGAAAATATTTTTTTTACTTAAATATTCCGAAATCATATGAACCCAACTAGATTCTGACGTAACATATTATCACTTTTACTTGCAACAATTACACCCTCGCTCGTTCCCTGACTACAAGTGTCAGTTTGTGCGTAACTATTAATTGCCGTAAATGCATTTATGTAGTTTGTTGTTATAACCTCTGAGCTCTTTGGCCTACTCTCCCTCCGCCATCGAAAGGCTTAAGTGCTGGTTACTTGCTGACTTTGTCTCTTATTGTTTTGTTGTTGTAAAATTACAACACTCACTCACTCATTGTTTAGTTCCGAACGTTAAACAACCACATATCATCAGCATGTGTTCAGCACTTTTTTGTAATTTATTTTTAGAAGAATGAGTATTTGAATGAGTGAGTGTGCAAGGGTGCATATACGAGTATGTATGTACCTACATTCATATATGTACATATTAATTTGTGTTTGGTTGTTTGTTTCACTGAAAAGTGATATTATGTCCAAAATGTTACTTTGTAGTACTATGTACTCTGTTTTTGCGTATGTGTTTGTATGTGAGCATATTTATATGTACTACGTTAGGTGACCCAATTTGATGTTATTTCCTTACTGTCTGTCCAATCAACAACTATCGCTTATATGCGTTCATTAAGTAAATGACGAGCTACTAGTTTTAAGTGCTCGATGCCGTAATGAAAGGAAAAGGATGGAGTTGCTAACAATATCTATGACATCCAGACAACTACAAATAAATTAAATAAGTATATTCTGGTGAAAAAAGAGACTTCGGAAAGTAAAGTATCCATCCCTTTATTTGATAATAAAATTTATAAAAGTCGATTCACATTTTTTTATAGTTATTATCGATTTTTATCGAAAAAGTTATCGAAAATTTTCGATATTTTTCATCGATAAATTTTTTTAACAACCAAAAAACTTTGTGGAAGCGTTTCAGTATACATCTGTTCCTTTCGATAATATATGCATCGATAGCCACAAACCAGTCTCTGTTTTATTGATCGCTTTGAAATATAATAAATATGTATGTATTTTCGTAAAACAATGGAGACTATTTATAAAGTTGTTATCGACTTTTATCGAAAAAAATATCGATATTTTTATCGATTTCTATTATGTTTTTTTATCAAAAAACATTGTGGAAGGGTTTCTGTTCCTTTCGATAACATATTCATCGATAACCATAAATGAGCCTCTGTTTTATTGATCGCTTTGAAATATAATAAATATTTATGTATTTTCGAAAAACATTGAAGAGTTTTTATTAAGTTGTTATTGACTTTTATTGAAAAATTTATCGATGTTTTCGATATTTTTATCGATACTTTTTTTAATGATCAAAAAACTTTGTGGAAGCGTTTCAGTATACATCTATTTCGATAATATATTCATCGATAACCACAAGCGAGTCTCTGTTTTATTGATCGCTTTCAAATATAATAAATATGTATGTATTTTCGAAAAACAATGAAAAATATAAATGATTTTATTTATAACTACTTTAAATATGTTTAATACAATTTTAATTGAGAGTTTATATATAAATTTGGCGATAAGTCTCATTATTTATCGACAAATCGTTTTATAAAGGCTCCTTACTAACTTTTATAAGCTTTTCATCGATAACTCTCAATGATTTTTTATTCCAATTACTATTTTGAAAACATGTAGAATTTCGTAATGCAAATTAATTTTTGTTCAAATGATGACTTTCTTCGATATCGATACATTCCTTCGATACGTGTTTTTGTTAAATTGATATCTTATCGATAAATTCTGAGTAATCGCCTTTTGAATTCTGAGTTATCGCCTTTTGAATAAGTGCTAATTTCGATAAGTCGATAACTCTTAGCTATTTATACATATATATTTCTTTATATATTCTTTGCAATTTTTATCGATACTTTTTCGTTAAAAATTTTTTGTGAATATTATTATTCTATGTTATTTTTGTTGTTGTTGCAGTAGTTTTCTACATCCATTTTGGTTAGCTAATTGCTGTCTACAAGTCTGGAAGTGGGATGCCAGCTAAACGTGCTATTTTGATAGGTTTGGACCAGTTGGAGAGCGGGGTTCGACGAGTTGGTTGGAGGGATGGTATAGCGAAGTGGAATTCATGCACCCTGGTTTGGGTGTTTGAGCTCGAAGCTCTTATGTTAATTGTCCACTAGCCAGGACAGTAAACCACATCTTGCAGCCAGGCGATAATGAGGAGCCCTCAAAGTCCATTCCGACAATCCGACCCTGCTTAGGTCAATAGATAGAGCTTCTTATTTTATGTAAATACATTGACTAATTTCAAGTCTCCACTTTTTTTATTATAAACTAAACATTTCTTCGAAGGAAATAAGATCTTCTCTCTTCTTCCTTTAGAAAATCTACATAATCCTTTGTCCTTGAACAAGAAGAAAATATGTATTAGTTTGATTGACAGCAACAAATTAGACATGTCCTTCACTACTTTGTCGCTTGTCTTAAGCAGTTTCTATAAACAAAAAGTAATGTTAGTGCAACAACAAAAACTCTTTCTCTAAGGACAATTTGTGTTCAGCCACCTGCGGCTACCAAATACAACATTTCGAGATGGAAAATCCTGAGGTATTTAAACAAAAATGAACAAATTTATTATGCTTACATGAGTATTAAGTATTAAATGGTCCAATGGATGAATGGATGGACAGGCACAAGCCAAGCGGAAGAGAAGGAGAAGGTGAAGAAGAAAGAAGAAGAAGATTTTGTTGGTAGGAAAGAGGGGATTTTCATTAAATTCTGCAGGGAATTTAGCCACAAACCACAAAATCTTTAAGAGTTGAAAATAGAATGTGGCTATAGGAAAGAAACTTAAGGATGAGAAGGAGGAGGAGAGAATGAAAAGGAAGAAAAGTGAGCGAAATAGTAAGAAGAAAGTGCAGCTGCTCTGAATAACATCGATAAATGTGAAGCTATAAATAAATTAAGATGTTTTTGTATTAAATACGAAATATGAGAATTACACTTACACACAGACATACATACCTACATGTGTATGCTACGTATGTATGTACATAAATGTCAGTAAAATATGTAATTTTCCAAATAATTTATTTATACACATTTATAACCTTACTTTATTTTGTATGCATACATATGTATATACATATATGCATGTATGTATGTGCTGCTGTATTTGTGAATCAGCTCAGCTGCACAGCCTAAATCACCTGAGAATCCCAAATAATAAATGTTGTAAATCCCCAGCAATTATTTCCATTCAAATACTAATGCCATTGAATTAAATTACATGTCAGCTCATGCCCCGTTGAATGAATGAGTGCCACTGATGGACGTCCCCGATGCGCTTGACGCACCTGACACACCTGACGCATCTGACGTGCATGCGTACCTGACGTGACTCGCTTGGGGACACAAATCAACACATCGTCAAGTGGAGTGGAGTTGCTGACGCTGCCAGCGAAATGCTTAACAATTGTCTGCTAAATTGTTTTGTTGTTGTTGTTGTGGTTGTACGCCCATCAGCGCCGATAAATGAGCAGCGAGGCTTTACCACCCGCAACAGCAGCAGCAAAGCATACCTGAGCGCGTTATGTCTGTACCTTTTATTCACACACACACACACATACGCACTCATGCGCCAACTGTGGCATTAATGTTGCTCGAATTGAACATGAGGCGCCATTAAGTAATTTATGACAGTTTTAGTCCCGGCGCTGCAACGCACAATCTAAGTGTATGCATATAGTTTTAGGCAGTGACAAGTGTTAGCATGCTTTTAGGCGCATCGAATTCGTGGAAGCCTCAAATGACAACAATAAAGCACAATTTGCTTAAATGACAGGCAAAAACACACATGCGTACACACATACACACACAGGCACAAACAGTAGCGATACTTAAGTGTACGTGGAGCGAGTGAGAGTGAAGGAGGGAAAGAAGAAGAAATTTTAGCTAGAGGGAATCAAAGCAGATATGATATACCTATGTATGTATGTGTATATAGGTACATTTTTTTTTGCATCACCTACCAAGCAAAAATACGTTTACTTCTTGCCACCACTATGCATTCTATCAAAATAAAATATAGTAAGCGAAAATAAGAAAATACTAAAAAGAACACATGCATAATGTTTGTAGCCTGAATGGGAGGCTTTCTTAGCGTCGAACAACCAGTGGCAGCACGAAAAAAGCCTCTTTTCTCGTTGATTCCTATCAATTAATTTAACTGTCATTGTATATGTTGACAACAAGACACTGAATGCGCTAGACTTTGTTACCTGCCATTAGTTTGGCCTACTTTTAAGCCCAGCGGACATGTCGTGCCTGAGTCTATGGGGAAATTTTAGTGCTCAAACTTTTTTTCTATGCCAAATGTGCTTAACTATTAGGATATGCATTATTTAGTAAATAATTTAAATTATAGAATATTTATTGAAATTGATATATAGGTATTTATAAAAGAAATTAAATTAAATTAATTCTTTTTCTTTTCTTAATTATAACCAAACATATTTTTCTCAGTTAAATTTACTTTAAATTAGATGAAACAAATTTTATTTTTGTTTCCCTTTATTTTATCTTATTGCAGTACATGTTATTTTATTTTATTTTTAATTTATTTTGTATACACATAAGTAGCGTTTTGGAATGCTTAATTGAACTCCGTTTATATGTTAGCTAATTTAAATTATAAATCTTATTTACCTTTATTTAATTTATTTTTTAAATTTTATTTTAATATTTATTTTATTATATTTTATTTAGTTTAATTATATTCCTTTTCTTATATTATTATTTTTATGTTTTATTTTATTTTTATTTTATTTGATTTGATTTCATTTTATTTAAGTTTACTTAATTTTATTAAATTGAACTTAATTTAATATAAATAAATTTTATTTTATTCATTTTATTTATTTTTTTATTTTAACTTGTTTTATTTCATTTTATTTTTAGTTTTCTTTCGTAAAATTTTCTTTTAAATTATTTTATTTTTATTATTATTATTTTATTTAATTTTAGTTATTTTTTTTTATTTTTTATTTCATTTTGGTGCATTTAATTTAAGTCTACTTTATTTTAAATTATTTTATTTCATTTTAGTTTATTTATTTATTTTATTCATTTACATATTTTTTTATACCACATTATTTTTTTTTAATTAAACTTAATTTTATTTAGTTTGTTTTATTTTAACTTATTTTACTGTAATTTGCTTCATTTTATTTGATTTTATTCTATTTTAGTGTATTTTTCTTTATTTCGTTTTATTTTAATTTAAACTATTTTATTTGATTTTATTTAATTTTTTATTTGATTTTATTTTGTTTTATTTGATATGATTTGGTTTGTTTTTATTTAATTAAATTAATATAATTTAATTTAATTTAATTTTATTTTAATTCTTTTATTTTTTATATTTTAATTTTTTAAAATTAAATTTTAATTTATTTTATTTCATATGATTTTATTGTATTTTTTTATTTTATTTTGTTTTATGTTACTTGATATTTTTTAAATTTTATATTATTTTAATTTGTTTCTATTATATTTTTTTTGTTTTAATTTATTTTGTTAAATAGTATTTGAAATTTTATTAATTTAATTTTTTTTATTTCATTTAATTTTATGCTATTTTTTATATATCATTTTTAGCTTTCTTTTATTTCAACTTTTTCTTTAATTCTAATTTTTTATTTTATATAGTATAATTTACTTTACTTTATTTTATTTAACTTTTTAAATAATTCAGCTTAATTTAATTTAAGTTTATATTATATTTTTGTTTTAGTTTATTTTATTTTTTAATTTCATTTTATTTTATTTTAGTTTATTCTATTTGATTTTATTTTATTTAAACTAATGTTATTTTAAATACATTTTTCTTTATTTTAATTTATTTTATATTATTGTATTTTAGTTTTTAGTTTTATTTTGTTTTATATTATTTGATATTTTTATATTTTATTTTTCTTTTGTTTATTTCTGTTTCATTTAATTTTGTGTTAATTTATTTAGTTTTATATTACTTGAAATTCTCTTAATTTTGTTGTTTTATTTCATTTCATTTTATTTTAGTTTTTTTTAATTTTATTTTGAGTTTTCTTTAATTTATTTATTTTTTGTTTTATTTTATATATCTATAATTTAATTTACTTTTATTTTATTGTAAACTTTTATTTAATTTATTTTAATTCAATTTAAATTGACTTAATTTAATTTTATTTAATTCAGTTTAATATAATTTTATTTTGTTTAAATTATTTATTTTATTTATTTTATTGTTTTGCTTTGTTTTATTTTATTTTAATTAATTTTATTTAATTTAATTGGTTTTTTATTTCACTTTATTTTATTTTTTTGTATTTTATTTGAAATTAAATTATTTATTTTGCTATTTTTTTATTTAATTTTTTTTTATTTTTTTTTATTTTGTATTTTATTTTAATGTGTCTTATTTATTTTATTTTAGGCATTTTAATTATTTTTTTTTTATCCTGTTTGTTGTTATTTAATTTATTTCCTGGATTTTATTTGATTTTGTATTTTTTGATTTTAATTAGTTTGTTAAACTTATTTTGTATTATTTTATATTTTCTTATATTTCTTCCTGTTTGCTTTAATTTCATTCAATTTAAATTATTTCACTTTATTATTTTTTTTTTAACTTTTTTATTTTGATTTATTTCTTTTTTTGGCTTCGCTGGGGCTTTTGTAAAAAATTTCATCGCGTGATGGCTTAATATGTATGTTGTGGTTTGCGCTTACACTTTAATCTGTTTCAATTTGCGCATATTAGTGAGCATATATAATTTCTTTTTGATATGGAAATTGTGGTTTAAAGTTGGATTTAATTGGCGAGGCGTCATATTTGAGTGTTCAGTTTAATTTACTAAGTATTTAATAACAAAATGATAGGATTATGTATGATATGCATGACATATAGGTATAGGTCTTTTTCCATTAAAAAAAAGGATAGTTTTTATTGACGATTGAATGTCGCATGCGATTTTCGTGTTGGTATGGAATAATGCATCTCTCGTGTTTGTTTTGTCTTTTGGCTGAGATTGGTAAGAAAAACAAAATAAATTTATTAAAAATAAATTCCATCTTAAGTGAAAACTCAAATTCTTTAATCGCGGTTACAATCTTCGCTTGGATTTAAAAACAATTCTCTCACAGCGTCCACACACCACATCGCCGAGCTTAGTCCAATTGGACCATCTAAACGGGTAAACAACTTAAATTCGCAAAATATTACCAAAAGTAAAGAAGTGAAAATAACAACAAAATGATCGGCTAATGCGAACAAATGGCGAGGAAAACAATTGTGTGTGGCTAATAAAAATAAACAAATAATGAGCACTTTACAGGCCATGAGCTAAAGAGCAAAAGAACAAAAGAACAAAAGTCGCCTTATGGTAAGCGAACACTTTGCACGAAGGGAAGGGGGTTGGTAAATGGAAAAGGTAAGAGGGAACGAGCGGGCCGCTTGGCAAATGGCGTAAATGTTAGATAAGCGCAAAAGTGCGCCGAGGATTTTGCAATTTAAGCGCCAGCTCAGCGAGGGAAAAACAAAAAGGGGGAAAAATAGACCAGCATGCTCATCAGTTCGAGGAAAACAGAGGCGGATAGACACATAAATGAGGGTTTTGTTTGCGCATTTGATGAGGGAAAATGTGTGCGAGTCTGTGCCAAGGCAGCTAAAAATAGGCAACTCACAAGAATTCACACACACACATACTTACATATGTGTTTATCTCAAGCACACAACTTAAATCCTTCAAGATAAATACAAACACATGCGAACAGGCGAACGGGCGGACGAGCAGATGGATCAACGCATATCCGTATTAACTTGCAAGTAGCATCCAAGAAAATAGCACAACTACAACAACAACAACAACAACAACAACAGCAACGTAAAACTGACAGCAAATAGTTGTTGAACAAGCGAGCAGCTGTTGCAAGCACTCAAGCGTGCATTGGCTTCTTAAAATGGACACATATGTATATATGTATGTACACGTATGTACCACAATGGACCCCGGAGATGAACGAGTAAATCTCAAAGCTTCATGACACATGAACAGCTGATGGACTGGCCGATGTGCGCCAGTGGATGTACATACATATTATATATGTGTGCATGTGCGAGGCAACGCGAATTATACGCGCCACTTGTGTGCGACCCCGACAGAAGGTCAGTGCGTCATAGGGATGTGTGAGAAATTGTGCTGGACTTGAGGGATGAGCGGAAAGCGCAACTACAAACACAAATAAAAAAGGACGAGCATAACTCAAATAAGCAGTTAAGCTGAGTAAAATAGAAAAAAAGGCCGCACACCGCACCACATCACATATATATGTACATATACATAATACACATATGCGCACAAAAATGTAGCAAGAGATTGAAGTACGCTTAAGCGCACACATTGACTTTGTTGGCAGTTTGCTACTAATGACGTCGGTGCACCGCATTTCATACAACAACAAAAAAAGGGAATGAAATAAGCAGAGAAAAAAGAAAAATCCTTAGAACCACTGAAGCTTATGTTTCCGCAGATAATTTTCTGTGCAATATGCTCCCACATGCACACACACACACATACACACATGCACAAACACTTACATATTTTTGCACTGCTGCTTTTATCATTATTATATTTGCTGATTTTTTTTTTGTATATTTTTCATTCCTTTTTAATCTTCCCATTTCGTCTATTTTTTGTTTCACTCCCAAGTGCCTTTAAATGACACACTCGATTCGTATCGCTGACGACATGACTTAACGGTTGTATGACTTACTCTTCCTCCTGTTATAGGTATGTGTGAGTATGTGTTTTCATTCCCTTTCGCTTCTGTGTGTGAATTTTGTCTCTGAGTAGCAAGCTTTTGAAAGCGTTCAACCACTTGAAAATGGCTAATAGTGGCATAAATAGACATTAGTACGCTTGAGAGCTTGATAACGGTATACACGTATGTATGTGCATATGTGTTCATAATCGGTGGGTTCTCACACAATGTGTTCTTTAGAAAGCATGCATATAACTTCTAACTGTTTGTAGATAGTTTCATTTTATAAGCAGAGCGTTTCTGACTGTCTTTAAACTGGAAATATACGAGAATCGTCCCTTTGGTTCACTCCCGTCTGCGAAGAAGTATTCCGTGGGAAAAACAAACATCAGTTTGGAGTCGAGCTTTTGTGGCAAGTCGAACTCCTTGTTGGTTATGCGTACATACGTATGCTTTGGGACTCACCATATAAAAGATTTTCTCGAATAAGAAACAACAGAAATTCTTGGAATGAAATCCAATTTTGAATACAGGTCACTTCAAATGGTATAAGGAACCCCATTTGAGAGCATGCGAGGAAGGTTACATGGGCAATACAGACCTTCTCGGATTATAAATCACCAAGCTTAGATGAAATCTTTGTATCTATACTTTGAAGAGTCAATGACAGGTTTATGAAGTTCTTATTGGGGAAAGCTACGCCCCGGTTTCATGGCGAATGGCAAGAGTATGTAATATTCCTACTCAAAGTAGGTAAGACAGCGCACATGTGCCCTGAGGACTATCACGCAATCATTCAAAACATTTGATCGCCTGATAGATCTTCCAATCATGTCAACGGAGGGTCTACTCTTAAAAGCACAGCATGCTTACACAAAGTGTAAATCGGTTGACACAGCATTTCATTATGTCGTGTGGAAGGTAGGATCTCGAAAATGGGGAATATGACTCAAAAGAAGTCAACTCTGTCCTCAAAGATTGGATACATATTATATATTGCTAAGTTACAGAAAGATCCTAGCGCAATGAGGAACTCCAAAATGTTTACTGCTTTCAGCACTCCTTCGAACCCTTGCGGTTAATGGATTACTGAAGCAGACGGATGGGGAAGCAACCATACTTACAGCCTACGCGGACGACATTTCAGTCGTCGTAGGCGGTAAGTGTTTGACAGCTCCCGAATCTCTGGAGAATCAGACACTTAGAACCATTAACATCTGGGAAAATTCAGTGGGACTTAGGGTTATACTGAGAAAACAGATAAGGTTCTATTCATAAGGAAATGCAGGAGCCAAACAAAGCTAGGAGAGGTCTCTCTTTTTACAGCTGAAACACAAAGTCGACAAAGAAGATGACCAAAATTCTTTCTCAAGTACAAAACATTCAAACAGAAGGGGGCTAACTGACTTCATAGAAATCCAAAATTTGGTTGGTGATGTAGTACAAGATATCTGCACAAGAAATACCAGCAAGCTCCTTGGCTGACGCCGTATCAAAAATCGCGCAACCAAATCGATCTTTTCGTGAGAGGTGGAAGATAGGAGTCACTATCCTACTTTTGTTTTCTGAGAGCACTCCTCAGAAACTGAGTTAAAGAGTTTCAAGAGAGACGTATTTGCAGAGACAAAAAAAAGTAAGCAAAAATGTGTGATCTTGGAGAGATCGAGAGTCTGGGGACTTACAAAAGGTATCAAAACCGGCGCTTGCTTATGTACAAACTCAAAAGGTGATCTAGTGGCCGATGTGAAGAGTACACCTGTTTTTTGGATGAAACACTTTTAAAGATCTTTTTTATGTAGTGAAAATTAATTATCTTGAGATGCCAAACTCGAATCCACAATGGATGACCACATAGTTGACGTTCAGTCACTTTCACACTACCATAACGAAGTACGAGTTGCGATTGCTCGTCTAAGGAATATTACAACGATGATAAGGTGTATTCAAAAGTCTCTGTGGAAAATATGTTCAGCTGAGAGTGTCGCGTACTGGCCGCAACAAAAACTTCTTTTGTGTTTGTTTGTTCATTTTCTTTGTTATGCCTAACATTCCTTTCACTCCAAGCGTTGGCAGTGGCATCTGTCGGCAAATAATTGTATAATTCAAAGCCATGGATTGATGGCACGGTTGTACTCGGTGTGTGCCTACCCAGTGCTATAAGTCACCAAAAGGGGATGTTCGCCAAAACGGTTCCTCCACTAACAAATATTAAGGAAACGGAATGCTTTGCGCGGGTATTCCGTAAAAAGGGGTGTCGGCTTTCTTTTTATATGGCGAGGGGAAAATTATCCCAGTGTACTTGGTGTGCCATGGTGGCGTGCGCTATATAACTCTGTCCCTTTGGGTAATGGGGGCGGCGCCAAATGATTGGGCACCAATACACACTCGCCTGAGAATTCTGACGGCCGACGCGTAGCTTGCGGCCTGGCTCGTAAGTGCGTGCCGGATCAGATTCTAATAATCTACTAAAGCGTGCACACCTTTTTGCGCGGACGTGCGAAATATCTTAGCAAATAAAAATAAAAATAAAAATAAAATCAAATTTTTTTAATAATTTAGTGCCAGTCGAGGCATATATTCATTGGCAGTTGAAGCCAAGTAAGGGCAGTAGAAGCCCATAGTGTTTAATTATTATTAGTGGCATAGGGGTTTCGCGTTCTAGTGGCGGAACCGAAGTTTGGCGGCATCACCGGAGGAGCACCGAAGTTGGGCACTCACACCCGACTGAAACCGATAAGTATCATTTTGCCTGTTTATTGTTTTCGTACGTTGTTTTTGTCGTGCCGACAGTGCCGTTCCCTCCGTTCGTCGATACCCATCCTTTTAGCATCCCGCATCCAGAGCCCAGTCATACAGGCGGGTTAAAGTTACCCCCGGCAGCACGGGAGTAGTGCGAGTGGGTTCGTAACCAGTTCGGTTGGACCACACCTCGGGTGCACCCCAAAAATATATTTTGTTTATTCTGTCTTATATCGCTGCTTAATTGTTGTCGTGCATTCGTTTGTCTAAGTCAGCGTTGATCATTTCACTTGGTTTGTTTTTGCTCATAGTTTTGTTATTGTACGTAGATAGCGACCCACGCCGTCTTCACTAAGCTGGCCGGTCGCTTTGTTAGTTTTGTCATCTTCTTTTTGTGCGGTAGTTTGTTTTGTTGACGTGTGTGGTTGTTGGTAGGCGCTTGACCAACAGCCACTGTAGGTATACATATGTATGTACGTATGTACATACGCACATACATATTGTAATTATAAAAAGTGGAGGTGACAAGAGTAGACCTGACGAACAGAGTCTTAATGACCTCTGCCCCCATTCCAAGAAATCCAAGAACGTAGGACAATAATATCGCAAATACTCGTAGTGTGTTATGTGAAAGACTTGAAAGAACGTCTTGTTAGTTGGTTGGTTGGTTGAAGTCATCAGCTCACCTAGGCTCAAAGTGAGCCCATTGTGATACCACTGAGGACCCTAATGAGTGGAGTTTGTAAAGCTGAGCAGTCGCCACATCTTGGCTCCGTTATCTCGCTCAGGTCTTTAAAAGTTGCCGCCCCAGAGACTTCAACGTACTCCTCCAAAGTGCGGGGCATTCGCATAGAAAGTGCCTAAAGGTTTTAAGTTCTTCTTTTTTTCTGAAACATCTTCAGAAATCGTTGGATGGTACGTCCAGTCTCTCTGCGTGCCTGTCGATTAGAATCTGCACTGCAAGAAGAACTATTACTGCAGATCTGGTCATAATGTCTTGGTCACATTACATGTATTTGTTAGTCTTGTTAGTTCTTTGTTAGTCTTGTTAGTTCTGCCTTTTCCATACTGGATCAGGAAGCGAAACGAAAGAATCTGGTAGCGACGGTGGGCTAGGCGAAATATCTACTGTCATCAAACAAACAGTTCAGTACTCTAGCTTTGAAAGTTTTCGATACAGTAGCCACCGGTAGAAGCAGAAAGAAAGACCAGCTAGAGAAGGACCCAGCTGTACTTGATATTTCCAATTGGCGCAAAACAGCCAAAAGAAGGAATGAATAGTGCAATGTTGTAAAGAAGAAGAAGAAGAAATTATTATTTTTATTTATTTTTTTATTAACAAATATTCCAGTATGTACTTTCAGTTGAACCGGTTTAAGAAAGTTTACGGAAACTTCGATTATTTTAATAATTTTTCTCAGGCAACGTTGCCATTTTTCACACATTTTAATACCTTTTCTTTAGTATCTAAAAAACGTGCAAAAAATTTAATATCAAATATTCACTTCATTTCGACCTTGTTCTTTTCGAGCATGACATTTGTGATATGAGAGTGTATAATATATTTCAAAGGAACTGTCATTTAGTGCACTTAGGCGAGGCACACACAGAGCGTTATACCTCAGTTTACCAGCGTTGTTTCCGCGACATGTTGCAAGCGCACAATCAACTGCATATAAAATCGAATTTGATTGAAATTTAGTGAAATGTTAAATGTCAAAAAAGCATTCAGGGCCAACACACTCCAGCCTACAAGGATATAGCGCTTGATATTCACGCATATTGAATGGTGCACATGTGTGGATGTGTATGCATACAAAGCGAAAGCTAACCTCCATATGCTTGCCACCAAAATAGACACTTTTATTGCGATATCCATTGATTGCGCTCAGCCACTTGTAATTGATGCGCTTGAGTGGGGCAGGCAACCGAAACTCGGTTTGTGGTTGGAGGATATATACCATACACTATATACATACGAGTAGATGCAAATGATACAATACATACATACACACACAGTGTCATTTACACGCCTATGCGCAATGCGAGTAGCCACAGAAACCGCTATTGCAACAAAAGAACAGAAGAGCGAAGAAGAAGAGCAAAAGCCAATTTGAATGTTGCAACATGCCAGAGAGGTGTATGTGTGTGTGTGTCTCTGGTTGGGAAAGTGTGTTAGGGATTTCGAAAAGGTGTGGCGTGGCAGTTGTGGCAACTAATGTGGATAACCAGCAACAACAACAACAACAACAACCAATATCGACCAGTGTGACCAATATTGACAGCGAAACCGTTCGTGGTGGCACTTGATTTTATGGCAAATAAACGCAGCATACACGTACATACAAACATACAAACACACAAACATATATTAGTATACAAAAATAGCAACAACAACAACAACAGTAATTTGCGTATTTCGCTTTGTTTACCTCTTAATTAACTCGGCACTGTTGACATGTGTGGCATATGTGGCGTATGTGGCGTGTTGCAGTTATCTAGCGCCAACAACAACAATAAAAACAACAGCAACTACAAACAGCTTCAAACACAACACACATTGAGTACGTAAATACGTTTAACCCAAAAGGTTTTTAGCGGACTAAAGGGATTTTGGCGTACAACAAGCGGCAAACGCCAAGCAGCAGCAAACAAAATGACAGCAACAATGACAACAACAATGAAAACAACAACACATACATATGTACATACGTGTATGTTGCAACACAAGTGGCAACATAAATTTCTATTTATCTCGGGTATTATTGAGCCTAATTGCAATTTGCTCTGTCATCAGTCATTGGCGTTGTCATGCGGCAAACAACAAAAACACTAACAAAAGCAACAACAACAACAAAAGCAAATAAACAACAAGTAAAGCAGCGAAAAGTAAGGGTCTCAAATGTGCTCTTCGACCTCGCCCACTCTACCCATGACTAATTGCCATCAACTCGCTCTCTCTCGCTCTCGCTCTCGCTCTCTCTCTATTAGCGGCTTTTTTCAACGCTGTTTTGTAGTGGTTAGCCGCAGCAGAATGTCGGTGTCACAGTATTGGAAATTAAGTGAATTTCATGCGGTTTTCACACGTTTGATTTTGTTCTTTTTTTTTTTAATCAGACAGTCCAAAAAAGGATTTACGGTAAAGCTAAGGTTTTTGCGAAACGGCCCATCCAATGCAATTGAGCAGCTAAATTTGGCACATTTTATCGTGGATATCAATTCAATTAGCATACTTGTGGGGTTGTGGCGATGATATTGAGGTGTGTGTGTCGTTCACTGGCAAATAAAAAAAATCCTTGAAATTGACACTTCCTGTTGCCTTCATTATTGCGTCAGATTGAGTTTTTGCTGTCGCTAATTTCGAGAAAATACCGCTACTGTCGCTGACATATTAATAAAAAAGTGCTCTTTAAAAACTACATATTTAGGCCTAAATTTACCTAGAAAATTTTGGTTCCAAAAATTACAAATAAATTTTAAAAAATATTATAGTAAAATATATGCAAAATATTTGTAATATATCGAGATAAAGCACTGTAAAAAAGTTTTGTGTTTTTGTTGATATTTCTGGAGCACGTTGTTGGTCTTTTCGTCTAGTTTTACACTTTTTAGTCTTTTTTTTGAGCAATTCACTCAGAGTGATTAGGGCCGAGGGTTGACCGCAGAAAAAATTATTTTTTTTAGTTAACTAGCCGACCACAGCCGGCCACACGTTTCCGTGGCCTTTTTTTTGACAATTTTTTTTTACTAATTTGTATTGCAAAGAACGATGTAAACACCCTGGATTCATCCGGACAATATAACCTAGCCAGCGCAGCTACTTAGATAAGGATAAGGAGAAGGATAAGGATAAGGATTAGGATAAGCATAAGGATAAGGATAAGGATAAGGATAAGGATAAGGATAAGGATAAGGATAAGGATAAGGATAAGGATAAGGATAAGGATAAGGATAAGGATAAGGATAAGGATAAGGATAAGGATAAGGATAAGGATAAGGATAAGGATAAGGATAAGGATAAGGATAAGGATAAGGATAAGGATAAGGATAAGGATAAGGATAAGGATAAGGATAAGGATAAGGATAAGGATAAGGATAAGGATAAGGATAAGGATAAGGATAAGGATAAGGATAAGGATAAGGATAAGGATAAGGATAAGGATAAGGATAAGGATAAGGATAAGGATAAGGATAAGGATAAGGATAAGGATAAGGATAAGGATAAGGATAAGGATAAGGATAAGGATAAGGATAAGGATAAGGATAAGGATAAGGATAAGGATAAGGATAAGGATAAGGATAATGATAAGGATAAGGATAAGGATAAGGATAAGGATAAGGAAATGGAAAAGGATAAGGATAAGGATAAGGATAAGGATAAGGATAAGGATAAGGATAAGGATAAGGATAAGGATAAGGATAAGGATAAGGATAAGGATAAGGATAAGGATAAGGATAAGGATAAGGATAAGGATAAGGATAAGGATAAGGATAAGGATAAGGATAAGGATAAGGATAAGAACAATGTAGGTAGTATGCATTAATTCGTGCGTTTTCTAAGAGAGGGCTCTACTAGTACTATTTCGCGTCGGGTTCATGTGTGGCTATATTCATTTCAAAGGTACTGTCATTTTGCCTCGTTTTCAGTAGATGTCATTTGTTTTAGCGAGAACAACAATTTGTCTCATTCTTTTGAAAATGTCGAAATTTGTACCATATAAAGTGTTTTTGCGGGGAGTTCTTCTTCATTACTTTAACATGAAGAAAAGTGTTACCGAAAACCATCATATTTTACTGGACGTTTATGGTGACCATGCTTTAGCCGAACGAACGTGCCAAAAGTGGTTTGCACGGTTTAAAAATGGCAATTTCGACTTAGACGACGGAGAACGACCCGGACAGCCAAAAAAATTTCAAGACGAAGGATTGGAGGCATTGTTGCGTAGCAGATGTATGCCAGACGCAAGAAGAACTTGCAAAAGTATTAGGAGTTGATCAAGCAACCGTTTCCAGACGATTAAAATCATTAGGATTCATCCAGAAGCTTGGAAATCGGGTGCCTTATGAATTAAAGCCAAGAGATGTCGAACGTCGATTCTGCATGTCGGAAATGTTGCTTCAACACCACCAAAAGAAGTCATTTTTTGCATCGGATTGTCACTGGTGATGAAAAATAGATTCATTATGATAACCCAAAGCGCAAGAGATCGTATGTGAATCCCGGCCAACCATCGACATCCACGGCAAAGTCGAATATCCATGGTGCGAAGGTTATGCTATTTATTTGGTGGGACCACAATGGTGTGCTCTATTATGGGCTATTGAAATCGGGTCAGACGATCAATGGGGACCTCTACCCAAAACAAGTGATTCATTTGAAAAAGGCCATCGCGGAATTTGCGAATCTATAATTTTTCATCATGACAACGCTCGGTCACATGTTGCAAGGCCAGTTAAAAACTATTTGGAAAACTGTGGGTGGGAAGTTCTACCTCACCCGCCTTATAGTCCAGACATAGCACTTTCCGATTACCACTTGTTCAGATCAATGCAGAATGCCCTCACCGGAGTACGCTTCACTTCAGAACAGGGTATCGGAAATTGGCTCGATTCTTTCTTGACCTCCAAGCCGGAGAAGTTCTTTTGGGATAGGATCCACAAACTGCCAGAAAGTTGGGCAAACCTTGTAGCTTCCGCTGGGCAATACTTTGAACATTAAATGTATAACAATTTTTTCACAATAAAGGCTTAATTTTCGAAAAAAAAACCGCACGAATTAATGCATACATCCAATACATACATATAAACTCATTAAAACACATTAAAACTCATATTAAACACATTATTATTGTAAAAAGCTTTAATATTCAATTATTTTCATAAATTTTAACGCAATTTGTACAATAAAATAGTGATGAGCTTGGAAAATGATTTAAACTTTGGCATTAAATTTAATAATTTTTTCTCTCTCTTTTTTCTCTTGCAGACACATTAATTTTCCCAGCAAACACAAACATACAATCAAGAGTTGTGGCCATTAGGTATGTACATATGTATTTATGTTAATTTCAAGACTAAACTGTTTATGTCCACTGGAATTTTCATATTCACGCATTGCATAATTTATAATGTGAGTAAATGCAAATTAAATGCAGCATTTGTGGTTATTTTTGAGAAAAAAAAGAATATTCTGACGATGATAATAACAATAATGACGATAAAGCATTCATTTCGGAATTTAATAAATCAAAGTTATGTGAAACGCTGCGCGGAGTGGAGAGTAGGGGGTAAATGTAAAAGCGGAAGGCAGTGTGAAAAAGTTTAATAAATTGCTAAAGCGTGGGTTTTTGATTGCAAAAACAGAAAAAATGTATAAAAAAAGTTCACATTAAGAAAAAAGAACAATAAAACAATGCCTGAGTATGTTTGTAGTAGTGACAGCGCAATCAAAAATAATTTATTTGACAACCGAACACTCAACATGACAGAGTTAGAGAGAGAGAGAGCGATAGAGCGGGGTAGAGAGAAGTAGAGTGTGTGTGTAAACAGTTGAAATCACAAGTGCTACAGTGTGAGTGTGTGTGTGTGAGTGCATTTCAATTTGCTGCCATTTTCATAACAGTTACATTCTATGAGTGTGTGTGCGTGTGTGTGTGCTCGATACGAATGCACAAGTTTGCGGCAATAAATTTAACGCGTCACTGCGTGCAGTCAATGTTGAGCAAACCAGACGTTAACGCCAAAAAACCAGCAAAAAAAGTACAAAAAAAAAACACTAAAACTACATTTCGTACGCCACGCGAGTAGCGGCGATAAAGCTTACGACAACCCACCAACTAGTAGAACCACTACTTGAAGCTTACGAGTAGAACAAAATGAGGCTTACGCTTGTGTGCTGTCGTGTCCGTCTGTCCATACGCTCGTTTGATAGTTATGGCTGCCACGCGGATGATACCAAATCTGCCAACCTGCGAGGGCATTGCGTATGCAGACTGACTGACTGACTGACTGACTGTATGACGATGATGAATTCCGTTCATTTCGCAGGCAAACCAAGAACCGTTGTGGTGCAATGTGAGGGAAAAACAAAATTGCAGGGAATTTGCATACATCTGTGTGTATGTATGTATGTATGTATGTGAGACCATATGCGCCAGGAAGCGCGTGTGTGGTTCCGCATTCGCAGATATATGTATGTATATATGTATATGCATTACAGCGTTTGATTAATGTGCTTTGTGCGTGTGTGTGGGTGTGTGTGCTTGAATTGCCTTGCAAGTGCTTGCCACGATAGACTGAGCCAGAGCCAGGCAAACTCTTTTTAGCTTATGCTAGTTGTGAACGGCGTATCGGAAGTCAAATGCACTCCGTAGGGGTTCTTGCTGACAAATTTGCATTTTAATTTGGTGAATTCGGTGTGCTTGCTTGCATGTTTCTTCCACAAGCTTCTACTTATATATCAATTGTGACTTAAAAATGTGTTTTGTTTAATAATATTTATTACTCATACTCGTTTCATCTCAATTTTAACCTTAATGCCAAACTTAACTTCAAGTTAAATCTCAACCTAAATCACAATGTCAATCTCAGCCTCAATCTCATCGTCATCTCTGTTCATTTTTTTTCTCCTCATTGTTTTTCTATCTACATCCTCATCCTCGGAGCTGGCAAAGCTATCTCGATCTCGATCTCAATCTCAATCCCAATCTCAATCTCAATCTTAATTTCAATCTTAATCTCGATTTCGATCCCAATCTCAATCTCAATCTCAATCTCGATCTCAATCTCGATCTCGATCTAAATCTCGATCTCCATCTCAAGCTCAATCTCAATCTCAACCTCAATCTCAATCTCGATCTCAATCTCAACCTCAACCTCAACCTCAACCTCAACCTCAACCTCAACCTCAACCTCAACCTCAACCTCAACCTCAACCTCAACCTCAACCTCAACCTCAACCTCAACCTCAACCTCAACCTCAACCTCAACCTCAACCTCAACCTCAACCTCAACCTCAACCTCAACCTCAACCTCAACCTCAACCTCAACCTCAACCTCAACCTCAACCTCAACCTCAACCTCAACCTCAACCTCAACCTCAACCTCAACCTCAACCTCAACCTCAACCTCAACCTCAACCTCAACCTCAACCTCAACCTCAACCTCAACCTCAACCTCAACCTCAACCTCAACCTCAACCTCAACCTCATCCCCAATCTCAACATCTTGACTCTCTTGGTTGACACCTCTGTTCATACTTTTCTCCTCATTCTTTTTCTATCTACATCCTCATCCTTGGAGCAGGCAAAGTTAGTCTCTGCCATCGATGTCCCCTAAGGAGATATTCTAGGGCAGGAGTGTTAAATGGACCATCTTCAGTTGGAAGAACGGGTTTGAAGCATAGAAATTGATTCTCTTTGAAAGAAGGGAAAGGGTAAGAGGATTGGAAAGGCCACTGTTCAGTATAAAGTATCGGACCGGGTCTCTCCTTTAAACTCATTCATCCGTCATATATGGTATACATAATTAACTACCAGTAGCGAACCAATCATAGGTATACCGTTAACTGATTCAATGCAGTCTTATTTTCCACTCACTCATTTGGTTATCACTCAAAAGTCTCAAACAAATCCTCCATTCTTCATTTACCAAAAAGAAAAATATTTTCTTATTTACTTTATGTCAAGAAAGACGATCATAGTCCCCTATGTGTATGGTATGTGCACACACACACACATACATACAAATATGAATGCGGAAGAAAAACAAATGTTCTCCCTATCTGTTGTTATTTCAGTGGCAAATTGCCGTTCTACATCGAGTTTGAATGGGAAAAGTGCCTAGGACTGCATAGTGAATGTCTTCTCTTCGCACAAAGTGGGGGCTTATGTGAAGAGATACGCGTACGTGTGTATGTGTGTGTGTGTGTGTGTGTGTGTTCAAACTGCAAGTAAGACAAAGTCGTCAAAAGTAAAGCTGCAAGTGCTGTGCAATTAAGTTCTACAAGTAGAGGAAGTAAAAGTGAGAGCAAAAGTAAAACATAAACGCCGAAGAAGAAGAAGAATAAGAATGAAAAAAGAAGAAGAGTAAGACAGATTCAAAGTAGGTGTTTGAAAAACTTTTGACAAAGTGTTTGTGATTTATTTACTTTGCGCTTTGAAGCATAACAGTCATGCAAATAATAGCTGTGTGGTTTTGTGTGTCTGCCTCTCCATCGCTGCTCAATCAAAATAATATTTTTACGGACGAATTAAGACGACGAACATTAAAAATTTCTGTTTATTCACGCATGATTTTCTTGAGGCTTAAAAAACTGTTACGCAGTGCTTTTAGCAAGCCTAAATGTAGGCAACCGAATAATGATCTGAAGTCTAAAATTAAAATGGTTAACAATAATGAAGTTATACAACATTTTAGGGTAAAATCAGAAGAAATGTACTTTACTTAAAGTTTATTCTAAGATTATACGCCTAAATGTAGGCAACATGTCATATTTTATTTAAATTTTTATTTATTTTTTATATTAAAACAATACTAATACAAACGAATGTATTTAAAGTGAAGTAATATCATATACTCGTACAAAAGTACATATTTGGAAAGTCTTTCACTTTACTGTAATTTGCCGCCTAAATTTATGCAGTAACTTACGTGTATATCGGCTTACAAAACCAAAAATCTGTAAATTAAAATGGAAATTCGTAAAATTTTTAAATTTAATTTCAATCAAAAAATCTATTAAATCGTATATTTGAGCCTTAAAATGTACAGAAAATATTTAAAAGCCTTTGTATTCATAATATAATCGAAAGTCAAATAATCACTCACATAGAGATTGGGCTACGTTTGATATTGTTAAATAATTTAGTTAAGGGATGATGGCAAATTAGAATTGAGTAATGATTAAAGAAATTTATTGATGACAAATAAACATTACATCGTTCGAAGAAAACAAAAAGCAACAAAATTTATTAAGCACAAGAAATAAACTTTAGATAATTATACAAATATCATTAAAATATAAAAACAATAAATTCCTACTATGGAATATGTGAATGTTAGTACAAACTGCAATCGATAGTCACCAAAAAATCGATTTTGTTAAATAGATTTATCGATTAATAGTGAAATCAAACAAGGAGCGATGAAAAATATCAATAGCGGGGAAATCGATAAATATTTGTAAGTGAACATGTGAAAATACTTGTCAAATTCTTCATAATCGATGACTGTAAAACCTTTTAATGTATACGAGTATACTTTAACTAGAATTAGAAAAAAGTTATCGACAAATTAAAATTTAAGAAAGGGAAGAGTTGTATAAGTCAAAATTTAAATAATCTCTTATAACTATAGCTATCGATAATGAAAATAGCTGATAATACAAATTATCGATAACTTGAAAGAAATCGATTAGTGGCAATCAATCGATATCAAATAAACAAAAGGCAATACATTTCTTGAAAATGAGATTATTCTAATGCCTGAAAGCCGTTGAATATGTGTTTCGAACTTTTAATCGAAAATCTAACCAAAACGACCATGTTATTACTAGGAAAAAAAGTTCTTGGTACGACCAACATACAAATGTTATAGAAAATTAATTTAAATAAAAAATTATGTTAAATTTATTTTCTAATTGCCCCTCGGCAGGGAATCGAAATGTAAAACAAAGCTCACTAAAAATATCGTTTTTTTTGTTTAACGATAATTTAATTTTATCGATAAGTTTTATATATCTCCATATATATCTTATTTATTTATGATGTTTTTAGCTACTGTATTTTATTAACGAAATTTTTTTTGATAAATTTTTTATCGATAACCCTTAGTTTTTCAAAATTAGCTAAAGATTTTTAAATTTATGATTAATTTTTCGCGTATCGAAAATTTTGTCGATTATTTTATATCAATAACTTTTAGTTGATCGATTGTTTGTTTGACATACAGAATGTCTTTGTATTTTGAATCTTTGTTTTTAACGAAAATTTATTGCAGCTGTTGATTTTTTATATCTATGTTGAAAGCCCATTTGTTGGATTTTTTCTTCCGCTAACTTTTAATGTGTATTCAGTTTTATAAATTGGCTTTTATTATAGAATTTCTTCTCTAAATATATCGATAAATGCTTGAAGCACTAGATATTTTAATGAGTTCTTTTTTCTCTTTTCTTTTATCGAGTATTAGCCCCAATAAACAAAATTATGTCAGAACTAACGTAAAATTATTGAACACGAAAATCGAAATTAGATATTTATTACAAAAATATTCGATAATAAATAAATACTACTAAATGCTTATTAAGAAATAAATAGAAACGAAATTTTATCTGTCTTTCCTTTCGTACTGTACAAAACTCCACACGTTAAGTCGCCCAATATTTTGTTTGAACTAAAGTAAAATAATCGATAAATTTATAGTCGCTGGTAAATTTATCAGTAAGTTAAATATAATTGATAAGTTAAAATAACCGATAAGATAAAAAAATCGAAAAGTTAAGAAAAATCGAAAAGTTAAAATAATCGATTAGTTAAGAATAGTCGATTAGTTAAGAATAATTGATTAGTTAAGAATAATCGATTAGTTAAGAATAATCGATTAGTTAAGAATAATTGATTAGTTAAGAATAATTGATTAGTTAAGAATAATCGATTAGTTAAGAATAATCGATTAGTTAAGAATAATCGATTAGTTAAGAATAATCGATTAGTTAAGAATAATCGATTAGTTAAGAATAACCGAAAAGTTGAGAAAAATCGAATATTCAAAAAAGACAATGAATTCAGGTTAATCAAAAATTTAAAATATTCGATAAGTTAAGAATAAACAAAATATTGAAATAATCGATAAGTTAAGAATAATCGAAAAATTAAAATAATCGATAAGCTGAGGAAAATCGAGGATTTAAAATAATCGAAAAGTTAAAATAATCGATTAGTTAAGAATAATCGCAAAGTTAAGAGTAATCGAGGATTTAAAATAATCCATAAGTTAAGAACAATCCAAAATTTAAAATAATCGATGACTTAAGAACAATAGAGAATTTAAAATAATAAGTTAAGATAAACCGAATATTAGAAATAATCGATAAGTTAAGATAAATCGAAAATTTAAGAATAATCGAAAATTTAAAATAATCAATATAGGTATATATTACAAAATTTTAAATTGGTAAGAAAACGTAATAATGTTCCGCTCTTGGCCAACTTTGATTTTGTGCTCCACATAACTTCATTTCACAAAACTAACCATAATTATGTCAGAAGCTCAGCTGCTAATCTTCACACATTGATTTTAGTAAGAAGTAAATTTTAGCAAACTATCTACATATTATGCATACAATATATACGATATGTTAACAACAAAACACAGCAGAGCAAGCAAATGAGAAAGTTTTGCGTCTGAGCAGCAGTGATTTAATGGTTTCTCCGACACAGACAAGATAGTAGTAACTCCAAAGGCAGCGAATACTGAACACATATATATATACATACACACATATGTACATGTGGACAAGATAAAAAATATGCAGTGACGTATGCATATAGTACAAGAAAGTAATTGAGAATGTGTGTGTGTATGTGTGTGTGTGTGTGTGGCGAAAATTAGCTGCAGAGTAAATCTTTGCGTCATTTTCACTTTTCGCACCAAAACATAAGACAAAGCGTGCGAGGCGAGCAGTATCATCGCTTGGCACAATGTGGTACGGGTATTGTGCATACGTGTATACATAGCCGCACACACAAATCAACATATTTGCATATGAATGCATGTATGTATGTATGTATAGATGGCATGCGGTTTTTGCCTATTTACTGTCTTTGTATGCATCTTTGCATATCGAGCAAATGTAATTTTGCTTTTAGGACTGTTTATATGCATCTGTGTGTGTGTGTGTGTGTGTGTGTAAATTTGCTATTTGCTTTGTATATAAATATGTATGTGTGTACAAAAGTATGTGTATTTTGCCTTGTTGACTTTTACTTGCCAGCCATCGGCAATTGTAATTTCATTTGCTGTCGACTTGGCATTTATTTGTTTGCCTCTACGTGCTCATGCGCCTGTATATATGCTATGTCGTGCTGTCGTGCTGTCATGCTGTCGTGTATATATGTTTTATATAGAAAATAAATTCTCTTTGGCTTCTTGGCTTGACTGCTTGTACATACATACATATATGGTATGCGCTCAGCACGTTGATATGAGTTTTGCATAACAACAAGTAATATTTAATGTTTACCGTTATGTATGCTCGTGTATATTAGTATGTATGTATATTTGCACATATTATCTCTGGTGATTATTACCTCTTTGAAAAGTCAAACATTGCACTATACCACACACGGACACACACACACAGCCACACACACACACAGCCACACACACATACATACACACACACGCATACATACATACTTTTGTAAACTTTGGCTTCCATTACCCGCTTTGCCTCCTTTTCTTCAGCTTCTTCTTCTTCTTCCTCTTCCTACTGTTTGGTTGTTATACTCATACATACATACATATGTATGTGCCCGTGTCGTTAACGGTTTGTGTAATCAATGTTTCCATGTAGAAATTTCCTCTTGCCCCCACTTGCGTTCGTCTTACCTTCAGCGCAGTTGTTTGGCCTGATTTTAGTAGTTATTCCTTGTTGTTGTTGTTGGTGTTTTTCGATGTTTCACGCTACATATTGTACTTGTGGTTAGGCGTGATTTTCTGCTATAATTCACAGTTACTAGAAACATATGTTTGTTGAGCAACTTTATGCTATGGAATATGTAAACTTCATTACAAAGTACATATGACAAGACAACAACAACAAAAACAACAAAGTTAATATACAACAACGCGGTAGTTAATAATAGGAAACAGTAAGTTATGTTGAACGCTTAGCCTGCTTCTTTCGCCCTTTCTCTTTCCTTTGCCCTCACTCTCAGTGCTTGTGCATTTCTTTCTTTGTTTTACCGTTAAAAACTGCTTACCAACACATTTTATCTTAATTTAATAAAGTCCATTGATTTTTAGTGCTCAAAGTTGCCGTTATATTTTTTCACTGTCTTTAGCATAACCTAATTACGTAGTTTTACTTGCACCTACTTGCCTACTCCTTCCACAGTCAACCACTTTCACTTAATACATCTATTTTTGTTTTTGCTTTTACTTTCTTAATCTTTACCACTTTTCTTTTACTTCTCGTGCATATTTCACCCTCTCATGCTATTTATTAAACTCTACACTGCTTCTCACAAAAAAAAAAAAACAAAAGAGAGAGAGAAAAAAAAAATGAAAAAAGTTCTTCTGCTCTGCTCACTCAGCGTGGTAAGCGTAATGAGCGAAGTGTGGACAAGCGGAGGTCAGTGTGCAGCGTAAAAAGGGCATTAAGTAAGAAAAATGAAAGTGTGCGGTGGTGGAATCGATTAGCAGCGTTTGATTAATTTACTTGTGCTCGAGCAGCAGATTAGCTTGTTAGTACTATAATTTAGTTGATGGAAAGGTATGTATGTATGTACGAATATGTGCGAGTAAGCGTTAGTGATGTGACGTATAAGAAAGAAGTACAAAAATTCGGAATATTTTTAAAGACTAAAGAAGTTTAACATTTATTTTTTCATAAAAAATCGAAAGCGCAATGAATTGGGTGGAAGTAGGAGATAAAGATATAATATGTAAGTAAAAACAAAAAAAAAAACAAAAAACATTTGAAAGGAAAAAATAGAAGCAAAGTAGATTTGTAACACTAATTGTAAATTAGAAAACTAAGGTAAGCATATACCATAAGGTCAAGCAAAAAGTTCGTTCGGTTTTTTTTTATTGATTTTTGAAAATATAATAACTTGTGTACATTTGCCCGATTTAAGTCAAATATGCGCCGTTTTGTTCGTAAACTTGTTGCCAACGAGATGCCAAATTCATTATACCCCTCTCGTAGTAGGCTGCGCCCCTATTGGCAAAAAACTCGGAGAGCTAATTTTCAAAGGCCTCTCTTGAGGCCAACTTCTCACTATTAAGCGCGTTCGCCATGGACAGGAAAAGATGGTAATCACTTGGTGCCAGGTCCGGACTATAAGGTGGATGCATTTGGACCTCTCATCCGAGCTCCTAGAGCTTCTGGCGCGTCACCAAAGGCGTGTGTGACCTGGCGTTGTCCTGATGGAACACAATTCGGTCTCTGTTGATCAAAGATGGCCTCTTCTGGGTGAGTGCTGCCTTCGAGCGGTCCAGCTGTAGGCAGTAGAGGGCCGAATTGAGCGTTTGGCCATAGTGGAGCGGCTCGTAGTAGATGATTCTTTGCCAATCGCACCAAACACACAGCAAAACCTTCCTGGCCGTCAATTCTGGCTTGGCCAGCTCGGCTCACAGAGTTTCGACTACGACCGATTTCACTTGACGTTGTCGTAAGTGATCCACTTAACATCGCCAGTCACCAAACGCTTCAGAAATGGTTCGACTTAGCAGCGATTCGCAGATGGAAATTCTTTGACGCACGCTCAAACAAAACAGAAGTTTTTTTTAGTACAAAATGCCATCTTTCTAAGGTAACCTAGCGATTGATGCTCAGAGTATTCTGAACTTTTTTCAGTAAAAATTGAACATTAGGAGACCGTTTTCCCAATTGAGTGGCAATCGTTCGCATAAAAAACAACAAATCGGCTATTGAAATACGGCGAAGAAGGATTGAGAAGTTGTATGCATCAGCTTCTTTGCAGTCCACAGAAAGTGGATATAAGATTATATCCAGCGTACTGTGTGAAAGGCTAAACACCACCATAAGGACTTTAGACCGGTTAACTCCACCACTGACCACCTATTGCACATGTCCAAAATTCTGGAAAAGACTCGTTAATAAAGGATCAACACAAACTATCTTTTCATCGATTTTAAAGCAGTATGCGACAGTCTTTTTCCAGTCTTCGATAGCATAAAAAAGAGTTGCCTCTACGAATGTCAAGTCCCTCATAATTTGCGTCCTGCTTTGTGGTCCAGTAAATGTTGCTTTTAATGGGTCGGCGTTAAGAGTTTATGAAAGAAAAGTTTTGCGAACGCTTTGGGAATTCGCAGAAGCGAATACCGCAGAAGTTTGAACGAAGTGCTGTACAAAAGACACGACGATACTATGTTAGGTCCTCAAAAAAAGAGAAAGAATTCATCATATGGAGAAGGATCTAAATATTTTTGGTATTTTCGAGGAGAAACAAGGAATTGCGGACTGTTGTTAATTCGATTATAATCACGTAAGAGGTGTCTATGGCAGTAAAGTAGACTGAAGAAAAATCTTTTGTTTTCAAAATCATTTTATATGTTCACTTTACAGATAAAATTAGACCTTCGCCGATTTTTTGTTAAAAATTTTAAAATTATGTGATTACATCGATGAAATTAAATAATCTAACTTATATTGATATTATCGTTTTAAAATAATATGCTATAACACTACTGCGCCTTATGGAATAATTAGTAATTATATTTTCGCAATTATTAAGTATAAATTATTTAAATAAAATTAATTGTATTAAATAATATAAAATAACATAAACGCCAGACGCGCGTTGTCAAACACAACCTAAAACTATTCATCACATTACAGGCGCAGCTACCGAATAATACAAGGCATAACCTTGTCGCTAAAATTTAATAAACAAATGCCTAGCCCGTCCGCATTTTAAATACAACCCACAAACAATATTAGAGAATAATTTAATGAAAATTAACCGGCGTCGATTGATATTGACGGATCATCACTCTTCACGCAATAAACCTGTCGTAACGCTAATCGAAAAGCAAGAAATGGGGGCACTCCTAATATAGGTGTACCAAACACACACAACCTACAAGAATGCTATATAGAGAAGTGTAGTAATATTATATTTTAGCTCACAAAATCAAGGGCAAAAGGTGGTGATAATTCCAATTATTGTGTCATCCATCGGTGTTATCCTGAAAACTCTTAACAGAAGTCTTTGCAAACTAATTAAACAAAGGGACACCTGATATAAAAGGCTATTGTATTTTCAACAACTACTACAGTTAAGAAATTTTTGAACATAGATTAATCATTATTAAAATTCTAATCAGTACGCTTTGTATCCATTTTGACATGTAAATATTTTCACTTTTATATAATGCATATTAATTTCAACTATAATAACAATATATATAATTGGCGATTTGTAACCACTGAGGCCATTTTTGGCCGAGCTCCTCCAATTTGTGATGATGTTAATATAAAATAAAATCAAATAAAATAAAATAATATAAAATAAAATAAAATATTACAAAATAAAAATAATAAAATAAAAAAAATTAAAAATAATTAAATAAAATAATTAAAATAAAATAAAATAAAATAACATAACATAAAATAAAATTTACAAAAATAAAACAAATTAATAGAAAATAAAACAAAAAATAAAATAATATAAATTAAAATAAATAGTATAAATTAAAATAAAATAATATAAAATAAAATAAAGTGAAATAAAGTAAAAAAATAAATAAATTAAAAAATAATAAAAAATTAAAATAAAGTAAATTAAAATGAAATAAAATAAAATAAGAAATAAAGTAAAATCGTGAAATTACAATTATTTTTGTTGTTGAATTATTCAATTCATTATTAACCAATAACTATTATTTTCATAATAGTGAGGTTAGTGTAATCCTTTGTACTTTCAGGTGTCAATTAAATTAAATTAATTTATATAAACAAAAAAAACTAATATTAAACTATTTAAAATTAAAATAAATTATACTAAATAAAATAAAGTAAAATAAAGTTAAACAAAATAAATAAGGGAAAATTAAATCAAATGAAGTAAAGTAAAAACAAAGAAATGAAAATATAATTAAAAAAAATTAAAAATTTAATTAAAACTGAAAAATTAAATTCAGTCATAAATTTATATGAAAAAAAATAAAACTAAAAATCTAAAGTAAACAAATTGTTTTAAGGCAAAGTTGATTAAAATTACATAATAAATTTACTAAAATAACTTAAGTTATTATTTTACTCTTTCTAATAAAATTTTTTTTATATTTCTTTAAATTTTCTTAATACTAATCAAAAATTCGTTTTTAAAACTTTCTTATACATCTTAATATTGTTTTATAAATCTGCTGGGATTTATTAGAAATAAACAAATAAACATATTACATTTAAGAGTTGCATGCTGTCAGTGTAAAGTAATTTTCCATATAATTTACCAATAATTTCAACGATAATGGAGAGAACTATTCATTTCCAATATAATATCTCACTATGCTAATAAGCAAAGCAAGTTTTCTACGACTATTTTCTCTATTTCAAGCCCATATAATTTAATAGCAAGTAAAGACCTACATACAAACAAACAATTGTTAGAGCATACATGCTCATATTTATTTATACATATATACAGCAAATGGTATTACTAACCTAAAAATTATACGACGAACTCATTGCTCTATGCAAGGCAACAACAACAATATTAATAATATTAGGTGAACTAAAAGTATACATAGGTATATTAGAATACTATCCGTCCTCTTGAGGCATAAGCTTATACATACATACATATATTTTACACATGCACACAAAAATAAATAAATAAATAAATACATTCATAAGTATCGTACTTAAGTTTAATAATATATATATATACACATAAATATTTTATGTGGTAGAACTACTGGTAGTAAATATATGGTAAAACCATCACATTGCTTATATGTAGTCGCTCATACGCCACGCAGTACCAGAAGCAGTACACACGCATACATATATTATTCCGACTACACTCGAACCGAGTGCCATTCGTCTGGGTCTTATTTGCACTATGGCTTTGGCGTTGCGACCCACACTTTGTCCAATTTATTTTTTTATTTTTTTTTTTTTATTCGTCATCTTTTCACCTCCCTGCCCCTCCTCGCCCGTTGTCGTTGCATATCGTGAATATTTCATCGATGGCAAAATGAGGCCAAAATGAAATTGTCTGCTATGAAAGCTTATTGGACGGAAGGAGTATCGAGTTTCCAAAACAACAATAACAACAATAACAACAACGACGACAACATAAACAGCTGTATTGTGCTTTGCTAGTGTTGAAATGCTTAAACTCGGACACATAAATATAAATGGTCGTATTTCTGTCGGTATGTGTATGTGTGTGTGTGCATGAATATTGGTAGTAAATATGCTTGAAAAATGTTTGTTTGTCAATTTTATTCTCTGCCTGTACCATATATATGATGCCGTTATAAGCATAAGCATGAAATAGTGTGTTGTGTATGTGAGGAATAGTGGGTCGTAAGAGAAAATGAAATGAAATGAACACTAAAGTCGTATTTTTAAGCATATTTTTCAGCATTTCTTCATCATTTTCAACCAAAGAAACCCATTTCATTGTGTTTGTGAGTGTGTCGGTACTTTGTGTGGGTGTTTTGTCCATTGAAATGAAATTTTCAGTTTGCATTTCCTTTTATGTTTAGTGTGCATACGAAATTGAATACGATGATGATGGTGATGGTCATTCAATAAATGAATTTATGCATGTGCGTGATACTCAGGGTCACAAATTTTCAATTCTATACGGTTCGTTTATATTTATTGCCTTAGTTTTCTAGAGTAAGAGGATTATGCATAATTTGCAACTAAAAGGCTTAAATTTGTATTGGTTATGCTGATGGGTTTGAAAAATAGTTTTGCCAGATAGCCAATTATATAAATTAACAGAAAATTTTTGTTTACGAACATTTTATGTTTAACAAACTTTTGAGGAATTTTTTCTACATTAAGTTTTTTGTCATTCTTTTATTAATGTTTTCATTTTTTTGACTGAAATATTGCTTGGAAACTATTGTTTCGAAATATTATGAATTAATATTCTATAACTATGAACTTTTGGCCAGATTACCAACTTAAAGTATTCCGCGTAAGCATTTTCAAGATGCTAAATTATAAATGACCAAAAATCTTTAATTCTTAAACTTCGAAGATTCTCTGCACACATCACTTAATTTGAATAGTTCGACAATTCTTGAAAATGAAAAACCTTCTTTTTGATCCCTATAGTATCTGTTTCCCATAATCCTTCGTCAATTTCTCTAAAAGCTTCCATACATAAACTTGTATGCATAAAAATTTTACTTTTGCAAGCTTTTGATTTCATTTTCTGGTTTAACAGTTTTTTCCTTTTCCTACTCCCTTCACTTTTTCTTTTTTTTTTTATTTCCATTCCATTTTTTATATTTGCCAGCTGTGCAATATTGACGTATAAAAATTAAGCCGACAAACGAAAGTGATAAAATACGAATGAGCTGAGCGCGTATAAAAAAAGAGTTGAGCGTCAAAGAAGTGATTATGTATATCAAACAAGAGAAAAAGAGGATTTGCTTGCAATGTAAAAAATTATATTCCTGTTTGCACCTCTTTGCCAAGCGGCAAAGATGTAACAACGCGGCAACAGCATTGGCGGCGACAGTAAATTTAATGGTATTTGCACAAGTTTTCCACAACCGCTCTAGAAGAGCTTAAAGCGTAAGACTTCATTTTGAAGAAGAGCAAATTTAAAAAAAAAAATTGAGGAATTTAAACGTACATCAATGAATTGTTGCAATTAAAACAAGAGCAAAGTGAGAAAATGGGTAAAACAATGAAGAGATTTTCCTTTTCTTTTATTTTAAGTTTAGTTACTTACGAATATTTTATTTTATTTAATTTAAAATTTTTTATTTCTTTATTTTATTTTATTTTTTTTTGTACTATTTTATTTTATTTCATTTTTTTTATTTTATTTTATTTTACCTTATTTTATTTTATTTTGGTTTGTTTATTTTATTTTGTTTTATTTAATTTAATTTAATTTAATTTAATTTTATTCTATTTTATTTTATTTTATTTTATCTTATTTTATTTAATTTAATTTAATTTAGTTTTATTTTATTTTATTTATTTTATTTTATTTTATTTTATTTTATTTTATTTTATTTTATTTTATTTTATTTTATTTTATTTTATTTTATTTTATTTTATTTTATTTTATTTTATTTTATTTTATTTTATTTTATTTTATTTCATTTTATTTTATTTTATTTTATTTTATTTTATTTTATTTTATTTTATTTTATTTTATTTTATTTTATTTTATTTTATTTTATTTTATTTTATTTTATTTTATTTTATTTTATTTTATTTTATTTTATTTTATTTTAATTAATTTTATTTTTTTTTTTATTTTATTTTATTTTATTTTATTTTATTTTATTTTATTTTATTTTATTTTATTTTATTTTATTTTATTTTATTTTATTTTATTTTATTTTATTTATTTTATTTTATTTTATTTTATTTTATTTTATTTTATTTTATTTTATTTTATTTTATTTTATTTTATTTTATTTTATTTTATTTTATTTTATTTTATTTTATTTTATTTTATTTTATTTTATTTTATTTTATTTTATTTTTTATTATTTTATTTTATTTTATTTTATTTATTTTATTTAATTTTATTTTTTTATTTTATTTTATTTTATTTTATTTTATTTGATTTGATATGATTTTATTTTATTTTATTTTATTTTATTTTATTTTATTTTATTTTATTTTATTTTATTTTATTTTATTTTATTTTATTTTATTTTATTTTATTTTATTTTATTTTATTTTATTTTATTTTATTTTATTTTATTTTATTTTATTTTATTTTATTTTATTTTATTTTATTTTATTTTATTTTATTTTATTTTATTTTATTTTATTTTATTTTATTTTATTTTATTTTATTTTATTTTATTTTATTTTATTTTATTTTATTTTATTTTATTTTATTTTATTTTATTTTATTTTATTTTATTTTATTTTATTTTATTTTATTTTATTTTATTTTATTTTATTTTATTTTATTTTATTTTATTTTGTTTTCTTTTTATTTTATTTTATTTCATTTTATTTTGTTTTCTTTTTATTTTATTTTATTTTATTTTATTTTTATTTTATTTCACTTTATTTTATTTAATTTTATTTTATTTTTTTTTATTTTTTTTTTATTTCTCTTTATTTTATTGAATTTTATTGTATGTAATCTTATTTGATTTATTGTATTTTATTTTATTTTATTTTATTTTTTTTTTTTTTATTTCATTTTATGTTTTTTGGTTTTATTTTATTTTGTGTTATTTTATTTTACTTTAAGTTATTTTATTTTTATTTTAATGTATTTTATTTTATTATTTTTTTTATTTTTTTAAATTTTATTTTATTTCATTCAATATTTGTTTTTTGTAAGGTTTTTTTCCTAAAATCGTAATTCTACTAAATAATAATCGTCTGCGGGTAACAACTTTAAAAATTTTTGACCACAAACTTTCACAAAAAGCAATTCGGTGTTTGAAAACTTTAATAAACAAAGTTTTAAAACTTAAAGTTTTACATTTCAGTTACAAATATGTATGCCTTTTAACATATTTCCATTCCTTCTCTCTATTTGGCTTGCTAACGTCTGAGCGGCAGGGTCGTATTTGAGCCGCCACGGCAAGCGGGCAGGCAGTCATTAGTTAAGGAAGCATGGGGTTGGAATACATAAAAAATGTTGTTCACAAAAATCTGCTTAACTAAGTGTGCATAATTCATAATTTAATTAAAAACCCAACCGAACGAAAAACTCACACACCCATACACACACACACACATACACACGAGCATAGACATCTACATATACATTTTCATGCATAGAAACACGCGAAACATGTAGCCAAGCAGCTGCTGTATGCGCAAGCAGAGGCGGAAGAAGACCTACCAAAGCAGACAACCAAGCCAAGGCACAGGCAAATCCAAAGCCAAAGCCAGAGCGAAAAGTGAACAGAGTATAAAAAAGCAACAGAAGCAACAACAACAATGTCAGCAACGACATAAAAAACATATGCAATTATGCTACAGAGATAACGCTCATAAAAATGTTTAAACGTCGTGAGGTAGTGGCGAAAGTTTGACTTCGTGGCAGGAAGGCAGGTTGGGTGCATGAGAGAGGAAAATAAGGTGCAGGGAAAGAAAAAGGGCTGGATTGTGCCACGTAAAGGTTCGGACATGTTTGGTCCATTAAAAAGTTTAGCCCTAACTATAGATACCATCTCACTGAGCTTAGCGTGCATGCCTTACGTACATGCTCGCTTATGTACACGTATTATGTAATATTATATATAATTCCCATGAGTGTTTGTGTATGCTGGTATTTAGCATAATAAAAATGTGCCCAGTTGAGAATTCAACAAAGGAAGGTTGACCACAGCGGGAATGAGTGGCAGATAGCATCGAATTATCCAACCTGATCTTCGGAAACATGCCTAGAGATTTTTTAAAATAATGCAAACGAGCCCTTAAATACCAACCTTTATCCGAGAATAAAGTTGCCGAGTGACTAATATGTACTTTTAAGCTCATTTAAATATTTTGCGTGATCAATTTGTTATAAAAAACGTCAACGAATCGACCTCACACGAAGTGCTTTGAAAGAGAACTAGAAGAAAGGAAACGACAAGCACTACATCCTTGTGGATTTTAAAGCAAATCTCTGCAAACTTATACGACTGAACAAGTTGACGTTTACAACAGCACAAGCTAGGCCAGTAGATGTCATAGAATTGCTCGCTATCGAAGCTTCCTTAGGTGTGGTTTCAAGAAGAAATACAACGCATATAATTAAGTCATATGGTCAGGAATTTAGCTTTATTATAAGACAAGATTTGCCTTTATGTTTTAGAATTGATTTCGGTCAAATGACCCCCGCGGCTGAAGGAAATAAATTCCAATTGACAGGACTGATTTTTGGTCACTTTCTGCAGTCATTAATCATAGCTCTATAGCGTTCCCCAGCGAGTGTAACCTTGTGACCGACTTCATTTTTGAAGAGTAAAGAAATATCGGCCAATAATTTTCTGTGCTACAGAGCACACCAAACAATGATTTTTTGAGGATGTAACGTTGTCTCAACAATAGCTTGTAGATTATCATTACTCCAAATGCATCTATTTTGTTTATTAACGTACCCATTCAGCCAATATTGAGCTTAATCACTGAACAAAAAATTTTCTTGAGCACGTGCAACGTGCTTGATCCGGTGTAATTCTGTTCATTTTGAAATGGTAAACCTAAATCCAAACGATGAAAAGGTAAGATGTATAAGATATAATTCAGTTATTTAGTAGAGAGCGCATACGCAGTATAGGTCATGTGGTTCGAAGCTTACATCTATCTCCAGCCTTGGGAGTATTCGCGTTCGTGGAAATAGCAGAAGAGAGCGATCCTCACTCTGTTGGAATGAACTGCACACTTCACCGATTTGACATGGAATATTCAATTGTACCGAAAATAATGAAAGGGTTGGATTAAGTTAAACATTTTTAAGCAACTAAATTGTACCAATCAAAATAAAAATTTTTAATAAGCTTAAGGCCAAAAAATTCCTCTCGAGAGCAGCGGACTTTTGGGTAATTTTTTTCTGAAGAGTTGCCAGCTGTTAGAAAAAAAAATTATTTTTAAAAAATTTATGAACAACTCCATTGTGATCTAAATGAAGTATAATATTTATTACTCTATTATGCAATTAGCTTCTATGACGCAATCACTAACTTTTGATTTCTACTGCCTGCAATTCCAAGCACAAAATCGTAATTTGTCCGTCCTTTTTCCAGCACAAAAAGTTTTTAAATTCCGCTAACGCAATGTCGCTCATTGGGTTACCTGCAGCCGTGCGCGGTTAAAGTGTTAATTTAATATACAGACAGACATACATATATATATATATATATACTACTATAAATTTCTATAGTTATATATATATACCTATAGGTTAGTGACTAACAGCACCGCCTGTTGACTGCTGAGTTTCTGCAAAAGTAAAACTGTGATGAACAAACAAAAATTCGCTTGGTGTCGTCAAACTTTTGTCATCAACAGTATACCAGATGACTTGAGACAACAACAGCAAAAGCAACAGCAACAACAACAATAACAAGACCACACACCCACATTATTATTGGCCCAGACTAAAGAAGCGAAGCCACATTGGCCAACAGCAATAATTTTATATTTTTACATACATATTTATTTATATAAACCAAAGCTGCAGGCGAACACAAGTAGCAACTGGTAGATGGCTTATAGCTGGTGGCTGGTAGTTGTTGGTTGTTGGCTGGTGCCTGGCGGTTCGCTATTGCTGCTAGCGGTCGGCTAGTGTAACGTAAGGCAAAGAGCTCGCCATGAGCCATAAACGAAGCAAAAAAAAAAAAAAAATTAAAAAACTTCAAAGTAAAGCTGAGCCAAGCAAACAAGCGCAAATACAGGCAAATATTATACCATATATGTATACCATATGTATATATACGTATGTATGCTCATGTATAACAGACTGTGCTCATACATACACGTATATATTTAAATAATTTATACCGTTCTGCGCTTATCTGCGTATGTTTGCCACTTTTGTACGGCGTTGAGACTTGCATGTTGTAGCTGCTGCGCGCCTAAATATATGCTACTATAAATTTCTATATACAAACACATACTCATAAATATGCCAACGCGTTTATTCAGCGTCTCTCATATGCTTGTAATTTATATTTGTTTGTCTTTGCATTTGCTTTTGCTTTAGCGAAAACTCGATGAATTGCCATGCGTTGCATATATTCAGGCGCATGCATACAGTAGCGCAGACATGTACCATATAACATGAGCATATGCCTTCACACATACATACATACCATACATATACTCGTACATATTTATGGTAGTTATGTGTGAGTTTTCTTTGTTTGCTTTTGTCGCTTTAATCGCAAGGGCACAATGTCCTTCACATCCCAAGCGGCTTAAGTTGAGCGTGAGCGTGTATGTACATATGTATATGTGTGAGTGTGTATGCTCATGTGAATTGGTGTTAACTAACAGTACTTTAGAAATTCACTAGCTCACTTCTGACATGATCCTTTTTTGAACGCCTACAAGCCGACATCAAAATATGTTGACAAGTTCAAATACGCACACAAATACACACACGCACACATGCAATGAAACGCTAGCGTATGCGAGTACACACAAGCGCCGCTCTAGTGTGGCAAATTGTGTTTAAGTAAACACGACAAACAACATGAAGATATACAAATGTTTACATTTCACAACAGTTTACCAAGCTGCCGCTGACATTGTTTAGCGCACACATATGCAAACACACAAATACATACGAGTACATTAACATGTACATACAGAAGTTTTAGCTGCGTATATAACTGTGCTTTAAGTTTCGATTGTGCGTCTCTCTGCGTATATGCATACATACATACATATTTCAGGGGTACAATAAAATTTAATTTTTAAACATGCCTTGTCGTTCATGCAAAGTTGAGCAAATATGAAAATATGAAGGAGAAGAAAAAAGAAACTGAAACACTAAACAAATATACAACAAAGGTCGGAATTCTTAACTCATAAAGATATAAAGTTTCACCCAAATTGTCTTTTACGCACCAAACGCACACATACAACAAAATACATACACGTACAGATATACAAGCGCCGTTGTTTATATGCATGTGTTTATATAACAATATGTATATTTATATACATATTTATACTTCTACATATACTTATTACATCATGTGGAAATGCAAATAAATGCGCTTGAGTTGGCAGGCAGCGCTTTGTTCATATGACAAATTGTACATATATATATTATATATATATATACGTTAATACATTTTTTTTAATATGATATATGCATGAGTAGTCAGTCATACATGCTTGTCATTGTAAATTTTCCTACACTTATACACTTTATTATTACATTTTTTTTTTAATTTTGAAGTTCATAATTTCTGCTTGTTTCGACAGCAACAAAAAATTTCATTATAACAATTGAATTTTATTGTACATTTTAAGTATGCAATTGAAATATGTGTAATTATGTATTGTATATGAAAAAAAAACTAATTTAAAAACAGCAATTTCAATTTGTACATATTTTTGAAAATACTAGCGGCACTCGAAGTATTTCACTACACCAAAAGACATGAAGACAATGAAGAAAACTCTCGGAATTCAATTGATATTAATATTAGTAACATAAATTTTTGATTTAGTTATTGGAATCTTTGTCTAGAATCTTTTTCAACAATACCTAATGCATACCCAAAAGGTTTTGCGAAAATTTCCCTGAAGATTTTCGAACGGGTTTTCATGTTCTATTAACAAATCAAGCAAGCAATTTTGGCATCTGCTTTTTGGCAACCTCACATCTTTATTTTTTTAGTCCTTCCCCTTACTGCGTTTTTTTCAAAATAAATGATATCTCGCCTCAAAAATTAATTTCCCATTAAGCACTTTAATTCTCTTTATTATTGCGGTTCCCAATTAGTATCTTATAAATTAGTTTAAATAATTTTTGAAAACAGGTGGCAACGCTGCTCGAAAACATTTTCTCATTAAACCCTTTCTTCATCTGTTCTGTTTGACACCCGCATCGTTATATTTAATTTAATTTATCACTTTATCAAGTTTTAGTTTCAAGAAAGGTTGCAATTTTGCCGATTTATAAATTTTTATTTTTCCCGAGTTCTCTTTATACACAAATCTAAATCATCTAAATCTACTGAAGAATTTAGGAGGTGCTTAAACACGAATATATGTATATTTCAGGCGATATGCTTTTCCAAATTTGAAATAATATAAACCATCCGCAAGGCAACCGAAACACGCTATAGAGATTTTGTTGATTTCGGTGAAGCCGTATAGGAGTTATAAGGCAACAACGTGCCTTAAGTGTTATATATAGGCATAAAGATGCCATACCCCCTCTCCCGAATTTTTTAGTTTGACATAATCCATCATATTTTAGTTACTGTGGAAGGTACTATGTCTCCTATGCAGAATTCAAACAAACTTCTTATAAACCACTTGCAAGTAGAAGTGAAAAGTATTTCTACCTCTAGCCTCTTTTTCAGCGATGAAGCACATTTTTGGCGCAATGGGTACGGAAATACGCAAAATTGTCGCATTTGGAACGAAGAGTAATCTGGGGAGATCCAAGAGCTCCCATTTCATCCAGAAAAAACAACGGTTTAGTGTGGGTTGTGGGCCGGTGGAATCATCGATCCATATTTCTTCAAAAATAATGCCGGTGTGAACGTAACCATCAATAGCGACCGTTATCTCGTCATGATAAGCGACCATTTGATGCTTGAATTTGAAGCTCGTGATCTCAGCGACATTTGGTTTCAACAAGACGCGTCACTTCCCACACATCGAATCAATCAACGGTGAGCAGATAAGTTTACGTTTTGTGCCGGTCGATTGGCCACCAAGATCATGTGATATCATACCCTTAGACTTTTTTCTGTGGGGTATGTAAAGTCTAAAGTCTATGCGGACAATCTCGCTTCGATTCAGTCGAAATCATCGAATTAGGCATCGAAAATTGGACTCAACGGATGAACCATCTGGAACACCATTTTAAAGAAATAATCTTCGAACAATAAATACCAAAGAATGTTCCTCCGAGTGATAATAAACATTCCCCATTAAATTTGAATTTTCTGTGTTTTTTTTTCTTTAAAAAAATGGGGAATCTAGAAATGGATTACCCTTTATATATTTCGTTAAATTCTTTGGAGCCGTTCTCAAGTTATAAGATAACATCAAAATCATACACTTGCCTCTATAACAGGTTTTGTCCTGAGTGAATGACGGATCTACTCACAGCCTAAACCAATGATCGTAGAAATTTTAAGCTTGGTGGGTATGTTCTGGGTATGACATATGTACCCAATAAGAAAGGATTTTCCGGAGAGGAGGCTATTCGAAAATAAACGAACTTATTTGACACGAGATTTGGTACACAGATAACTTTTTCTTCCGGGAAGTAGACCCGTGACCGATATATTCAAAAAAGTTGTAAATATTTATCGTTTGATACGAATAAAATTTTGTACAGTAACAGCTTTGGGCCCAAACCTTCAATCGCATAGCATTCAATGTAAAACTCTTTAGGTAGAGAATACTACTTCTACTTTGGCATAATCCAGAGTAAGCTCACAGACTAACCCGAGGATTTTAGCATCCCACGAAAAAGCGAAAACCAAAAATATTGCCTACAAAGCAATACTGCGTTAGGTGTATTAGGTGTTAGAATTCGTTTTCATAAAAATATATCAGAATTCTATTTAATTTTTATATTTACTTAAGCTTTAAATCGCTACATTATAATAAAAGTTATTATTATTTGTTTATAAGTATTTAAAAAAATTTCGTAGAATAATTTATGTATTGCTATAAATTAAATAACTTAGGAAACGAATTTAAAATTTTATCAAAGACCTTTTGAAATTCCATGGGGACGAACTTGCGGGTAAGCTTTAGCTTTTATATATTAGAGTTACATTTTAACGTGCTTTTTATCGAAGCGATTGGTAGGATTAAGCTGTTATTCATTATTATTATTATTATTATTAAAATCAATATTCGCACAATATTCTAGAATGTATATATTTTTATTCACACCAGTAATGCAGTCAAATCTGAGTAAGCGATAACTAGGCAATCGAGAAAACTCTCTGTGTCAGAATATTCTATGATGTTATAACGATCTTCGGATCGCTAAAATAAGTTAGCGATTATTTTAACAATTTTAATATTCGCACTATTTTTTTACCATACTCGCTATCTCTTGATCAGCTGTTGTCTTAAACTACTCGACAAATCGCTAACTAAAGGACGAGTATTTTGAAGTTCGACAAAATATTTATTTTTTATTAAGGTATGGATATTTAAAGTGAAAAAGAAAATGAAACAGAAATGACTTTTGAGTATTTGGCGTACGTTTTATCCCAAGATGAGGATCGAAGTTTGCTTCGAGAAGTAAAAGATCCTTTCCACTTCAATGCAACGGAGCTTTGGAATCTAAATAGATTAATGTCAGATTTAGTTGTAGTTGTAGAAATCATTTCTCAACTTGATAGCTTACTAAAAGGAAAATTAATAGCAAAAATATCTATAGAAAAATATGTATTAATATAACTTTAAGTCAGTCGTCCGTAAGCCGTGGTATCATCGCGTAATAGACGCAATCAAAAATTCGATTTTTTTACGAAAGCTAGATCTCCCATTTCCCAAGAGAAGTTGTCGCTTCAGCATAGTCACCATTTGTTGGAGGCACTATTGGCGCTATCGACTGAACTCGTGTGTTAATCATGAGCCCTAAAAATCATGAAGAAGTCCTTATGATTTTCGCGTATTTTGACGTTTTAATAATCCGACAAATCTTATCGATAAAAAATACTGAATAGCACTACAGATCATATGTGGCTTAGACGTACTTAGACCGTACGAAATTTTTTCCTTCTTTTAATGAATTAGTTTTTTTTTTTAATTTTTCACCTTTTCACTTTACATTGCTCATACGACATGGCTAATTTTTCATTTCGAGTCAAAAGTAATCCATTATTTTTGCAATGGAAGGCTTAGTGATCTGTGTATATTGCATTCTATATGTGCAATGGGATGAAAAATAATCGCCAGATGTGCTAATTACTTAACTCAGTAATGCTTTCTTGTCAAAGATGGTCACCAGCAAAAAGCAAATATTCTACAATTTTTTCATCGATAAAGATGATAACTTAAGACAGTCAACTGAAAATGTGAATAGTGTTTATGATCCTGATATTTTAATAATTAATAATGCATAATTTCCGTCGAGTTCATTCCAGTAATTTTGATGTGAAAAATGCGCCATGGTGTTGTCGAAAATGTCGATAAAATAATGAGAATCGTAGAGTCTGACCATTATGCCGGCACTGTTTCGATTAACAAAGAACTAAACTTTCCCCAGACAGTTCGGAACCACTTGAAAATGACTGGAGAAAACAAAAAGCTCGATGTTTGGGTGCGACATGAGTTAAAAAAAAACTCATAAACTGAATTTCCATATGCGAATCGCTGCTGAATCGTTACAATATCGACACTTTCTGAAGCGGTTGCTAACTGGTGACCAAAAGTGGATAATTTACAGTAAAGTCCAATGAAACCGAAGAGCTGTGAGCCAGCACAAATGATAACCGAGATTAACGGCCAGGAAGGTTTTGTTGTGTGTTTGGTGGGATTGGCAAGGAAACATGTACTATCAGCTGCTTCCCTACGGCCAAACTCTTAATTCGGGCCTGTACTGTCGGCAATTAGATCGCCTAAAGGAAGCAATAGTGGGGGAATTGTGTTTCATTTGGACAACGCCAGACCCCAAACCAATAGATAGTGACACCTCAGAAGCTCCGAGAGCTTGGTTGGGAGGTTCCATCCACCTTATAGTCTAGACTTCGCACCAAGTGACTACTATCCGCTATTGTTTATAGCATGTGATTTGGTCGGTGAAGAAATGTCATCAAGAGAAGCCTGTAAAAATTGATTGTCTCAACTTTTGCCATAAGGCCACGGCACGGGTTTCTATGAGATAACCATAATGATATTATCTTCAAAATCGCAAAGGTTTATTGAGTTAAACGGTAATACGTTGAAGAAAAGTGGTTCTTTATGCATCTGAGATCTTTTATGAGCACTATTTAAAATCGTTTTACGAACTTTACATTTTTCAACAAAAAAATATGAAATGAAAGCAACTTAAATTCCAGTTTAACAAGATTAAATCCTTTCATTTCAATTGGCAGCTCATAAAAAAATAAAAATTAAATCAACTACGTATTTCACTCATCTAAAAGGCGCTTCTCAGAAAGAAGAAAGAATATGAAAATGTAAAAAATAGAATTTTTCCAGTTAAAGTGTGGGATGAAAAAAAAAATGTTAGCTGAGAGTAGAAAATATACTCGTATGTGCTTAAGGAAACGTTATTCAGCAAAATTGCCAAGTGGAAGGTAATGCAAACATAAGGCAAGAAAAAGTGGGCAACTAAAAGGGAAAAATGCTACAACTAGGAAATATGCTGTATTAGTAGGCGCTGAACGCACAGGAAGACATGGGTAGTGAGCAAACAGTAAGAGAAAGTGGAAAACAGCAGGGGGAGTAAACAAAGAAGAGAGGGTGGCAAATAACGAAATGAAAGGCAAGATGAAGAGGTAGCAAGCTTAGAGCACAGTTAACGGTGCTAGAGGTGAAGAGCAGGCAGCATGCTGTAACGGATGTTGACAAGCTCTTTGCCATGTGCAAGAGTGTAAGAGTTCTACCATATATGCAAGTGTGTGTGTTAAGGGCAAAATGTGAATTTTTTACTATCAGAAATACATGTGTGGTTGTGGTTGTGTGTGCGCGTGGCTCCTGAAGACTTTTACCTGTAATTGAACAAAAATTTTTACTACTAAACATATACTCAGAGGATATATGTATGTGTGTATGGTATATGTTTTTTACGCTACATCCAGTTGTGCATATGTATGTATTTGTTTACACATAGCTTCTTGTCTGAATGTGTAAGGTGCCATAAACAAGTCAAAGTTTCACTTGCCTTTACTAACGGCATTCCAAACTCAACACCTAGCAACTACACGGACACCCGCACACACACACACCGACATAGGTACATACAAACTCAATTGGTGATGTTATGTATGATAGAGTGCTAACATAAGTATGTATATTTGAACATAGCAAAGCATATGCTATATGGTAGCCTGCAGTTTTTTATTCCTCAGCGAAAAAATGTCGAAGCAAAAATAAAAATAAAAAAAAATAAAAATAAAAAAAGTTGTTTGCAAAATTTGCAATTTGAACAAAGGCAACAACAATAACATTACTTGCCGCTCACTTTAATCAGTGAGTGGAAGTGTCAAAGCAATTGTGTGTGTGTGCATGTGTATGTGTCTGCGTGCATGTGGAGTTGCCTTTAAGAGCATGGGTTGTCACCAAAAACATTTTTTAAATTTTTAATTCTTTTTTACATACATATATACAATAGGTACATATACATTTTTACAATGTCTGCGCAGCAATGTCGCTGTTGCGGTATTTTTAACACGCTCACTGGCTAAGGTCAAAGGGTTGTTTGAATATTTTTGGACGCAGGCTAGCCGCCGCTGGAATGCTGTGTGAAAGATCAAATGAAGTGAAAAAGTAATAAAAAAAGCGGGTGTTAAAGTGGAAAGTAAATGAAATACAAAGCAAAAGCAATGAAAAAAAAATCGGTGATAAAAATTTTCCTCGTACGAAATTGACAACGAAATAGTGTTAAAGTTTTATAAAAAATATAAAGCAGTTCAGCTACGAATTGGAGTAATGGCTTTTTATTGCGACCTTAATGGGATTTTATGGTCTTCGCACAACATATCCGTCACATTTTATTTGCAGTTTTATGACTTGTGGAGATAGAAAGGCGCTGCATTTATGGCAGGTCAAGTAAATTTTTTTTTAATTATAGACGGAAAAAGAATATAAAAGTTGTAAACAAACTTGTAGGTAGCTTGAAGCTTGTATATAAATTTTTGTAGTAAAATGCTAGACATTTGCTTTCTAACAATTTTATTTTAATTAATTGATTTTATAATAACTATTTTTTTGTTTTATTTAATTATTTTTATTATTATTTTATTTAATTTTACTATACTTTTTTCATTTTCATTTTATCATATTTTATTTTAATTTGTTATTGTTGTTTTTAGTTTAATTGATTTTTTTGATTGTTTTGATTAAATTAAATTAAATTTGACACTGTAATTTAATTTAATTTCATACTATTCATTTTAGTTTATTTATTAACTATTATTACTTATTTTTGAATATATACAACACATTTTAATTTTATTAGATTTCATTCAGTTTCATTATTATTGCTTTAGGTAATTTTCTTCAATCTTTAAAATTTTAATTTATTTTATCATATTTTGATATATTTCATACTATTTTATTTATTTCATTTTGATTAATTTAATTTTAGTATATTTTAACTGATTTTATTTTTTTATTTTAATTTTCTTTGTTAAATTTAATTTTATGTTTATAATATTTTGTTCAATTTTTTTTTATTTTAAATATTAATTTTTAATTAATTAAATTCTTTAATTTAATTTAATATATTTTTTTTTATTTAATTTTATTTTACTGTACTAAATTTTATTTTAAATTATATTAAATTATTTTATTTTATATTAAATTATTTGATTTGATTTTATTTTATTTTTTTTATTTAATTGCATTTATTTTATTTTGTTTAATTTCATTTGATTTTATTTAATTTTTTTATTTTATATTATTATTTTATTATTTATTTTATTTTTATAATTTAATCTATACTATTTTAATGCAATTAAAATTATTTTGTTAAATTTCTTATTATTGTATTTTATTTTATATTATTTCATTTTATTTTATCCTGTTTGATTTTATCTAATTTTAATTTATTTAATTTTTGTTTTATTTATATTATTTTAATTCATTTTTTTGTTTTTCTTTCTCGTTTTTTTATTTTAATTTATTTTATTTTATTTAATATTATTTTATTTTATTTTATTAACATTTTTTCATTTTATTTTATTTGCTTTATAATTATTGTATATTATATTATATTATTTAGTTTTATTTTCTTATATTTTACCTTATTTTATTTTTTGTTGTTTTATTTAATTTTGTCATATATTATTTTAATTTTGATTTTTATTCAGTTTATTTTATTTCATTTAAATTAATATATTTTATTTTATTTTATTTTATATCATATTATTTTACTTTATATTATTTATATTTTGATTTGTTATGGTTACTTCTATTTTATTTTATTTTAGTTGATTTTATTTTTTTTTTTTATTGAATTTTTGTAATTTTATTCTTATTTATAGAGTAATTTTTTCTTATATTTTGCAAAGTCAAACCAATTGTACGCTCCTAAATGTATGCAAAGTTTTCATGCACTGAATTTCAATAAAATGCTCACGTGCTCACTCGTTGTGCCATCCTTTACGTGCATTTGTCAGTTTTGGTTTTTGTTCGTTTACGCTCTGGCAAAAGGGCATTAAAACGAGCACATTGTAGTATAACTGTATTGATTGAAATTTATTGCAGACGAAACTGACAGATTGGCATATAAATTTTAGTGGAGATAACAAAAGAAAGAAATGATTTTTGATTTTGCTTGCAATTTACCGTTCTGAATTTTACAGAAAGTTGAATTGTAAAGAAATCATTTCTTCGAATAATTTTTTTTGTTTTAATATTTTAGATGGCTAGTGGATAAATATTTATTTTCCATATGAAATTTTTTGTTAATTTTTTATCAATATTTTAAGAGCGTTCTGTATTTTTGGTAGTTTTTCAAATTTTTACATTTAAAAGTTGCCTACATTTAGGCGAAATATGAGATACTCGAGAAGAGAACTTCAAGTGACCAGTGGTCTCTTAAATAATTTCTTTAACTTAACATTTAATACTTTATATATTTAATAGCTGAACAGCGAATTTGAGAAAATGGCTATTTTTGTACTTTTCGTAAAGTCCAAGTTGAGTGCAGTAGAGGAATATTTTACGGTCTAGGAAAAGGAACGCCTTCTATTCTTGAAGAAATTTTTTTAATTTTCTCCCAAGATATTTTGTAAATATTTATACATACCAAGATAGAACAGAGTTTGGTAAATACCATGACTACTAAAAAATGAAAGTTAATTTATGATATTTTTGAACAAAGAAATTATTTAGTTGCAAACGCTCTATTCAGAACTTATTTGTTTTTATAAGTTTCTTTAATTATTTTTTTTTTCAGATAGTAGAACAAAAAGATATTAATTGCTTCCTAAAAAAAATTTTAGTATATATATCTATCCACGCTGTAGTTGGGGACGAATAAATCGAAAGTAGCTATAATTTTCTTTTAAATGTCAAAAACAATTTCACACCAGTCTTTAGATTAAAATTGAATTTTTTTTTGGTTTTGCTTAAAAAGATTAAAAAATATTCTTAAATTTTACTTGATTTATCAAATAAAAATATATTGAAATTTTATAAAAAAATATTAAATAAAATTATTAGTTAATTAATTATTATTAATTTAATTATTTTTACTGATATTTATTTGTTATAAATTAAATGAAATGAAAATTAGATCCTACAAGGAAATAATAAAATAATTACATTTATTAAAATAATGAAATAAATAAAATAATGAATTAAATAATAAACATTATCAGAAAAAAACGTATGTTAATGCATATATATCAAATTTTTTTTGTAAACTAGAATTTAAAGAATGTGAAAGATTGCAATTTTTTATGGGCTAAGAATGTACAATCATAATAAAGGAATAAAAAAAATTACATATAAAATATTTTTTATCAGCGCTGATGTGTCAAGGCAGATAGTAGAATAAACTCTGTATTTTTTGTAATTTTATTCTGTTGAGAACTAATAATTTTACAAGAATTTTTATCCCTTTTAAGATTTTTTCTCTCCTTTTACACATACATGAATATCATATTTTGTTTAAATTTTCAAGTTAAATATTTACTGAAAAATATTTTAAGCAGTCTTTAATCTAAACACACACAAACTCACCTTTCTCCTTAGGTCATTATCCTTGTTGCTTCCTCAAAAATAGTTGCGTTTAGCCAATTAAGAAGGCCAGAAAATAAACGTTGCCATGCTAACAAATACCCAACACGCAACCACTCACGAAAAAAAAAATAGTATCCCCACGGAAACCGCAAAAAGAAAACGGAGCACAAACAAACAAATTTACGCTTAAGGATGAGAACACAAGAAATTCGATTATACTTTGCTTTAAAGGATTTTCTTTTCTTTGTTTGCTAGATTTATTTTTAATGAGATTTATAGCATAAGGTATTTATTTTTTAAGAAAATTCTTTTTCTGATGAAATTTTTTTTAGCTCAAAAAAATTGCTTTTTACATTTTTTATATTATTCGCATAATTTCTTCTTTTTTTTAATAAAAATTTAAGTTTTTTAATTAATTTAGTATTTTTTTTTTCGTTAAATATGCAACGAGTTTGGTGCGAAAAAAATGAAATAATTTCCACAAATGAAAGTAATTATTTTTTCCAAAGCCAAAATGCTCACGTGTTGTTATTGACACTTGCGGTTTTAGCGGTGTTTTTTTATTTGTTATTTAAATTTCACATTTAATTAATTCGCAGGAAAGGCGTTGTAACGTTTGCACTGTTTGCACACTAAAATAATTGATTCATTCAATATTTAACAACTCACTTGCCCAACTGCCCTTAACCGCTTGTCATACAGTCACTCTATTTGCACGTTATCCTTATTATCCTTGCATTATATTTTATATTTATTTTCTTTTTTTTTTTGAAATATCTTTTTCGTTTGAAGCTTTATTTAGTTTTGCGTTCAATTTCGTTTCACCAAAGACAAACGAAAACGACGACCACGACTATAAAGACCGCCGACCGCACGCACGTCACTCATGCAACACGACACTACCACCACTGTTGACCGTTTCGTTTGTGCAACGAGCATTTAGGCCCAACTTGGCTTGGCGTTTTCGTTTAATATATATGTATATATATGTATATATATTTGGTTTGTTTTCTTCTTCTTCTTCTTCTTCTTCTTTTCTAAACAATTTTGCTCAAAGTCTCTAGAGCACCAGAGTCAAAGGTAAGCGCCGTCGTTGCGCTATGCCACTACAATACGACCGTTTGCAACCGTAGCTCGTCGACAACTGCTCGGCCAAGGGTGCTGCATGCATGCAGACAACCACCCCCGAGTTGGTATTTAATTTATGTTTCGAAATTCGAATTCACCAGTCTTTTGGTGGAGCGGCACACAGAGCGCTAGCCGAATGCAATTTCAATTGTGTTGCTGTTATTGTTGTTTTAATTTGCGCCCACAACTGCATGTGGAGGCGGTAAATAGTTTGTTGGTAGTCAGCACTAAGGTAGTTATCATTATAGCATGCTTCTTCTTGTTCTTCTTCTGTTCTTGCGACACCTACGCTCGCACAGCTGCATGCAAGTGAAATGTTGTTGCTGCATACACTCCCGTATGATCTCTCACATACACTCTTTACACTTTTGCCACACAAAGTGGTGAGTCCGCGTAGTAGGTAGCAGACCTCTCAACGTGTGCGCTCTCTCTCTCTCTCTCTCTCTCTCGCTATCGCTCTGACTTCTTCCAAAACCCTTTTCGTCCTAATTCCTACGCGTTTTCTTCTTCATTTATTCTGCATAACAATTTTTTTTTCATATTTATTTTTCTCTCTCTCACTTGCTCTATTGATAACATTTTTCCGGTTTGTTTATGTTTTTCTTTCACAGCCGGCTTTTCTGTAGAGTCGACTCGATCCGGCGTATAAGCAACCAAATGATTTTTATTCGCATTGAGTGCGTGTTTACTGTTGGTGTTGTATATTTGTTGGCAGTTTGCATATGCGCATGCGAATGTGTGTGTGTGTGCGTTTGTGTGTATTTTTAGTGTCAGTGAATAGCTTATCGTTTAAAATATGAAATTATTATTATTATTATTGTATATATTTTCTATTTATAAGCTGCCGCTCTCTGACAGTTGGTTGTCTCTATTGTTTGTGTATATGTATGTGTATGTATGCTTGTTTGCGTTTTAGCATATTTCATGCTTGTCTATCCTTCTTGGTTGAGTGATTTTAATACCCTTGTCAATTTCGCTATTTTTATAGGGGAAATGAGGAAGAGGATACGTTGTGTTATGACACTTTATTTCTTTAGTAAACATACATATATGTACCTATATATAAACATATAATTTATATATACACGTATGCATGATATCAAATTAAATAATCATATATTTTTTTTATTATTATTATTATAAAACTATATTGGGCTGCTCTTATGTAGCATGCGAGAATGATTATAAATGATAAGCGAGTAAAACTTTTAGCGCAATGTGGAGCGCTTTGGTGGTTTTCGGAAGGAAAGCAGTATTGAATAATGGTCGCTTTAAATTCGAGGTAAAAAATATGTTCTGCTACCATTTTTTTGCTAATTTATTTCCAATAAAAAAATTTTCCTTTAAATCTTTGAATTTCAAGTTTTAAAATTTGTTGTTGTTGTTGTTGTTGTTGTTGTTGTTGTTGTTGTTGTGTTTGTTCCTTTTGTTGTTGTTGTTCCTTTTGTTGTTGTTGTTGTTGTTGTTGTTGTTGTTGTTGTTGTTGTTGTTGTTGTTGTTGTTGTTGTTGTTGTTGTTGTTCCTTTTGTTGTTTTTTTGTTGTTGTTGTTCCCTTTGTTGTTGTTGTGTTTGTTGTTGTCGTTGTCGTTGTTGTTGTTGTTTTTGTTTTTTGTTGTGTTTGTTGTTGTCGTTGTTGTTGTGTATGGTCTCCTATTCCCTTCCTGATGTGTCTGGGTTCAACCTCAAGTAAATGTCTGTAGATGTGGCTTGCACAGCATGATATTATGCTCTTTAACGCATTAAGGGGTTAGGGGTAGTCAGGATTTTCCAAAAAAAAATTTTTTTTTTTTTGCATTTTCGTTAAGTATAATATCTTAAAAATAATCTCTGAAAATTTCAAGTTAATCCGATAATTCGTTTTTAAGTTATTCGACAAATAACAAAGAGAGCTCGGGCCTTTCAAAGCACTGTGTGAAACTTTAAACGCGTTTTTCTCAAAACTATGTTTTTTGAACTGGTGACAACTGTAACTCGAAAACCGCTCAGTTGATTTTAATGAAATTTATACAGCTTGTAGAATAGATAATAAACTCGAGCCTGATCGAAGGATTTTCATTTTGTAAAAAAATTTCGATTTTTTAAGACCAATTAACTGTTGATTTTTTCCCAAAAATCTAGAAAAAAATTTCCTGAGGCCGCCATTTTGTTAATTTTTGAAAAAAAATAAAATCCTTCGATCAGGCCCAGGATTATTTATTTATAAAACTATTTTTTTTTATCCGATTGATTTCAGATGAATCTCCAAGGACTTATGATTGTCACCGCAAGGACCTTTTTTTGGAACTGGGTTAACACAGACAGCTGTAACTTCGGAAATAAATTTTTTTTTTTTTCGAAATTTTCGTGACTTCAAGTCAAAACATTTTTTAATAATACCATATCACTACTTTTGTAAAATAAAATTATTTAATAGCAAAAAAAAAAATACTGAAAATTCTCATTTTTTCGTGCCTCTGACTACCCCTAACCCCTTAAGCATAGATTTTTCACTGTGCAAATGATGTTCCGGCGCCGTCTAAAGGTATCCCGTCAGGGTTGTGGCAGTGAAGTTCTCCCATGCTTGTAACTTCTTCATCTGCGTATGTCTCGCAAGTCTCCGGCATCCAAGTCGAAGCAGCGTAATTTGCAACCGGCCGGCCAAGTGCCTTGTATGTAGCGAACCACGTTTCCTTGTCTTTTCACTAGGTGCTGCCGGTCAATGATTTGAGGATGTCATTGCGGCTCCATAATTTTACGTCAACTGCAGTTGATTGAAGAAGTGTATTCTTCTCCTGAGACGAAATGATTTGCCATGGACAGGAAAAGATCGTATTTACTTGGTGTGAAGACCAGATAGTAAAGTGGATGCATGAGAACCTCTCAACCAAGCTCTCAGAGCTTCTGGTGAGTCACTATCGATGTGCGTGGTCTAACGTTTTTCTGGTGACACACCTTTCCTCTCTTGTTGGCCAAACCTTGGCGCTTCTGAGAGCACTACTTCCTTCAGTGGAACGAATTAAGATTTTGGCCATAGAGGAGCAGCTCACAGTGGGTGGGAACACCAAACAAGCTCTCTCTCTGACCCGAAAATCATTACTTGCTCCTGAGCAAATCAAACAATGCTCGCATGACTATCAGATTCAGTTTTATTGACATTTGCGACAATTGGATGTACGAGTATATTTAGAACAGGACGCAGTATCGAACCTTCCGGTTTTCATTTAAGAAAGTGAGGCAAAATCAGGAAGTAATACTAGTTCGTGAGGCGACTAAACTCTGAGAACTAGTAAAGGACTGTAGATTCGCGAAAGCTATGTGTAAAACATATGACACTAAACTCACAAAGCTTAGTCTATCTATAAAAAAGTTGGACTCCAGGGGGTTGATAGGACTTTTAGCAAGGCATTGCTTTTTTGCGCTTATAGGTCTGACTGGGGACATGTGGAGCATGTAATCTGTTAGTGGCATTCGGAAGACGAAGGATAGATGATCTTCAATCGGCTATGGCCAAGGTGCCGGAAATGCTACTACAATTCACGAAAAGCACAGAATTGTTCTTCACACTAGAGACACAATAGGAGTGTAGTATGTCTGGCTAAACTATGGATATATATTATTATCGTCTAATGGGTCAGACAGCTCATTCTAACCCAACCTAATGCCAACTAGCGCAGTCCAATCGTACTTATAAAATGCGAGGTATAGATCCCTAAAGCCAGCTTTTGCAACAAACAAAAAATGGATTGACTTTTACTAGACCAATATGAAAGAAAAATCTTTTCACCGTTGTAACATTTTTTGTTCAAAAACTAGACTCTCAGTGGATAGTTTGAAGCTTTCGAACTTTTCCTCTGACATTTTATCTATTTAAATAAGTAAAATAATTTAAAATCTCAATCTACGCTTTGATTTGCCACAAATATGATTAATTGTATAAATTCCTTAGGGTATGAACATCTACATATTCATTTATATTCCATGGCACATATACACTTACAATATATTACATATTTACTTACATCCAAAATCTACTCAATTAAGTTCTTGAAATGCGAACATCGAAACTCCTGAGAGACTTTGCCATTACTAATTTTCTTAATTGCCTTTGCTTTGCTGGCGGTTTGTTGTTATTGTTGGCACATATTTCGGACAGGTTTTGACATTTCGATTGTCAACAGTGAATAACTTGCAGAAGAACTCTTTCACAAAGCGCATTGTTTTTGTAGTTGTACGCACGTTTCCACGAGTTTAACTGAAAACTGAAGAAAAAGTTGGGGAAGCGAGGTGTAGAGATGTGAGAGAATTGAAGTTGAAATGAAAATCTAAACAACGGGAGCTCAAGGATATGTACCTACACACACACATGCACATATAGTTACACGTAAACGCGGATCAACTTTTGTGGTCATGTTCCCTCTTAATCAGTCCGTTCTCGTACGACGGTGGTAAATATAAACTCTGCTGTGTTTCCTTGTTCGTTCGCATCAACGAACTTCGTGACGCAGAAAAACCGCGCGTAACTTGTCAAATTCAGTTTCGCGCTTTGTTTTTGAATACCCAAAAAGCATTTTTGGTTTGAGTTATGTTGGAGATTGAGTTGAGGACTAACTTCACAGTGGTTACCCTACTGAAGAGTGATATAATTTGCTACTGAGACCAAAATTCTCGAATGGCAGCCAATATGTTTATCGTTTTGAGAGAAATATAGCCCTCAAATATGACTGAAATCTTTGAAAATTTTTCTACGGTAATAACTTCTAAAGACTCTAAGAAATATTGTAAGGTTATGAATCCAATTAACCTAAACCAGTGGAAGAAAAGGAAAGTAATTTGGGTATTCATTTGGGAAACAAAAATATCTGAAGTTTTATCAAAATTGAGTGAGTATAGAGGACTCAGTTTGGTATCTAAAATATGAAATACAGTCTTTTAAAATTTTTTCCTAACTAAGAGAGCTTGTAGATTTAATGATGGCCTCTTAAACTTGAGATTTTATATTCAAAAAAAAAAAAAAAATCAGATTATTTATGATATTGGAAATCACTGTAAAAAGTACTTACACAATTCCTAATCCATTTAAGACCAAAAAGTGTTGAAAAATTTGTACATAATAGAAAAAAAGTATTATTTCGACGATCTTAAACTTCTAAAATTACTTCAAATTAAGTTTTCTAAAAATTTCTTAAAGGTTTTCAAGTAAATAAACTTCCGGAAATATCTCAAAAACTGTAAGGAAACATAAAGAAGCTAAATAAAAATAAGAGAATATGAATACCAAATCTTTCAAAATCTCTCCACTTCGAAAATAAAACAGTATTCAAAATCTCTCCAAAATTAGAAAGAGATCAACTAATTGTAAAAGGCATAAATTTGATTATTTTAAATTTTTTTTTCAATTTGAAATTTTGAAATTTCTCCCAAATTAGAAAAGATGAATATCAAATTTGTTAAATTTATTCAGCAGTAAATTTAAAGCTTTCTAAATAATTCTGCAGAATAAATTTAAAAAAAATTCCCTTTGATAAAAATCATAGATTTAAATGTGAAAAACTACCCAAAAAATTTAAAATGAAAATTTATGAATTTCAAAATCCTTTTACAAATTAGATATTTTGCAATATTTCTCAATTTCGAAAGTTGAAAACTTTTTCAAAGTAAAACACTGTTTAATATTTTTATTAACAACATACTAAAATAAGTAAAATCTCTATCATTTTTTCATAATTAAAAAATAACTTATAATTATTATATTTTTGAAAATTTCTTAAATTAGAGATTTTAAAGTTTCTCAAAATTTCTCCAAGTAGAACAAAAAAAGAAATTCTTTTTGAAAATATATTTAATTAGAAAATCAAGGCTTTCAAAACAATTGGGTAATTTAAAGACGTTTCACGTAAACTTCGGAAGATTAAAAATTAAGACTTTTTCACAGTACGAAAAATGTCTCCAAAATTATATTTATCGCAAAATTTCTCCAATTTGATATTCACAATCACCTCAGAATTAGCGGCTTTTAAAAATAATAAAGATATCTCCAAATCTCTAAAAAATGTTTCTCAGATTAAATAAATTACTTCAGCTTTATACTAAATATTAATTCAGGACAAAAGATTTTGAAAAAGAGTCCCAAAAAAATATTATATTGTAAAATTGTCTCAAATGTACGAATTTTACAAATTTTTTTCAACCTGAATATGAAATTGTATCCATGATTTGAACCCTTCATTTGCCTTGCGATTCCTCTTTTGAAATATAAATCAAATATTTTTAATTTTTAAATAAAAAAATATCGAAAAAATCTTCAAAATAATTTTAAAATCCCCTTTCCTGGTTTAAATTTTGTAAATATATTCTAAATTATTTAGAAATGTCTCCAAAATCTTAATCTCTCCAAGCTGCAATTTTTAAAACTTTCCAAAAGTTGTGAAAAGTTTTTCTTCTTAAAAAAAACAAAAATCGCCATTATTACATTATTATTATTTCCATTGTTGGAAAAATATTTAAGATATGCACCCACAATGGCAGGAGGAGCTTGGCCGGAATTCGCTTCAGCGGTTACAAAGCGCCAATTATATATATAATTGGAGACTTTTTTAAATATGATTTGGAGAGATTTGAAACTCTACAAAATTTGGAGAGTTAGTTTTTGATAAAATGACTTCCAAAATGAAAAAAAACTAAATAAAGAAATTGTTGTAAACTTCCAGTATACCGAGTAACTGTACTGGAGAGTTTCAAAAACTCTCAAAGATTCTCAAAATTTTTCTTTGATGTTCATTGGGTAGGCACTTGCCGTAGTTATAGGTGTATTTACCAATATGTTCAGATACATTGGTGACATGTTAACGCTTGTTGCCTGCGATTGGTTTGAGTATGAATTAAGTCCAATAGCTCATTGGCTCAATATGACTCACTCAACGAGGCTAAGTGGCAATGAGTGACAGGTGTTTAATATGCCGCAAAAGTAGCTTCATCTGACCGTCACAGCCACAGCTGCATTCGTTTAGACCAATTTGTACGCACATACATATACTCTTAAATATATACATACACATAAACACACACACACCAAAAATTGTTGTCAACTTTATTTACAAGGACTTTCCATGTTTCATTACAGCATATTAGGAGGAGTGAGCGAGAGAGCAGTTATCAAAAGGTAGACCACAGCAAGAGAAGTAAAGAGTAAAGAAGAAGAAGAGAAAGCAACAGCATACCAGCCACAAGGGCCTACGCAAACAGTTACGTAAGCACAACGAACACGCACCGTAATAAACGAAATTCCAGAAACATGTTGGCCACCGCCACAGCAGCAACAACAACTGCATTAACAACGTTAACAACAAAAAAGGTAGAAAAAACAACAGCAGCAACAACAAGACCAACCAGGACAACAATATCTACAACTGGCGCAACAATGACAACCAACGGTATATTGATAACAACAAAAGCAATAACAAAAAGTGATACCACAACAACAACAACAGCCGTAGCTAATAAAAAAATACAACAAGTCGCACCAATGACAAAAACAAAAGCTATCTCATCTGAATCAACAGCATCAGCAGTAGCAACACAACCGCCCACAACACCAAAACCAACAACAATTACCTCAGATCCAGGCATTTTATGCTTTCATCATTGCAATGTAAAAGTTTTCTGCTTCCATCTGCCCCACCGTTGCCCCAAATGCAAACAAGTATTAGACACGGGCATTGACGATGCTCCTACTGCTGCTGCTGGCAGCGATGACGACGCTGACGGCAAGGCTGGCGGCGATGTGGATGAGCCAGACTCGTTCGTTCGTGGTAAAAATGATTTGGTTAACAATGACTCGGGCGCTGGTCGTACCCGTGGGTGCCGCGGTGGTGGTGGCCGGAGTAGTGCGTTTCTAGGTGCTTCCATCAGCACACGCTTGTTGCCGTTTCGCTTGCCTTATCCGTTCATACGTGCCTCGCAATATCCCTGTGCGATTGTTTTGCGTCCAACCACAGGCGATTTCCTCAAGTGAGTAGCTGTTCTTTTCTATGGTCTTCTTTTAGACAGTATTTGTGTTTCTTTTTCTTTACTTAAGTGTATTTGAGTAGCAATCCGCTGTAAGCATTTGTCCAAAGCGGAGTATTAGACAATCAGCACAACATTCATCTGAGGAGTTTTGTTCTCCTTCCTCGTCCGTGAGAGGTATATGTAGAACCGAAGTCTCCAAATGGTATTTTTCATTTCCGTCAGCTATTCTGTTTCGGACTAATTGCGATGGAGTAATTTACAGAGCCAAACATTAGAATTAGCTTTTATTTGTTACCAGCAGCGAGCTTAGTCGTTAGGCGGGTAGTTCTGGAAAGTCATTTTTGAGATTTCATTTTGGTGCCAAGAAAGATTATTTCATCTTCCCATGCAGAGGTGGTTTTTCATGCTAAGTCAGTTAGATTAATTGGTGAGAGTCGTGTAGTAACTAGCAGCGATCCGAGCATAGACGTCTTAGCTAGGCGATTGGATTAGAAAAAACATTTCTGAGTACCACTCTGAAGCTTATCTGCGTTTTCCAAAGACCTTTCCCTTTTAGTACCTCAAACACTCCCCCCCTCCCTAGCTTCCTTCTCTATGTATCTTTCTCTGATCTCCACCTTCTGCCGATCTGGATCCTTCTCCTACATAAATCCCCCTACTCTGATCTTCATACATATAATTCCAGCTTAGAGGTCCAGAAAAGCATTGCTAGGCATAATGTTCATAGAAGTTAAAGCAGAAGTAACTTCTCTCCTCTTCTTCCTGGATCCTCCCGAATATAACTCTTTATAGATGTTATGAGAATAGAAGTTGGCCCAAGAGCAATATTTGAGCTAACACCCTGAAGCTCAGCTGCGTCTTCGCAATTGGCAGAGTCTTTCCCCTTTTAGACCACGATCCTATCCTCTTCGTGGGATCTTTTTTATTTCTGGATCTCTCACCTCCATATACCATCCGTCTCCCTAGAATGTCTTTCTCACTGTGTTCTCCACACTTTACACATCCACAAAAGCCTTTGTGGACATTATGAGGATAGAGCTGGCTTAGGAGCAGCATATGTGGTTACCACTCTCCTCCTAGGATCTCTCTCCTTCCTGGAGCTCCCTCCTTCCTAGATTTTCGTCTTTGAGAACCAGTCATCAATATAATTTTAGCTTACGACTCATTCCCTCAAAATATTAAAAATTTGAGAGGACGGATTTCTTTAAAAGCTTCTCTCCTGCAAAAGCTCAGTAAATCTCGCGATCTTTCGTTCCTCATCCGGAAGTCCGGCCGATTGAAGGATGGAAACGTAGACAGAGAAGATTTAAAACTACCTGTTGCGAACCCCGTAATGCCTTTTCTAATTAATGGTTCTCCCTTTAGTGGAATGCCTTCAACCACCAACTTGATTTAGCCATCGCTCTTTCTCGCCCACTGGTCACTTCATCTCAATTTGCGCTCCGAAATTTAGGAGTCTCATTGCCAATCCGGCAAATTAGTTTCCTGCGATACTTCTTAAATCGCTTTAACGAGCAGGCCCAAAGACTTGTTATAACTAATGACGTATGTTAATGTATATGCTCTTCTATTCCACAG
>JAWMAG010000010.1:9797500-9822500 GCA_037013455.1 Ceratitis rosa | reverse complement strand
TTTAAACTTTTCTAGCTTCGTTTTCATTTTTTTGATTCCTTTTTTATTTTTATTTATTTATTTATTTTTTTTTTTTACCTTTTCTCTGTTAATGTGAAAAGAATGCGGCGTGCAACAATTTGTGGCATGCAGCCATAGAAAGTGAAAAGGAAACCTCATTAAAATTTGTGTCAAAATCGCAGCAAAAAAATAAATAAAATAAAATAAAATAAATAGAAAAAATAAAAAATATTGCTAACGAGTTTAGAAAAAATTTAATGTAGAATGCGTAACTGCTTACCAATAAATTTAAGCCGCAAAGGTTGCTAAAACAGTGTTGTGCGTGTATTCAGCAGAAACCTCTTTAAATTTAAGAAATTTAAGCGTACCCGCAGAGAATTTAATGATTTTACTTTTAGTTTTTTTTTAGTTGAGTGTTACTCAACTAGTAATTTTGGGTATAGTTGAGTTACTTATTTTATTTTCACTTATTTTTGGCGAAGTTTCAAAAAATTTAAAAAAGAAATGCTGACTAGTCCATAACTAGGTAATTTAAGGTGAGTTTCTGGTTTGGAGTTATTCTTACATAGATTTAAATTTTATTATTCTTTGTTAGTTTATATATTATTTAACGCAAAAGCAGTTGGCGCGTGTATTTACATTCAAATCATAATCTAGAAAAGAGCTTTACGCTTCGAATGGAATAAGTACTTCTTAGATTTTAACAAAAATATTAAAAAAATAACAGAATTGTGTTGTAAGTTTTCAACATAACCTTCAAGTTGATATAATCAGTATGAAAAATTAAAAGATTTAATTAATTTAAGTCTTTAACAACTATGAAACTACTCTCTTTCGAACTAGTTTCGAACTAGTTTTCTTGCATTGCTTGTTACATTTGGTATTTGGCTTTGTTTTTACGAAATTTTCCATAAAAATTTTGAACGAAAATTTATTTACCACTCAATGTCAGGCATGCTAGTAAAGAACTAGTTATTTTGGGAACATTTAAATTTATAACAACCACAGTTTGTGCTAATTTGTGTACTTCTTAGAAGGATATACAAGGAATTTCTATGTAAAGTGCTTTACTGTTAACTACTAATTTAAAGTATGTTGCAGATTAAAAATATATTTCAGTCAAACTAGTTCGCAACCAGTTCCAACAGGTGCAGTTCGTTTAAACACTGATTTTATTTAATTATATCAAATATAACTAGCTCGCTAAATTATTTTTCTGCAACTAGTTCGTAAATAGTTACATTTTGGTAGACTAAATACTCCTTATTTATTTATTATTTTGTTTTTTTTTTTCTTTTTCTTAATATAAAATTTTTAACTTAAATACATTTTTAGCATTTTTCTTGTCTCACAAGGCCTCATCATCAGCCATCTACCTGCCTTCATAAACCACAATAACAATGTTGACAAATGGTATAGTGCAAAATTTAAAATGTAATCACTGAAAAAAATGGCGAACTTTGCAAATACTGCAAACGAAATGAAAAATACAATTGCAGCAAATGGAAAAAGAAAGCAAAAGTGTGCAAATTTAAGTCACAGAATAGCATTTGCAAGAGTAAGCAAAAGGGGAGAGAGCGAGGAAGAGAGAGAGAGAGAAAATAAAGTCGATGCGTACGAGAATTTTAAATTGAATTCAAGGTCCTTAACGGTTAAAGCGGCCAACGTAAGCCTAACCCACACAAGTGGGTTTCACTACAACACACACACATACAGAGCTACACATACTCACATACATAGGTACATACGTGTATATGACGCTACAGTTTATATTACAATTGTTCTCGCTTTTGGCGTTCTCTTTTCAGTCTTTTTTTTTTGGTTTGTTTGTTTGGCTGTGTGCTCAGTTCAGATATATATTCAAATGTATATATGTATAGATGTATAAGCCTACATACACTTATACTTAAGCGGGAGTGTTTGGCAAGTGGGCTTCCGTTTTTGTAGGCCGCTTTTGCTGCGTTCCTTTGAAATTTAATTACAATCGTTGCGCTTTTCCAACATTCATATGGTATGCAATTTACCTACATTCGAGTATTTATGTGTGTGTGTGTGTGTGTGTGGGTGTATGTGCGTTTGTGGTGAATATATTATATGAGCTCCAATGAATTTTTTTTGTGTGTGAATTTCAAGCCAAAAGATGCATTGTCGCTGCAGGACAAAGTCAAAGCGTTTGCTAAAAAAAAAAGATTTCTTTTGAATGGTTTTAAATTGTCTTTAAAATTAAAAAAAAAAAAACTTGAAATTATCAATTTTTTCAATACGCTAATTTTTTTTTTTTTAAACAAGTTCAAGTTCTATTAGATTTTTTTAAAATTTGGAGCATTACGCGGTGCTTGTTCACACTATTCTTGCACGTAGGTCTCATCCAAACATGACCACGATGCTTGGGTAAGGTATGATCCGAGATAAGCGATCTGAAGACTCCCCCTCAGGGTGTAAGTATTAATTTTATAGAGGAAACGATTCTCCAGCCTCTTCATAGAGCAGTCTCCAGCCTCCCATCTATAACAAAATTATCCCGAGCCTGAGCTAAGCAAAATTGGGTTTGAGTGGCCGATAAAGTGTGCTGAGAGCAGAACATGGTAAAAAGTACATATGACTGATAAATATTGGGAAACTGGAAGTACTTTGATGTGTCCATGAAAACGAAAAACTACTATAATCCTGAAAAATTTAAAGAATTACAACCTTAAGACTAAGCTGGAGCATAGTGAAAGATATGATAACTAGTTGAACACCAAATGCTTATAAAGTTAATGTTCCAACATTGCATCATCTTCTGTACCCCCTCTATACTCAGCCGATTGCACTTTAGCTAACTTGCGCGAAAGATATCTCAGAGGTAGATGTCCCGTCACTATATCCACAAGAATACTAAATTCTGTTTTACTTAAGGTAAGCAACGGTTTTGTCTCTATACAATCCCTGATGCCCCCAATAATTCAGTACGTTGGAAGTGTTCCAGGGCCTTAATAGTTTCTCCATGGTTTTCTGCTTTAAAAAATTTTTGAAGGCGTTGAAGCGTTTGAGTCAGTCTATGGTGACAGTCTCCCCAACATGAGTCACCTCGCTTACACTTTCATTTCTTCTACATTCGTGCGACTTAGAGCTAAAGTGATAAGCTTTGTGTTTACCCGCGAAAGTTTGAACTTTGTGTTAATCTACTCGTACTTAGTTGTTATAATTATTACTTGGAAGACAGAGTTAAAGTCGTTGAGTTTGAACTTACCTTGGTTATTGAGGTGCTCACAGAAGACTTCTACGAGATGACCTTGCCTTCCGGCATTTCTTCCTTGTCATCTCTTTTGTATGAAGCAGCATCAACATTGAGGACCTTTGTTGGGATAGTCCCCATTACACCTGCTTTGTCAAGCATATAGTTACATTGCACCTGTTCCAGACATTGACTACCACACTAGTGTTTCATAGAAGTTTGATGTATGGGTAACACCTGAGTTAACGAGAAAAAATCTCATGGTCGGAATTTCCAACTGCGAATCGCTACTGAATCGAAACAAAATCGACCCAACAGTGACAGTGAACCAGCACAAATGGTAGACATGCAGTTTTTGTTGTGTGTTTGGTGGGATTGGCAAGAAATCATCCACTATGAGCTGTTCCTTATAGCCAAACTCTTACGTTGGACCTCTACTCTCTCAGCAATTGGAGCGTCTGAAGGAAGCAATTGCCCAGAGGTTTCCAATTTCGGCCAACAGGAGGGGAATTGTGTTTCATCAGTGAAACGCCAGATCACTCACATCGATAGCGACTCGGCAGAAGCACTGAAAGCTTGTTTGGAAGGTTTTTGTGCATCTACGGCATCCACTTTATCGTCCGGATCTCGCGCCAATGATTACCACATGTTTCTGGTTATGGCGAATGATTTGGATGGTAAGCAATTGGCCTCAAGAAAAGCCTGTGAAAGTTCAATCCGAACGCGCCAATTTTGTCTATTATCGTCCTATTCAAAGGTAAGCTTCATCGCTGAATTCAAATTGAAAATTGAGATTGGTGACCATCTCGTTTTGAGATCATTCAGCGCCTGGTTGTCGTTCGGCTTTAGTTCTTGCGCGAGTTGGGTTTTGTAAGCGCGCAAGCCAAGATCCGTCCGCGAAATCTCACATGGAGTGGTTGGGCACTGCACAATAGCGGAAGGCCTCATTCAGATCTTCTTCAATACGCTGCTCCACAACAGTAACAACGTCTACGGTGCACACCGTACGACGTCTCTGAGGATACGAATTATCTACTAGGGCGAGCTTGGGGAGAAACCGAATCATGTTTGTTTGAATAACCGAGTCTGCTGGGCGATTATGTTGACTGGATATTGAAGGATGCGTCGGGCGAGCCTTGCTACAATATTATTTGGTTAATAAATTTGCAGTATTTGCCAATATTTTTCCAGATTTAGTCTGTTGATTATGAAATGGAAATCCAAATTAAGTATAAATTAAGTGAGAGCTGCCAAAACGAAAACCACACGTCTAAACAAAACACCCTTGACATATTGGATGAGTGCATAAGTTCGTGCCCGATTCCGCTGGATGCCGTACGAATCGTTTGACAGTGGCGCTCGTGAAAGAAATATATACATATTATATATCGTTGGAAAGGTGACAGTCCGAACTGTAAATCAAGCATAAAATAACTTCATTTTGATTTGAGTTGCTTAGTGAAAAGACGCATGGAAGATGAACAACGAAAAAGATCATATGCGTGATATTATGTTATACGAATTCCGCAAAGGAAAAACAGTGGGGGCTGCAACTAAAGATATTCGCGAAGTTTATTTGGACCGTGCTCCAGCACTCCGCACAGTAAAGAAATGGTTCGCGAAATTTCGTTCTGGAGATTTTAACCTCGAAGATCAACCTCGCAGTGGACGGCCTTCTGAGCTTGATGATGATGTTCTAAGGACTTTAGTTGCGAATAACTCACGTATTTCGACGGAAGAGGTTGCCAGTGAATTGAACGTCAACAAATCAACTGCGTTTCGTCGTTTAAAAAAGGTTGGGTACACTTTGAAGCTCGATACATGGGTGCCACATCAGTTGAGTGAAAAGAACAAACCGGAACCGATGTCGAAAGGTGGATTGCATCCGATGAAGGTACTGCTGTGCATTTGGTGGGATATCCGAGGCGTGATCTATTTTGAGCTCTTGTCAGCTGGAGAAACGATCACTGCCAACAAGTATTGTCAGCAATTGGTCGAATTGAAGAAAGCAATTGATGAAAAACGTCCGATTTTGGCCAATCGCAAAGGAGTTCTTTTCCATCATGACAACGCCAGGCCACATGTTGCAAAACCGACCCTGGCCAAACTGAAGGAGATGAATTGTGAAATCATGCCGCATCCCCCATAATCACCCGACATTGCACCTTCTGATTATCATTTGTTTCGATCGCTGCAGAACAATTTGAATGGAAAAAATTTAAAAATGTGGAAGACGTCAAAAACCACCTTGACACCTTTTTCAACGAGAAACCGCGCGATTTCTATGAATCAGGCATCCGTAAATTGGTTGAACGTTGGGAGTGGATTGCCGAACATGATGGCAAATACATAATTGATTAATAAAAGCGCTTTCTTCAAAAAATTTCAATTTTAGTTTGCACTTGAAATCGGGCACGAACTTATGCACTCATGCAATATAATATTTTTTCGTACAGACTTCAGAGCTCCGAAGCTTTGTCTTAATGTATGAATAACTAATACAAAATTAAGCCAGAAATTTTTTACTTTAATATTTGGGAGACCCTAAAATGCTGATGTCTACCACAGTCTTTAGTAAAACCAACATTATAAATAATTTAATTAGAATTTAATTTTATATCATGTACAAATTAATTCACATTTTCACCAGACAAATAAACCAAAACAAACAACTTAATTTTATTACAAATAAAATAAAATAAAATTAAAAAATAAATAAAATTACACTCGTGCCTGGCTTTAATTAATGTTTGTAAATTTATAAAGACAGCCTAAGCTGAATACTAAACAAATGTTGTTAATTTGAATACTTTTAATGCAACAACAACAACACTTTTAACATACACCCACTAAAACATACATATATATATACACATATGTATATGTAAATACAGATAAGCGCATTGTCGCGTCCCAAAGGATAAAAAGAGTGGAGAATTTGATTTCACTCCGCCGCGAGTGCTTATGTGTGTGTGTATGTATGTCTACGTATGCTTGCATGTAGTTGCTGTATTCCATATACATATTGCTGCTTTATTTGCGTTAAATTTTATTTATATTTCTACACACATTTGCCGTAATGTACACTTGTAATTGCTAAGCTGACAAGATAATAACAAAAATGTGTTTGTAATTACACAAAATTAACAACAATAATTACGAAACGTGTACGTGTGCGTATATGGAACGACAGAAAAAAGGCGTATACTGTAAAGAGGATATGTGCATATAGAGGTTTGTATTCGTATATAAGTAAGCAAATGCTAGTGGGTGGCACTTATTCCTACGCTCTGTGGGGTAAATGAATGATCACACACAAATATACGCTAAATATTTAAACAAATGTATGAGTTGGTAAATATGTAGGCGATAATGATTGTAATGAGCATGCTAATACAAATTTACATACATTGATTAATAAAAAAGTGGTATACACATAGAGGCAATACATATATATATTTACTGTTAAGGTAATAGAATTAACTGTTGATGAAAGTATAAAATTATAGCGTAAAATCTGACGAAACCCGCAGAAATTTGGACTACTTTTTTTCACATTTAATAGTATTTTTAATATTTAACTTTTAAGAAATCAAATTTCGAAATGTTTTGTTGGTTTTTCTTAGTTTGAAAAAATATTTTTTGTAATTTTTTTCATTTCTAATTCATATAATAGGTCATAATCTCTGCAATAGATGGCTTTGGGAATCTATAATTCGCTATTAGATGGATGACATTTTTTACTAAGGAAAATAGTGGAAGAAATTTTGATTACGCAAAGCTGGACACCAGAAAAAACAGAAAATATACTATAGCTCCGTTCGTTATAATAATAGTTATGAAAAACTATTAGAAATTATCCAAAAATGTTGACAAATGGCGATCGTTTACACTTAAAAATTAGCCAGCAACCGAAATTTGAGAGATGCCAAAATTTTTTCAACCGTTGAAATATACACACATGGAAAGTGTTCAAAAAAGAGCTATTCGATTTCCCTTCTGCTACTTCTTCCTGTTCTCAAATGCGACCATTGAGGAGATAAAAACCGAATCGCTGAAAGATCGCAAGGATAGTCCTTATGAAGTGAGCCTCAAAATCTGCATCAATTTTTGAAGTCCACTATCAATTTAATGATTGTAGTTTTCTGTGTGTATCCCGTAAATCCATTGTAGCCCCGGTCCTTTGGGTGCAGGAATGCTTTGATCATTTAACATCTCAAACCAAAATCAGGAAAAGAATAGTGTAGATATGAACCGGATTAAGATACATCGGTTAGGCTACCACAATAAAATTGGTTCGCATGCATATCAATAATCCAGATTTAATAGTTTTTGTTTTGCTGCATCCACTGGTGATAGTAGGAGGGAAAGGAACCCACACTCTGCTGAAAATATTGGGTTGCCCCAAAAGCAACCGAGGATTTTTTAAAAGAAAGTAAATACATTTTTTTTTTAATTTATATTGAACTTTAATCAATTCTGTAATTTCCAATTTCTTGGATGACTTTTCGCCATCATTCTGACAACATGATTATTCCACGCTTATATAACTTCTGACCTTTATCTGAAAAAAAACTGAATCAAGTGTGATTTGATGGCTCGTAATTTTGGAAAGTTCTACCATTTAATGAGTTCTGCAAAGATCGAAGCAACTGATAGTCTGACGGTACAAGGTCAGGGCTATATGGTAGATGCATCAACAGTTCCCAGCCAAGCTCTCTCTGTACTTGGCGAGTGACCAAAGATGTGTGCGGTCTAGCATTGTTCAGGTGAAATATGACACCTTTACGATTGTATTCAATTTGTCCAGTTGTTCACAGTAGACATCCGAACTAATCGTTTGGTTCCTTGGAAGCAGCTCAAAATATACCACACCCTTCCATTCCCACCAAACTGACAGCATAAACTTCTTTTGGTGAGTATCAGCCTTTGAACGGGTTTGTGGTGCTTCATTATACTTGGAGCAGGATCGTTTTCGATTCACGTTGTTGTAAACAATCCATTTTTCTTCTGCAGTTATGGTTTGCTTCAAAAATGATCCGTTCATTGCGTTTAAGATGTAAATCACAAGGGTTGAAGCGGCTTGTTAAATGAATTTCTTTCAATTCAAGTTGATACCCATTTCCGTATATGATTATTAACGGTTGACGTGGCTTATTTTTTAATGAAAAATATAATAATAAAAAACATAAAATATAATAATAATACGCTTGCAGTTCCCCATATGAAATATGCGGAAATATATAAATAAGTTTTTAGATATCTTAGACCAGTTCTAGATATGGTCTGATAGAAACAGATGAGATATTCCAACTTTTCACTACAGCCTGTCTCTCCCTACACATGCAAGATGTATCCTTGCTACTAATGGCCACCCTTGTCATCTCCGATGGCAGAAGTCATTAGGTCTACAACTTTCCGCATAAGCCATTGTACATGATCTTGACGGTAAATACATTCCACCTCACCTTTAGCTATCTTCCAGCTCTCTAAGAAATGTAATTGTATATAATCTTTAATGACTTTCATATTTCATGCACTGTTTGCGTCGGAAGAGGCATGGTACTTTTAGCAACATAAGGGGTTAAGCCTGTCTAGAGGTTGAAAAATAGACTAATTTTTTAGAATTTTTTTTGTTGAAATATTGGGAAAAGGAATAGAATTTCTATTTAACCATTTCATTGAGCATTTATTGAAGTATAAAAAAATATTCTTTTATTAATATTTTGTTACAAAATGGGGGTGATTTTTTTTTGAAAGGCGTCCACGGGAAGACCAATTTCTTCTATAGGATGAGACCTAGAACAGAAAAGCAAAAAGTTTTATGATCTACAAACTATGGTCTTTGGAAGTACGTACGGATTTATTTTTTAACTAATTTTTGTGAAAGCGCCATACTTTTTTTTAAAAAGATTGATTTTTGACTAAAAAATGCGCACTAAATTATTAAAAAAAAATGTTTACATTAAAACGAAAAACGGCTACGTACTTCAAAAAAAAAAAAAATATATTTGTGAAGCTACCATCAAAATTTCAGATAAATCAATGCACTAGGGTCCGAATAATCTGTCCTCCCAGTTTGAAAAATGAGATTTTGAGGGCCTGCAGCAAAATAATAACTTTAGCTATTTAAAATATTTGTTTCACTTTAAAATCAATTGCATATCATTTCTAGCACCCAAAGGTACCCTTTGAGCAAAAACAAAAAATTGCGTGTTCCAAAATCCTAGAGTGGCTTTACCCCTTAATTAACTATTGTTCCCTACAATGCCCTTATGCCTGAAATCCAGTATTTAGTAAATTCAGTTCCTTCTATGCAGGCACCTCATCCACTGCTTCCTTGCTTTATAAGGACATAAGGACATTTTCTGACTAAATGCTGTTTATGTGGTTTGATGCGGTGTTATACGTAGCAAGCTCAGTGACTTATATGGCCTTTTGACGCAATGCGAACTAATGGCTATCCGGCCTTTAGAGACTTTGTACCTTCTGAGCTTCCCAATTCGCTTCTTGGTGTATTATCCTTAAAGCATATGAGTCAAGTTTAATTGCTTAACTAAATATTTAAGAGCTACAGATCAAGCCCTGTTCTGTGTTTGGAAAAAATGCATCATAAACCTTTTTTTTCTTACTTTTACTAATAACTATATAATAAATGGTAGCACGCCTTAATAACGCTCCAACTCGTACTAATTCCACACTAATCCAGAGACTAATCATACATAGGTATACCTAGTCAGCGTGATTTTGAGCTCATTACGGCACTCATATTTCCCGCTACATACATGTGTATGTATGTATGTATGTATGCAGATAATAGCCAACATTAGTCTGCACAAAAATTACCATTTAGTTAAACATATCAGCGTATCAGCTTCAAATTCAATCAGCTTAATTGCAAATTAAATTATTTTGAAAGCATTAAATTTAATTGCCAAGTTGATGTTAAACGAGAGACTGTCTATTCAACACATACATGCATACATAAGCACATACATGCATATGTGTTTAATATGTTTATTTGTGTAGTTAATTATCTCTCTATGTAATCCTACGTGTATTTGTAGCGCATGTATGTACATACACGTATGTGCGGTTATATATTATATTTATATCCTCGCAAATGCTTGCCATCACAACAAATCAGCGTCAATTAGCCTCGATTTGTAATTAGTTAATTAAGTGATGCACCTTTTCGCATTTCACGTTTGGCGTGTGTGTGTGTGTGTGTGTGTGTGAGAGAGTGTAAGTACGCGTATTTGGCTTGAAAATTACCAAGAAAAGCTAATAAAATTTATGGTGATGATTTATTTCATCATTTAATGCAATAAATTTTAATAAAAAAAAATAATTAAAAATTAAAATATAACAAATTAATAAGTTTCATTATCGTCTACTATGAAATTTTTTACACAAATCATTAAATTTCGGTTATCATCATTCGATTTCCTTATGTGATGCCCATGTACACGTGAGGGTAGTGATAAGAGCTGTGGAAACGATAAGCGCTAGTCGTATTTATTTACACCCGCAACAGCCGAATGTTTAGGGTTCGAGTCTTGGATCGATCAACATCACATAAATTTTTAGAAAATGAATACCAAGCCCTCTGAAAGCATTTCTGGTATTAAATAAAGGCCCCATATAAAAATTCCATCGGCCATTCTGAGGCGACATAGAATAAACTGTAGGTCCCTTCCATTTGTATATATATATATAACACTTCTATATACCCGCATGTATGGTTCAGCTAGATTGATAAGAAAGTCGAAAAGGCTTTGTATATTTGAGCGAGGAGATGGCGATGACTGTTCTTATCAATTTTTACTGTTCTTATCAATTTTAACTCAATTAATATTACAATATAATAACATTGTTTTTATAATTACGTAATTATTGTTTTTGTTGCGTGATAGGACATTGGTTAATACTTTTCATTTCCTTTAAGATAATGTTCCAATCCAAGAGAAAAAGTACCTTCTGCTCAAATATAAACGGAGACTTTATCCATAACTCGACAAGGACAAGACATATGGCCATACTTTTTTTTTGTTTAGGTTGGCCGGACTGTTATATGTTTACATGTCAAATGTCATCACATGTCGCGATCTGTCACATAGTTTTTTTTTTACGGCACTATAAACAAGTCAACCTCGAGTGTGTTTTTCGAATTTTACTATGGAAATTAACGTTGAGCAAAGAGTTTGTTTGAAATTTTGTTATTCCAATGGAATAAATGCGACGGACGCAATGAAAATGTTGCAGAAGGCATATGGGGAGTCTTGCCTATCACGTGCACGTATTTTTGATTGGTATAAGTCGTTCAAGGATGGTCGTACATCGCTGGAGAACTTGCCCCATGATCGTCGTCCAGCAACGTCAATAAACGAAGAAAACGTCGAAAAAGTAAAGAAAATTGCAATCATCTGAATGGCGCCTTCCAAATGAGCCGAAACCCAAAAAACCACGTCAAAGTCGATCGAAAATCAAAGTTTTGCTCACTGTTTTCTTTGATAGCCAAGGTGTTGTGCACTCGGAATTCCTTCCAGAAGGTCAATCCGTTAATGCTGAATATTATTTATCCGTTTTGAAGCGTTTGCGTGAGAATATTCGTCTCAAAAGGAAGGATTTGTGGGACAACAAGTCATGGTTTCTACATCATGATAATGCGCCAGCTCATACGTCTCGTCTTGTACGCGATTATTTGACCAAAAACAACGTAAATATTGTTCCGCAAGCACCGTATTCACCCGACATGGCACCGTGTGACTTTTTTCTTTTCCCTAAACTCAAATTGTCGCTTCATGGAAAGCATTTTCAGTCCATTGAAGTCATAAAAGAGAATTCGAAGAAGGAACTGAAAGCCATAAAGATTGGAAAAAAAGGTGGCATATGTGTATCGCCTCTAATGGTGACTATTTTGAAGGGGATAAAATAAATATTGAAGAATAATAAACCGTTTTTGTTTTATTGATCAGTCTCGTTTATATTTGAGCAGAAGGTATTATAAAAGAATAAAAAATTTAAAGAGAGCTGAAGCCTCTATACTTTTACGCTTAAACATTAAATCTCATATCGGAAAAACTATTTAAAGAATGCTTTATGACGATGTGCTTTATGAGATTAACAAATTCGGTCAGTTTGGTGACTTTCAGTTTTTTTTTTTCTTTTTTAAATCTAAAAACACCAAATCCTTTGCAACTAATTTATTAGTTTTTCTTTCAAATTTTAGAACGATCGGCTAAAGTGAAGACGAGAAAACGCAAGATAGCTGAGGTTGGGTCAGACAAAATTCCACCACCAACGCAAACAAGAATTCCCCATGAGATTATCTTCGGGTTTCAGCGTAATTTACAGTCAATACAAATACTCAGTGAATGCCCAATTGCATATGGAAGGATTGCACCGACCTTAGAGACTATTTCTAAGTGGTTCCGAAGTTTCCAAACCGGACATTTTTCCATACAGGACGAGCCTCGAGAAGGTTGACCAAAATTGTCCACTGATGACGTCACTGTAGCTATAGTGAAATCCAAAATTGACGAAGACCCACTATTGATGCAAGAAATGATTGCTTATGAGTTGGGCTGGAATGTCTTGGCTGCATCGCGAATATTAAGTAATCATCTGGGATACATGAAGAAATCTGCTCGATGGGTACCACGAATTTTAAATGAGGGCCAAAATGAGGTTAGAGTGCATTTTGCTCAATTTTTCCTAAACAAATTCGAAAATGGTCAGTCTAGCAATTTTAGCAAAGTCGATACTCTCGGTTCTATAAGTACGGTACAGAAACCAAACAACAGTTATGAAATGGAGCCCAACAGGAGCAAACCCACCCGTAAAATCTAAGCAACAAAAATCAGTAGCAAAAGTAATGATGTCAGTTTACTTCATCCGATCTAAAATCGCAGTTGCTATTCCACTGGAAAAGGGTCAGACGGAAACAGCAAAATGGTACTCCGAAGAGTGCTTACCAAAAGATATCAAAAATTTATTGGAAAACAGGAAGAAAGAGTATTTGCGACGCTACTTTTTACATCAAGACAACGTTTGTTATAACTACAGGACAGTAAATCGCAGCCAAAGTAATTTGAAAAATAAAAAAAAAAAAATATTTACACGTATACATATATGAAAATATTTATTGAAAATTAATTACCAATCTACTCAGTCCCCAAAACTGAAAGAAGCTAATAATTTTTTTCAAGGCGACTAAATTATCATAAAATTTATTTTTACACAATTATTTTACAGTAGCGTGTTGAAAAAATTATTACACAAAAAATAAAGAAAAAAATACTTTTATTACAAAATAAGGCATATTTTCTATGAAATCGATAAACGTAGTTATTAACAATAAAACGTGCATGATATCCCATAATATTCGCAATAACAACAATGTTTGTAAAATCCACAGAATTAACAATAAAAAAAGTTTCTTTATAAAAACTATAAATTAAATAAAAAGCGAATAAACTTTTTAACGGAAATTATGTCAACAACTATTCCCAACGACAACTGAATCAGTGGAGAGCAATTAAATTTGCGATAAATGCGGCAGCAGCAACAACAGTGTACTAATTGCAGCAATTTAATTGGAAACTACGGCAAAATGATTGGAATACTCGTTTTAACGACAGAGAACGGAGAAAACCTAAGCTGAACAACTGCGAGAAAAAACGCTGTTTTAACGTCATTTCAAATTACTCACCCAATCACACACACACACGCACACACACTCCAGTTGACTTATAATTTTTAAGTACACGTATAATAACAACATTTTCCCCCAAATGAATTAAATGAACGAAACTACTTTTGAACTTGTGACAAACCAGTTTGCCGTGCAAGTTGCAGCGCTCAAAAAAATTGGTGCACCACGAAAAAAAGTGAGATCAATAAAAAAAATTGTTAAAGTAATAAAACAAAAAATTCCAAAAAAAAAAATACAAACGAAAATTCAAATAAAAAGACCACCAAATGTACTTTTATTGTGGAAAAAGTGTGTAATTCCCATATATGTACTGCACACAAAAAACAGTAATAATAAAAAAATAAAAGTCGATTTAAATTTGCATTTCTCATTCATGCCGAAATTCGCAGATAAATATGCGCGTTAGCAGCTAAAGGGTTGCATGCCGTCGCCGCCGCCGCCGCCGCCGCAGATATTCGCACATTTTAATTCGCATTCATGTGAACAAGTGCTTCGATGTGCGGATTAATAGTCATGTAAGCGTATGTGTATATATGTGTGTGTGTGTATAAATACGCGGTTACCAATTTGAGGCTTTAGTGCACTTGCCTGGATATACTCGTATATTCATCATTTAGTTTTCATGAAAGCATGTAAAATTCATCTGTTTTTTTTTTGTTTTTTTGCTGGCAATAGTTTTTCCCGCCGCATTCAATTGCACTCGAAATGCACAAAAATTTTATAACTAAAAGAATGCAAAAAAAAAACAACGAATTAAATATGTGAATGGCACGCGCGGGAATCCCATGTATGCAACGCGCCAATTCGGTCAGTCTCTGACACATTCACTCACTCATCCACTCACTCATTCATTGCGCAAAGTTGCTCCTTTTTTCTCCGTATTTAATACTACATTACCATAGAAATATATTTAAAAGATAACAAAAAAAAATATATACTACTTAAACTAGTTGCGGCGAAAAAACGTTGAAAAAAAAAATTCGCATAGAAAGTGTAATGAATTAAATTAAATTTGCGGAACTCCATAAAACGAGTTCTTAAATTGTCAAACAAGTGCTAAATAAGAGTTGAGCGTGCAAACATATATATATACTTATATATTGTATTTCATTTTAAACATAAATTTTTAAATAAAATCTCACATCTAAAATTTAAAAAAAAAACTCAAATCAATGGTTTTAAAAAATACGACCTTTATAATTGCACTGTAGAGAGCAAAAACGACAACTTCAGTGCTTTATTCAGCCCAGAAAGCAGTCCTTAAAATTTAGCTCAAAGTTATCACAGATTAATGATTATTTCATGATTTTTATAAGTCTGTTCAGTTGATAGTAATTACTTTCGAAATTTACTTGAAAGTGTGATCTAGTATCTCGGGAAAAAACAATTTATTTTGTTGAATTGAAACATGTATAGAAGATAATGGTAAAAAGATTTTTCGAAATCGGAAAGCAGCGAACCACACATGTTTTATTTTAGTTAAAAGTCAGGCCTTTATGAAAATGGTTCGCTTATGGGGTAAAGCAACTCTGGGATTTTGAAAACGAATGTTTTTTTTTGCTCAAAGGGTACCTTTGGGTGCTAGAAATGATATTCAATTGATTTTAAAGTGAAACAAATATTTCAAATAGCTAAACTTTTTATTTTGCAGCAACCCCTCATAGCGTTTTTCTCAAAATCTCATTTTTCAAACTGAGAGGACAGATTATTCCGACCCTATTGCATCGATTTATCTGAAATTTTTATGGTAGTTTGACAAATATATGTTTTTTGGAAGTACGTAGCCGTTTTTCGTCTAAATGTAAACTTTTTTTAAAATAATTTAGTGCGTATTTTTTAGTGAAAAATCAATCTTTTTAAAAAAAAAGTGTGCCGCTTTCACAAAAATTAGTTAAAAAATAAATCCGTACGTACTTCCAAAGACCATAGTTTGTAGATCATAAAACTTTTTGCTTTTCTGTGCTAGGCCTCATCCTTTAGAAGAAATCGGTCCTCCCGTGGACGCCTTTTAAAAAAACATGAATTGAATATTGGACTTTATCACCGCCATTTTGTAACACAGTGATGTTTAAAGAATATTTTTTTAAATTTCAATTAATATTCAAAGAAATGGTTAAATATAAATTCTATTCCTTTTACCATATTCCCTTCAACTCTAGAGTGGCTTTACCTCTTAATAACCATGTGCTAAAATTGCTAAAACCACCTACAAAAATGGTAAGTCAAACATAGCCACGTCTCGTGCTTTGAGAGGAGATTATGGTGCACATAATCGTCCAAGCTATAAAGAAATTTGAAGAGACTGGATCGTACTGCATCATTGTTTTGCTCGTTCCATCTCTACTGTAAGTGAAAGTATAGCCGAAGTCCCGAATTCGTCTATTTTTCTACGTTCTCAAGAACTGCTACTTTCTTACTGCACATTATGGTATACTTTGCACTTGAACTTACACCTATGTCTCTTTATAGTCCAGCTCACACAACAACTATAACCAGTTGACCATTCACAACGCCATATATATGGGGGATACAGCAAAATTGTCCATTGTGGGGCTCCGAGAATGCTTACATAATAAAAAAAAGGCACCCAAAAAAAAACCTACTGTCTGGTACGCTTTTCAGTCCGTGTGATTGAACCTTATTTCATACAAAATTACAGCGAGGAGACTGCAAATGTCAGTTCGGAGCGTTATGGACGGTATGTGGTTCTAACAAGAAGATGCGGTTCGTTCGGTTTGACACCGTTAGACGGGTTTTTGTGAGAATACGCGATAGATCGTGTTTATGCGGATAAACCTTTAACTCTTGAGCACTTGAAAACTCACATTCGTCAAGTTATGGCTAAGATACCATACAATATGCTCCAAAATGTGGTGAAAAATTATCTCAAACGGATCGAAGTTATCCAAATTTCACGAGGCAGTCATTTGAATGGTGTAGGGTAGACCAGAAAGTTTTCGGAAATTATTTTTTTTTTCGATATTCACGGTTTGATTCATCATGAATTCGCTCCAAAGGGACAGGCGGTCTATAGAGTATTTTTTGAGCGTTTTTTGTTTCCAAAATTCAAGTTCTCACTCCGTGGAACCCGTTGCGACTCGATTGAGGTCGTAAAAGAAAATTCGCAGAGGGAACTGAGGTCGACTGATTTCAATAGCTGCTGTAAACAAACTGGTTGACAAATCGCGCTCATTTTTGGCACAGTAATTAAGGAGAGTGCTACCAACATAACCAAGAAAAATGTTGAAAAATATTCAGCGCGGGCAGTTTAAATGACAATTGCCGGACACAATAAAAAGGAATTTCATGAAAAAATCGTTTAAAAAGCATTAGATTTGCGTTTATTTCCGAAACCGCTAAACGGATTACCCTGCAAGTCTCACAATTAAATAAGTAAATGTTTTTTTTTTAATATCAGATGAGAAGAACGGCCGTAATCATGGCAGCTCAAACTCGGATTATCCTATTTCAAAGAAATTTACGAAAGCACGAACTACTGCATAACATTCACTGACTACTCAGTCATAGTCATAAAGTGTTTATCCCGTATAAGAACCAATGGAATAGCGTTGTTCCAGCAGATATATGCTCGATTTATATACGGATGGGATAAAACTATACTCCACAAGGTCGGTAGTGGAATCTATTCAAAGGAAATTCGGATCAACAAACCCTTTTGGGTACCAGATTACTTTCGTATTTCAAATTGGCGCAAATCAGTTCTTTCTGAACCTAGACTGGGTAATAGAATACGACAACATATCGGGTAACAAGATGGCGGGCGAACTCACAAGGAATGAAACTTTACTTTTAACCGCAGATGCTTACTAAGGATGGATGATGGATGGCCATGTGGATAGGGCAGCGATGCTGACTTCTGAAGGAGAAGAGGAAGTGGTATAACAATGGGCCCGTTTGGTGGTCTAGGTGAGCTAGGTGAGGGGATTTTTTGTTTCTCAGGACTTTTAGTATTTGGTAGCTTATTTATGATGTGAGCCTTAGGTCTAAAGTTATAGAAAGTCTTATTTTCACCCAATTTTTTAACCCCGAGTAATTTTTTTCCTATACCACAAAACTATGAGCTGGATACGGATAATACGAAATAATATTTTAATTTACCAAACTTATAACCAAACCATACCGACTGTCTAGTGAAATTTACAATAACGTTCTTCTTCATGAAAAGACTGTCATAATCTCAATGTGTTTCAAAGCAGCTGATGAGCAAATTTGCCACTATTTAGTGTAAGTGGCAAGCGTAGCCGCGAACTTGAGTAATGGGTTTGGGATTCAGGACATACTGTTATCAAAATGGAAGATTGAAACCGGCTTATGGTATGGCACGAGAGAGTTCTGTTCGGCAGGATGAAATGTTTGCTAGAGGATGCGTATGACTTCGCACTTTTGACAGCTATTTTACCAGGTGTTTATCCCTTCAATGTTTATCATTTTCTGCCAGATTTGACTGACTTGAAGAAAACAAACCACAGTTCAATACTTCTCTGCGAATTCCTTTATTTTAACTGTAAGGTATGATATTAATACTATTCGGAAGGCCTGGATTCGAATCCTGGTTCGATCAACATCCAAATTATAGAAAATTAATTCGATGAGGCACCTTGTGATTTATAATTATTTCCAAAAATTAAAAAAATTTAAAAAGGAAAGGTCTATAATAGCAACAAGGAGATAATTAATCCCCTCGTAGATAATTATCAGCATCTAATTTAATTTTCAATGGAAACTTAAAAAAAATCAACATTTTGAAAAAAAACTGAGTCATCATTTTAGTTTTTTTTAATCTTTAAAAAAAAAAAAAAAACTGAAAAATTAAAGCCTCTTTTCCAGCAGTGAAACAAGTGCATGAGCATCAGAAAATATATTAAAAAAATCAGGCTAAATTTTTTTTTTTAGAAATATACAAGTCCTGAAGTTTAGAAGTTATTTAAATTACCCTGTGTCAGAGATAAATTATTTGTACTCTCTTTATTTCAAATCTCAAATAATATTATTTTTCTTTTTTTGCCTCGATTGCCTGTGACTTTTAAGTAGAATTTTATACAGTATTGCCAACCACGCCTACCAAACCAATAACAATATCATAAATGCGTCGATATGCATAAGCCGCAGAGCATTACACACTCGTATATATGGATGTATGTATGTGCATATGTATGTACACGCATTCATAAATAATCAAAATTACACGAAAGCATTTTCACACTAAATGCTGCTGCAGCCTCGATATCAAAAACTGTATGGAATGTTATATTAATTGAAAAGCTTTAATCTTTACTCAGACGAGCGTTATGAACGCCATGCTCTTCACTGCCCCCCACCGCAATCCACACAGGCCGCAAAGTGCAATTGCAACGATGCGATACAGAGCCCAGCGACAAAGTGCAGCAGCAACAACTTAAGCGCGTATTATTTACAAAAACAAAAATGCAAACAAATCGCAATTACAATAAAAATAAACACACATGCATTTATGTGTGTCTGTGTATGCTACAATAAACGATTATCATACGTGTATGTAGATATATATATATATATATATAGTATATATAGCATTTATCCACCTCACAACCATTTCTACTCAGCGCAGCGACGAAGAATTGTATAAAAATGCAGTGAACAATGATGCTGGCCACCAGAGTTCAATAACAGCTGCTGCTGTGATCAACAAACAGCACAAACAGAACAGAACAGAACAACACAGAGGCGTCCGGTGTACCGAACAATCGCTAAGAGCCGATCAACCGGGAGCAAAGCGCTGCCGGAATAACTATTGGTGTTGGCCATTGGCGGGTGCTTGGTGTTTTTTGTTATTGTTTTTGTTGTGATTGTGAATATTATTGTTTTCCAAGTGTGTTGACAGTGGAAAGCTTACCGAGCATTGAACGGTTGTTTGCACAAACAAAGTTGCACAAACTCACACACACACACACACACACACACACACACACACTCACACACTCACAGTTGGATTGTGTTGTTGTTGCTGTTGAATTGAAATAAAATTAAATTAAAACTCAGGCAGCATTTGCCGGCTGCTAGGGCAATTAAGCGAAATTTAAGCGTGGCATTAAATTAACGTTGCAGGCGTATACATACATATAAACAACTGGAAGTGTTATATTGAGTTGTTGGCAGTGCGAAGTGAACTTAAATTTGCGAGATTTAGACTTTTTATTAGTGAATTTATTTATTCCAAAGCAATTTTGCTAAAATGTGTGCTAGAAGTCGGAATGCTTTGCAGTGGCTGCTGTTGTTGCTGTCATTGTTGGTGTTCGCAAATCACTGTGGTAAGTAAATAAACTCATTAAAATGGTTGATTGTTCTTTTCTCAAAGGTCAAATTTAATTGAAACTTAGAAATAGCAAGCTCTACGCTACGTAGTCAATACAATGGCAGATAATTAAAATGTTTGTTAAATTTAAATCAAAAAATTTATAAATTTTTTTTTCATCTTTTAGATTTTGTTCTCGATGTGATATACTTTTTTTGAAGTTTCGAAAGAAAAGTTTTTGTAATGAATTTTCGAAAGTACTTTTTAAAGAGTTTGGAAACTTTCGTGAGTTAAATTAAATTTTTGAAGTTAAATTTCCGAAATAGTGTTCGAAGATTTATTTTCAGTTTCGAAATTAAAATTTTGGAATTTTATGCGCAAAATTAAATTTTTACAAATTACTTATTGAAATTAAATTTTCAAAAAAGTTTTCGAAATTACGTCTTTAGTTTTTCGAATTAGAATATTTGAAATTTTGTCAAAGAAATTAAAAAAAATTTTGTTTCGAAATTTTATATTCCAGGTAGCTTTCGAAAATGAGTTTTCGAAACTAAATTTTTATTTTTTCGAAGTTAAATTTTCGACATAGTTTTTAAATTTTTCAAAACTTTTCAATTCCAAAACTCAAATTTGAAAATTAATTTTGCTTTTATTTTCGGAAAATAAAGTTTTGAAATTAAGATTATAACAGATAATTTTTCGGAAATTTGTGGTTGAAATAAAAATTCTATAACTTAAATTTTGATATAGGTTTCGAAATAACCTCTTAAATATTTTAAAATTATTGTATAGATATAAATTTATAATTGTATCTAATTTCAAAATTGTTATTTTGATTTTTCAATATAGAACTGTGCACATGTATTTGAAGTTGAATTTTTAAAACAAAGTTTCGAATACTTTTCTTCACCTTTTGAATTTATTTATTTTTCTTATTTATTTGAATTTTATTTTCAGTATTTCAAATATATAAAAAAATATCAAAATTAATATTCTAAAATACTCTTTAAAAATAAAATTAAGTTTTAAAAATAAATTTTCGAAAATTAGTGCGTGTAATTAAAATTTTCGATATTGAAAAAATAGTTTTCGAAATTAAATTTTGAAAACAGTTTTCGAAGAGAGAAGGAGATATTTTGGTGAAATCAAGATTTAAAAATTTAAAAAAAAATTGATTTTGAAACCCAAACTTTTTTCATTTTGTGTTTTCGACGTCGTGTTCGAATTTTTCGGTTTTTTTTAAATTAATTCTTAACACAACGTTATGAATATTAATTTCTAAATTACTTTTAAATGGTAAAATTATGAAATTAAGTTTCGAAAAAATATTTTCCGAAATTTATGTATGAAATTTCAAAATAATTTTCGAAATTGAAATTTTGAGGTTTCGAAGTTAATTTTTTTAAACAAACGTTTACTTTTTTTTAGTTTTTAGGCTTAAAACTCTAAAATTTTAAAATCCAAAAATTCACTGTTTCTCAATTTCATGCTTTTGAAAAATCGTTTTAAAAAAAAAAATTTTGTTTTATTTTTTATTTTCAATAAAAATTTTCAAAAATCACAAAACAAAAAATGGCATTAAACACAAATTTCTAATTCTTTAATTTGTTTAAATTAAATTTTTAAAAATTCAAAGAGCAGTTTTCGAAATTCGAGTAATTTTCTTGCCCATTCCGTTTCGGAATTTTCGGATTTTATGTTTCGAAAATAAATACATCACTTCACAAAGCTCAAATAAATTTAACTAAAATTTGTTATTTCTAAATTATCCACTTTTTTCTTTTTTATCAAAAATTATTTGCGAGACGTCTCAGCGAACTTAACTGTGTACACCAAATATATCATGTGATCTGCATTTATTTGACATTATATCTCATCATTAGAAACTGAACGTCAAGCGTCGTACGCACATAGTGCATTAAATCGCAAATTTGTGGCATATACACATCACATCACTACATCACATCATCACATTATATCACCATATGACATCATCACATCACATCACTCCAACTTTATATATCTATAATTTCAGACCAACTAAAGCTAAAAATTAAATTTTCTTGTATCTCACCCACAGCCTTTGCAGCGATTCTAGCGCCCTTTTATGATGTACCGACTGATAGAGAATTCTGCAACGATCTACTCACCAATCTCGAAGAAGAGGTTTACAATGTCCAGCAACAAGAGCCAAACAATATGGTACAAGATTTCAATATGGATGAAGAACTCGAAGATGAGAGTTCAGATGACGAGTTCTGTGTGTGGCACAAATGCGATAATGATTTGCGTGCGCCACGCGGCTTTAAGAAATACTTTGATCTCTCATTTCTGAAGAAATTCATGAGTCATTTAAATCCCTTCGGCATGTCACAGGCAAATATGAATTTCTATCTCTTCAAACAGGACTTCCCCGAATGTGGGCGCGAGTTGCGCTTGAGTGATACACGCGAAGATTTGCTGCGCGCAGGCTACAATCCCAGACAACCGACACGGTGGGTAATTAAAAAGAAATTGAAAAATTAATGTACTGAAGAAAAGGGTGTGTCTTTAATTAGCAAAACTTGTTTTCCCATATTAGAATCATCATACACGGCTGGATGAGTCAATCGCGGGGTTCTTTCAATCGCGACGTCAAGAATGCCTACCTCAAACGCGGTGATTACAATGTGATTGTGGTTGACTGGAGCGCCAGCGCGACAAATGTCAATTACTTTGCGGTGGTCAAGATGATTGAGGGTTTCGGCGCGCAAGTGGCACGCTTCACACAACATTTGCAACGTACCCTTAATGCAAATTTCGATGACATTTATTTGATCGGTCACTCGTTGGGCGCACAAATAGCTGGCGCTGCGGGTAAACTCATCAAACCGGCGCGTTTCAATACTATATTTGCACTGGATCCGGCTGGGCCGAAGTTCCGTCATCGTAGCGCCGAATTTCGTATTGATCCTTCGGACGCCAAGTATGTGGAATCGATACAGACTAGCGGTAATTTGGGTTTTCTCGAACCCACCGGCAATGCCACCTTCTATCCGAACTATGGTTTATATCAAGGTCGCTGCTACTATGTGGGCTGTTCACATATACGCGCATATAAAATGTTCGCTGAGTCCATTGTCAGTGATGTCGGCTTTTTGGGTCAGCGGTGTGAACGTCGTGAACCGGAATGGGAGTGCAACAGAGATATGGCGCCTAGTGACTCGTATCGCATGGGCGGTGAACCGGCTCAGCAAAAGATTGGTATTTTCTATGTAAAGACGCGTACGGATGCACCGTTCGCTTTGGGACGCAACTGGAGTGTGGAGGAAAAGGCGTGAGACAGTAAAAGGCGCATGGGAAGAAGTGATAAAGTGAAGACATTAGTTCGACTGTTTCAAGTGTGATATTTACTTAAAAAACATAGTGCCTGCGACCTGGAATAAAATAGAGAACTGACTTAGAAATATTTAAGTTAGGAACTTTAGCTTTAACTTTTTTATCAAATATTAATCCATTTTTAAATAAATAAAAGTTTTTTATGAAAAATGTATAATTTATTTATTGGGAGTAATGGTTGATCAATGCGAACGTGTAGAGTTCAGTTGAAGCCGACCAATATACATAAAATGGGAACAATGAAGGGGCAATGAGAGCAGCTCTCTCTTATGAGCGCCCAGGCTGAGATGAGAGAGACTTTCAGGAGAAATATTCAGGAATATTTAGGTTAAGAAAGACTGCAGTGATCTGTTGATCCTTTGTAGTGAAGGATGGAGGTTTAACTTAATTCGAGCTGTAGTATAACATTGGTAAGGGTGAATTGTGAATTACATAGATTGTGTTTTAACATTTCATTCATGCCTACCGTATTGCATTTCCAGCATGATTCAGGGTCAAATCCCCGTTAACTCCGCTTCATCAGATAGGTCACCAACACCAACACCCCCACAAATTTGAGTAATTCTAATGTGTGACATAGCAACAAAAATAAATAGTCAAAATCGAAAAGCTAAATTTATTGAACTTTTTTTTTAGTTTTAGTTAATTTAATTTAATTTTATTTAATTTGATTTAATTTAATTCAATATAATTTAATTTAGTTGAACTCTATTCAATTCAATTTAATATAATTTAATTTAATTTAATTTAATTTGATTTAATTGAATATAATTTAACTTAATTTAATTTAATTCAATTCAATTCAATTTAATATAATTTAATTTATTTTAATTCAATTTAATTTAATTTTATTTTATTTGTTAGTATTTAATTTAATTTAATTTAGTTTAATTTAATTTAATTTTATTTTATTTTATATATTTCATTTATTTTATTTTATTTTATTTATTTTATTTTATTTTATATTATTTTATTTTATTTTATTTTATTTTATTTTATTTTATTTTATTTTATTTTATTTTATTTTATTTTTTTTTACTGTATTTAATTTATTTTATTTTATTTTATTTTTAATGTAATATTTTAAACATATATTAATTTATTTTTATTTCGCTTCGGCTGTCTCCTAATGAGCCAACACACCGATCGCAGCCTAGTAAACAGCGCTGTTTTAATTGGTATACACCTCAACCAATCAGATCGACGATCTCAGGCGGAGGCCTAAAATTATGCAACAATTTGAAATTTAAATTTGAAGTACAGGGTACTTGCAAAGCCTATGTGTTGACTTTATTTTTATTTTCAAAAAGATTTTTTTTATATTTAATTATTATTTGATTGTATTTAAATTTCAAACAAAACACTCCAACACATACATAACTTGTAAATTATTCAC
>JAWMAG010000010.1:9742500-9792500 GCA_037013455.1 Ceratitis rosa | reverse complement strand
ATTAAGAAAAATAAAGTATAGATATTAAATAGAAGAACATAAAGTTAAATAAAATAAAATTACATAAAATAAAATTAATTAAATGAAAAAAAAAATAAATTTTATTTAACTTAATTAAAGCAAAAACAAACAAATTAAAAGAAAATAAAATAAATAAAGTATGAGTTAAATAATTTTTAAACTATACCCGCCACATATATTATCAATTTTTTTTTCAAGTTGAATCATCATCCCATCCACTTTTATTTAATGGGTGCAATGAATTTTTAATTACCAGAAGTAAATATTTATGTTTATTTTATTTTATGTGATTTATTATCTAAATAAATAAATAAAATACTACGACATATGTTATAAAAAGAGTGATTAATTCTTAAGCTTTTCGTAAAGTTTGTTATCTGTAAATGTACATATCGACATTAATGTAAATTTCGAAAAGATACCGAAAATTACACATACCTATATCTTATGCATATCAACGCCATAAGTTGAAAAGGCTTAATTGTAGTTTAGTTTTTAGTATTTATCAAGTCTTCTAAGAAATATCAAGGCTGGTCGGCAATACAAAATAAACTTTTTTTAAAAAAAGGTGCATCTCATATTTTACCAAGGCTGAAGTTGAAAATTGATTAAGCTTCCCCACTATAAAAGTAACTAATATATGTATATATATTTACGTTAACCACTTATCAGTGTTCATTCAGCGCTTTTAGACAATGAACTTCAATGAATTTGAAAAGGATTGCCTAGAGGCGCACAATCAATACCGAGCCGAACATGGCAGCCGACAATTAGTACTAGATCGTGGAATATGCAATTATGCAAAAGAATGGGCGGAGGTATTAGCGCGCGGAAATATATTTCAACATCGTTCCAATAATCGTTATGGTGAAAATCTCTATATGTCAGTGGGTGGGGCGAATGTCAATGGCAGTGATCCTGTCATCAATTGGTATGCCGAGATTAAAGATTATGATTTCCTAAGTGGCGGTGAGTTTAACGGCGCGAAAACAGGACACTTTACACAAGTTGTATGGAAGGATAGCCGGCGTTTAGGTGTGGCGATGGCGAAGAGGTGAATAATAATTTAAAAAATTTAAACACATGTTTTGCAAAACAGAAAAATTATAATTTAATTCAATTAAAAACGCATTTGTGAAGATTCTTATCTTTTAATATTTTAAATTTTTTTTTTTTTATTCAATATATTTTTCTTCCATTCGTAATGAAAATGAAATGTGTATGCTACTTATTTTTCTTTTAGCGGAAATCGTATTTATATTGTTGCCAACTATGATCCGCCGGGTAATTATATGGGTCGGTTTTCGGAAAATGTTTTACCTGTTTTGCGTTAAGAACAATTTTCTTTTAACATATATATGTACAAATTTATAACATTTTGTTTTTTTTTTATATCTACTATTTTAAATATTTTTCTTTAAAGTATTCTCTATTATTACATACATATATCATGGCAGAAAATAAATGATTTAAATAAATATTAAATTTTTTAAGCAAAAAGACGCCTATGTACCGAATTTCAAGTAAATCGAGCCATAAACACGAATTGGTCAGTCCCAGATCCTCTTCCCGATGTGAAAAAAGATGATTGTTATTCTCAGACCTAAAATTTCTTTAAAATCGGTCAAGCCATTTCGGTATGACAATTAAATAATGAGACTGATTCCATAAAAACCGTATATTTCATAATTATTCTACAACTCTGCCATCCCCTTCAAAGTATTCCTCTTGGGCAGCTACACAACGATTCCAGCGCGTTTTCCATGCTTCCTAACATTTCTGGAACGATTCGACTGCGATGCCCGCGAGTACTCTCGTCACGGCCACCTGGATGTCCTCAATCGACTCAAAATGGGTTCTTTTGACAACAGATTTTGTTCTAGGGAACAAAACAAAAGTCACAGGGTGATTTATCGGGCGATCCCTTTAGAGGCCAAATACTGGTACACATGGAGGGCGGTGTAGCACGGCGCGTTGTCGTGATGAAGGATCCAGATACGAGCGATATCTGTGCGCACCCTATTGACTCGTTTTCGCAATTTTTCGAGTACTTGGCGATAGTAGACTTGATTTACGGTTTGCCCCGGTCGAAGAAATTTTTTTCGGACGATTCCACGGTTAAACTTAAACTTAAACTCTTTATGCCATCGAAACATCTGGGCACGACTAAGAGCACTATCACCATGTACTCTTACAATTTTAGCGTACGTTTCCGAAGCTGTCTCGCCCAATTGAGCGCAAAATTTTATCGCGACGCGTTACTCTTGATTTCGTTTTTCCATTTTCGTGACGAGCACCACGAACACACGTTTACTCAGCACGACACAGCAGGCGAACAAAGCAAGCTAGAGCGAGGGCAAATACATCAATGGAGAGAAGGGTGCCAGAAGAAGGGAAAGGGAATTTCAAGGTGGCAGGGTTACCACTCAGTCTCATTACTTAATTGTCACACCTCGTAGAATGAAAATTATATGAAATTCGGTAATTAAAATTCTAAAACTTTCTGATTTTAAAGAAGAAAAAAATACAAAGAAAAATTTCACTCCAAACCATGTGAGTATCATGACGAGAAATGAATGAAAAATATTAGGTGAAGTAAAAAGTTCGTTCGTTTTTTTTATGCAAATGGTTCCAAACGATTTTTTGGCTTATCTTTAGTTCCTCAGCAATTAAATAAGTGCTCACGTGACGGTATATTTCCACTATTTCCATGATTTTATCGCAATTTTCGACGACAGGCCTCCCGACGCGTGGTGCCTCTTTGACATCGAAATTACCGGAACGGAACCTAGAAAAACCACCTTTATGCTACACGTTCGTTTACAGTATCGGGCCTATAAACTAAATTAATTAATTAATATTTTCAGCCGCTTTGGCTGCTTTTTCGCCTTGATCGAAGAAAAATTGTAAATTTTAACGAATTTTCTCTTTGCTGGTGTCCATCTTTGACGAGCGCTCACAACGTACTGAGTCAATCAATCGAAAAACTGTCAAAGATAAACTTTTAGCGCGAATAAACACGCTTTCAGCGCCGTATAGTATGACATGATGCGACACATAACACTAGTACTACAATATAACGCCATCTCTTAGATAAAAACCGAGCGAAGTTTTTACTTGTCCTAGTATATATAATTGGTGCTTTTTAACCGGTGAAGCGATTTTCGGCCGAGTTCCTCCTCCAATTTATGGTTTTTCCACCTCCGAACGGCTGATGGTTTTCTTATGAGAAGCTTTATTTCATGTCAGAAGTACACTCGTCCTTTTTTATCTCCTCTAAATAATCGCCATTGATTTAAAAGCATTTCTTAAGCCTATAGATCCACTTCTGAAAACAGTCCCAGAAGTCTTGCTTTTTAAACTTATCAAGTTCAGCATTAACCGCATTAAGTATCTCCTCATCGTTGCTATTAAAGACCTTTCTGGGGAATATGCTGCTGGACGTATTTCTTCGATCTCAGAGATCGCAATAAAATTACTCGTTATGGTATTTCAGCATTACGGGTGGGTTTGCTCCTGTTGGGCTCCGTACTTTGGACTGCCGTTTGGTTTCTGGATTGTGATTTTAGAACCAAGATTTGTCACCAGTCACGACTTTACTAAAGTTGCTAGACTGACCATTTTCGAATTTGTTTAGGAAAAATTGAGCAAAATGCACTCGAACTTCTTTTTGGGTTTCATTTAAAATTCGTGCTACCCATCGAGCAGATTTATTCGTGTCTCCCAGATGATTACTTAATATTCGCCATACAGCTATGCCATTCAATCTAAATTCATTAGCAATAATTTCTTGTATCAATCGTGGGTCTTCGTCAATTTTAGAGTTCACCAGAGCTACAGTGACGTCATCAGCGGATGATTTTGGTCGACTTTCTCGTGGCTCGTCCTGTACGGAAAAATGTCCGGTCTGGAATCTTCGGAACCACTTAGAATTAGTCTTTAAAAACGGTGCAATCGTTTCATATGCAATTTGGCATACACTAAATATTTGTATTCGCTGTAAATTACGCCAAATCCCGTAGAGAATCCCATGGTGAATTTCTGTTTGCATTGGTGGTGGAATTTTGTCTGACCTAACCTCAGCTATCTTGCGTTTTCTCGTCTCCATTTCAGCCGATCGTTCCATAATTTCAAAAGAAGGAAAGGATTTGGTATTTTTAGATTTAACAAAAACAAATTGAAAGTCACCAACTGTCCGAACTTTTGTTAATCTCCTCGTATATAAGTACCTTCTGCTCAAATATAAACGAGCCTTTATCCATAACTCGACAAGGACAAGACATATGGCCATACTTTTTTTTGCTTAGGTTGGCAGGACTGTTATATGTTTACATGTCAAATTTGAGCGCGATCTGTCACATAGTTTTCTTTTTACGGCACTATAAACAAGTCAACCTCGAGTGTGTTTTTCGAATTTTACCATGGAAATTAACGTTGAGCAAAGATGTTTGTTTGAAATTTTGTTATTCAATGGAATAAGAAAGGCATATGGGGAGTCTTGCCTATCACGTGCACGTATTTTTGACTGGTATAAGTTGTTCAAGGACGGCCGTACATCGCTGGAGAACTTGCCCCATGATCGTCGTCCAGTAACGTCAATTAACGAAGAAAACGTCGAAAAAGTAAAGAAAATTGTGTTGGAAAATCGTCGTGTGACTGAAAGAGAGATAGCTAGTGAGCTCAACATATCAAATGGATCCGCTCATAGCATTATTCACGATGTTTTGGGCATGAGACGTGTGTCTGCTCGACTTGTTCCAAAATTGTTGCTCATACGTCTCGTCTTGTACGCGATTATTTGACCAAAAACAACGTAAATATTGTTCCGCAAGCACCGTATTCACCCGACATGGCACCGTGTGACTTTTTTCTTTTCCCTAAACTCCAATTGCCGCTTCGTGGAAAACATTTTCAGTCGATTAAATTCATAAAAGAGAATTCGAAGAAGGAACTGAAAGCCATACCTAAAGCGGCCTACCAGAAGTGTTATGAAGATTGGAAAAAAAGGTGGCATATGTGTATCGCCTCTAATGGTGACTATTTTGAAGGGGATAAAATAAATATTGAAGAATAATTAACCGTTTTTATTTTAATGATCAGTCTCGTTTATATTTGAGCAGAAGATATAGGCATATCTATGTATGTATATGTCCTTTCTTCTATTGGACTACATTCAATTAGTGTTTCGTATGACAATTAAAATGCAAATATGTCACTAAACATAACAAAACAATAACAACAACATATAGGTAAACACAGCTGATAGATGTAGGAAACACACTTAGCAGAAAGTGATAGCGATGCTGGCGAGATAATGTTGGGTATAAATTTCATGACATTATTTTTGGTCCCCACTCCAATGGCTGAAAACACAAGCAATTTGATATGGAAATTTCATATGAGTAGATTGTTGTATATATGTATACATGTATGTGTGTATGTATTGGCATGTTCTTGCAGTCATTTGTATTTGTCAGTTGATAATAATTTGCAATAAAAATTGTTAATCTATGTTTATAGGTGTGTCAGAGTGCTAAAATGGCCAGCCATCAAATCAGCATTTTCATCAAAAATAGCAATAACATCAAGGGCCATTATCTCGAATAGCCAACACCCAACGGCGCCGGTCAAGAGCCACTCTACGCTTCCTTCTTCTTCTTCTTCTTCAGCCTTTTCTTCTATGGCAAATTCCACTTTTGTCGACATCGATGCTCATTTTATGACCAAGTAAACTATGTTAATAGCATTTTGTGCGAACAGTGGAGTCAAATATATAAACATACACACATACATACATACACATACATAGGTATGCAAACTAACAAAGAACAGTTCGAAAGCAAGCAGATTAAGTTTGCCGCCTTCTTTTGTGGCCATCGCACAATCATACCCACCCTTCTTCAGGCCCACCAATACTTCAACGATCCAACCTTTCCTACACTTGTATCTTTCGAGCTCTTCTTACCCCTTTCGCACATTTCTCTCGCTTGTTTCTCTTTTATTTTCTGGTCATTTTCATTTGGTCCATTCATCCATCGTGTGCGGATACCACTGTTCGTCTCGCCCATTTACGTACCAAATATTTATTGCCATTTTGGGATTAGTTTCTTGGGGTTTAATTGCGCTACAGGAAAATCCCACACACACACACACACACACACACACACATATATACATACACAGCAACGCAAGCTTGCCCTCGCAAGCACATATCAACAATCACAAATATGTTCGTTTTAGTTATTGCATTTACGCCTGCGCCTGCGCCTACTTCTCGCCTCCTCCGTCCGTTTCGACGCATTTGCCTGTGGCTGCGTCTACATCTTGGTTGATTCTGGACTCCCTGATTGTTTTGCCAAAGTAATTTAAACTTGTGGGCAATAAAAATAGTTGTTAAATTTTTGGTTACCAAAATATGTATATGCACACACACACATGCATACATATAGTCAGGCATGCAAATTTACCAATATACACATTCCCAAAAATCTTAAATTTAAATAACCCGGCGGGGAAATTGGTTTGTAACTTCCTCGGTGACGAAGTCTTAATGATTCATAACAACCAGAGTAATTTAGTTCACCGAAGCCTGGGACCACTGAAGCTGGGAAATCATTCGGATACCGAAGTTTGGAAAACGGAACGGATTTCTCTCACGATCCTTGGAAGGTAATTATACAGTATTAAATCTTTCAAGCTTCGAAACTCTCTTACTTCTCAATGCCTTTAAAACTTGTTCAGAAATTATGCTTGGAGCTTTTCATCTTCTTACGTCTTCTCGACTTTGGCCTACCGAGTATTTTGATTTAGGTTGGGATAGCTAAAATATTACTGATTAGAGCATGTAGACACTCGTGAGAAAATAAATGTAGGCCAACTAGGCTCTCTATAAAATATTCTGAAGTCTGCTTCTGCTTGGGACAGGGCAGGTGGAAAATCGTCTTCTCCTTCGCCTCGTCCTTACCGTCGCACGTTTTGAAAGGAGTCCCAAATTTTAAGCTTGCTTTGCTTTGAGGCAATATCAAGTCTGGATCCCTATTACCTTTGATATGTTTTCATCATTCAGATCGGATCAATTTCGGCCAAGTTTGCTTCGGCATGTTCCCATTCAAACGCGGCCCATCTGGAAATAAAATTAAGGTAGCAGGTTGCATGCAATGAGTTCCATATTTACGTGTGGATAAATCTAGTTGGATTGCCTAGGAAGTTTGTCTGCCATGCGTTTGTTGTCTATGTCTTTGAGACCAGCCATCTTCTGTTGAGAACTATATTACCAGAATGCTTCTTCCGCTGGTACTCCATATTAGATTAGAGCTATGGTTAGAACAATCAGTTGGAGAAGAACTAGAACAAGATACTTCTTCCTCGCACCCATTCCTATATGTTGTTATTGTTGTTGTATCAGTTTACTAACCCCGCTTAGGAATAGGCTAATCTGTCTAAATCATCGAGGTCATCTAATGGGAGGTCCAGGAAAGCAGCTGTTTCGACGGGTTCAGACCAGAAGGCGAGGAGATACACGTATGTTGGTTTTAGGAGGCACGCAAAGAGGTGATTAATGTCGTGCGGGGACTGTAAACGTAACCTGCTACCTCAAGGCTACTCGATGACGCCATTCACAAGGGGAAAGTTTTTAGAGGTGTTAACTGACTTTTGGTAAATTGCGTTAAGGTCCTGTCTGTACACCGCCCTATCCAGCGATTATTGCACATGTTGCTGAAAGCCGTCCTCCAAGTCAAATGTCTGTTGAGCCTCACTTTGGTAGTAGGCAGGTCTCTAACTTCTTCAACTGTATCTCGTTTGTCCCCGGTACACAGATGGGACGCACATTCTCAACTTTTCTCCTCTCCTTCAGATATCAGGAATAATATTTTATTCCCTTTAAGTTCGGCATATATACCTGCCTAACCCGATCTAGCTATTTTTATTGTAAGTCGTCTGGAATGCAGCTATAGATTAAGATACATTTGGGCGTTCTACATTTTTATTTTCTTACCTTAAAGCTCTCTAACAAAGAGCTCGATAGAGTAAGCTTCCGTACTCAAATGACAATTTGAATACGACTTTCCGCCAATATGTGCCTCGCGAGCATAGCTTTCTAACTCATGAATTTTCCTACCGGGTGCTTCATAACTTCTAACATTCCAACAATAATCCGTCCCTCTACGTCCATACATGCATGAGTAAAACTCGCTCATGTCGTCTCACATGCAAGATAAGACGGAAATGTTCGAGTGGCAAAACAAAAATCTTTGCGCATGAGTTTCATCAAACTCCTTAATGCCACACGCATTGCATACAGATATAGGTATTACTAAAACTTCAGTCCAAGCACACATTTGTACATACTCATACATACCCACATTGCAAACGTGCCTCTCGGACCACAAGTGGCTTCAAATAAATAATATATGCAAATAAGATTGAATTGGGCATTTCGAGTGAACTTGGCACTTTGATGGGCTTTCGCTTTTGCATAAGTACACATCTACACACATACATGCATACGTGTATGTACTTATTCTTCTATATAATTGTAATTATAGTTTTAATTGATGTAAAAGTTCGTCGAGGTTAATGTGTGTGTGGGCAGAGGATATAAAATTTAATATGCATAAAATGATGGTCTTTCCTTGATGGGAATTCGTTTTATTTCCCTATGAATTGCTGCATAGAAGATTGTTGAATGGATTTCTGAGGCGGGCACTTACTCGTTTGTGGGGAGTTAGGTAGCCCACTCACTCAGTTCGGTATGGAAAAATGAGTTGGTGGAATTTTAATGATGGTATACTGCCGTACGAAAGAGCCTTAAAGCCTGTCCCGAACCAGGCAAATGTCTTCATTATTTTCATCAGAATGTCGCACTATTCAATGAGAAGTTGAAGTACCAGACAATGTCTGATTATTCTAAGCTCTCTCAATTACTCTGTTGTAGGTATGTTCCCGTCCCCCTTGAGAAGGATTTATAACATATACCAATCGGTAAGAGTTGTTAGAACTTTAAAGTTTCCCTGGCAACATTGGCTGAAAAGACAAATATACTGAACTAAAAACAATCGTGTATGAAAATTGGCAACATTGCCAAAAATCTTTTGAATTCTATAGATCAAAATTGCCTATCTCTCTCCGAAGAATTTTATGCAGGAAAATTGTAAGGTTTACCTATATGCTAGCTTTATATCACAGTTGGAAATTGCCTTAGGTGGAAAATTGGCAAAGTTGTATGCGGTTAAAAAAGAGAGGCGAGAAAAGAGGAAACTCTCCTTCGATAAAAGGTGATATGGATTATTTCACCAATAAAAGCTACTAAAACACTCTTCATTTAAAACAAAACAAATAATTATGAAAAAACCATTATTTTGGAAAATAGGCAACAGTGCAACGATATTAAAAATATGTGTCTTTAAAGATCGAGTAAATCAAAAGCGCGTCTACAACCCGCTGAATTTTTAAATATTTCTCAACCAGAAAATTGGCAAACATTTTATCCCCATGTTTGGCAATTTTTTCATGACAGAAATTTCGCTGCGGGAAAAAGTGAATATTTTTTGCAGAAAATCGGCAACAAAGCAAATTATATATTTTGGATATCAGTGAGGAAGACTTCTGAAGATCACCCACAAACATTTGTTGATGAAATAAAACATTTACAAAGGAAGAAGATTTATTTTTTTATAAGGAAAATAGGCAACAATGTATCTTTCGGCTTTAATTATTTTTTTCTCCAAATAAAAACTTTAATAAGTTCAAATTGAACAGCAAAAAGGCAAAGGCATATTTTAAATTCGAATAGGGCAAATTGCAAGTAGTTGAAAGCTGCTCTCAAACTTTCTAATGCTGATGCAAACTCAAAAATTTATTAGAGAAAAATTACAACAATGCGAAACTTATATTGTAGATGCTAGCGAGAAATTCAAATCAAAAAGTTTCCCTTAAGAAAAATATAATGAAAACTTAAAAGTGCATTAAGTTCTTGTAAAGAAAATAGGCAACGTTGTAGCACATAAAATTAGTATCATTTTTTAGTGATAGAAACGGCCGAAATTTGTATTTCTTAGTGAGAAAATTGGCAACAGTGTCAAAGTTAGATTTATCATAATAAATATCTTCCCAGATTAAAATCTACATCTCAGTAGTAAGACCAACGCTCCTTTCCGTTGCGATCATGTGGTGTCCAGCTATAGATAAAGCTTCAAATGCTTTATTCTAAGCAGATTCTTCTTGATAAAGAACGCCTTGGGATGAACAAGCCGCTACAATGTGGAATGATATTAAAACCTGCCGCAAAACATGCCACACATGGCCGAATACTCCTTAAAAAGAGATGGTATGTCCAAAGTTATAGGAATTCTGACAGGCCACTGTCTGATAGGGCGTCACAAAAGACTAGGAGCTCCCTATAGAAAATGCTGCAGAAGTTGCAAGGAGGATGAAGAGGAGGAGACGATCACCCAGCTCTTATACGGTTGTCCAGCTTTGAACAGGACGAGATCACGTAATTTTGGGACCCTATCGCAGATAGCTGATATCAAAGTCATGGATCTAATGAGGTTCATTAGAGAATCAAAATGGATGGATGTTGAAACTTGATGGTTCAAATTTTTCTGGTATCACAATGGGTCTTAGTAAGGCCTAAGTGAATCCAACTTGATATATCGGTAGCCACTGCAACCTTACCTAACCTAACCCCTAGGAAATAGACAACACTGCATGGACAAAAATGGCTTACTTTTTCATGTCGGCAAATTTAACAAAAATGCTTCGAAAATTACTTCTTGGTGAAAATTGGCAACATAGCTCAAAAAATTCTCCTAAACAGGTAGTTTTTGACCGCTTAATAAAATTATTATTATATTTTTTTCAATATACAAGTGAAGTCTTTAATCATAACAAAGGAGTTTTGGATAATAATTTTGTTTGCATTGCACGTATACTCATACATATAACATATAATGAGTCATAAAATTTCTTTTCAAATAAAGGCATATTTTTTTCTATTTTTTAGACCAAAAATCTTAAATATCAACACCTATTCAGCTTGAGGCAAAGCATTGAAGTTGGACAAGTGGCTGAGGCAATAAGAGGCCGACAGAAGTGAGCTGAAGTGTGCTCTGCGGTTTGGTTGGAATATTTCGAAAGATTCCATCTACAAGTGTACATATTTGTGGTAAGCCACAAAAGCGAGAAGTGGCCAACACCTTGCTAGTACGAGTATGTATGCTTAAAGGCGAATGACTTTATTAGTTAAATTAACTAAAATTCAAAAAAACAAAAATTATTTCATTTCCCTCTACACTTTTAGGCAACCGATGAGCAATCCAAAAAATTTAGTACTTCAAGAATTTCTTTTAAAAAATTTCACTCAATTTTTATTGTCAAATTTTTTTATTATCTATTTTTTCATATTCCAAACATTTACAAAATTTAAAAGTTCAAATAAAATTTTTAGTAAACAATTGTCTTTTACACGCTCTCCGCTATTGTGCGCCCTCAAGCTGGCTTAAAACGTAGCCCGAGCAAAAAATGGCCACAGTAAAGCACACTGTTATCATTAAAAAAGTGCCTGCTGGCAGCGGTGCGCCCAACCAGCCGCGTCCCAAGCCAATTACAATCTCTCAGGCAGACTTCGAAAAGGGTTGTCTGGAAGCGCACAACAAATTCCGCGTCATGCATGGCACACCGCCGCTCTCCATAAACCCGAAATTAACGCAAGTCGCCTCCAAGTGGGCACAGGTATAAAAAGAAAATAATTTAAATAATTTTTCATTAGAAAATAATTTGGCTCATCTCTCTTTTATAGAACCTTGCGCAACGGCAGAAAATGGAGCACAGTCCGACTGGCAAATTCGGTGAGAATATTTATTACAGCAGCGGGCAGCAGGTGACACCGGATATGCCGGCCAAAATGTGGTACGACGAGATCGCCAAATATGATTTCGCCAAGGCGGTCTTTAATCCCTACACGGGACACTTTACACAGCTGATATGGCGCGATACGAAACAAGTGGGCGTGGCTTATGCAATGGCGTGAGTATGAGTGAGAGAGAGAGAGAGAGAGAGAAGGAGGGAGAAAGAGAGAGAGAGAGATTTTTTAGTATTTTAACGATTTTAATAAACTTTTTTTTTCAATTTCAGTGGCGAAAAAGTTTGGGTGGTCGCTAATTATGATCCACCAGGCAATGTGAATGGTATGTTTAGAGAAAATGTGCCGCCAAAAAACTGAAACGCAAAAAAGAGTCCAGCTTTGATGAGTACTTCAGAGCCACTTCAGTGGGGACATTTTGAAGAGATGAAGGAATGGATTTGAAGGAGATCGACGGTGATCGTCTACTGAGCCGCTAGAGGTGGGACTCATAATGTCTGGTACACTTTGTGATCATTAATTAATGAGCGCAGTGAAAATATTAATACACTGAAAAGCACATCGAATTATATTCGCATGAATGGAGAAAATACACAACAACAAAGAGCATATCAAAATAAATTAAGGCATAAATTAATATCAATTTCACTCGAACTTACCATAATAATGATTCAAACTTAAGGCAAATCCGCTTTTATGGTACGGATGGACACGCGGTACTGAGACCTACAGGCTTCGCGTTCCTAAAGTAGTCGAAGTTTCTGTTAAATTACCACAGTTTAGGGGTGTCAAAAGTTAGCGGGATGCTTATGGATTTAAGTGGAATATGCCCCGAATTCCCTCTGATTTCTATTGAGATTATAAGACAACATTCGAGGAGCATCTTCCAACTCGCCAACTTTATCAACTCGTACTTGGGTTAGGGTTCTACGAAGGAGCAAGTACAAATTGAGAACACAGTGAATGAAGTTTAATGTGTTGCGCTGAGGTCTACCATCGTTTTCTACAGTTTGTGAGTACGAAACTCACTCATACTCAAGAATAGATTATAAAGAGGATTTTGGGGAACCCTTTGTACCTTTGTACTCTTATTCCGGTCATAAATGCTACTAAAACCACAATACAAGACGCACTCTTGTGTGCTCCTCAGCTCAACAACCAATGTATACAACACTTTCCTTCGCCGGAGTCTCTTTCACATTGTTCAGGTATACTCGCCGAGTCCAGGGTTCGTTAACAATAATAATTTTATATATCAAGACTTCTTACGTTACTTCTTTGCTTTCTCTTTTGTGCACAAAGTCAGCAAAGGTGTTGAAGGAACGTTCGATCTTAAATCTGGGGATTAGTTTAGAAGGTCAACCCACTGACCGCTTCATGCTCAATTACTATCGCACTTACGCAGAAAATGAAAACTCCATTGGATCGACTTACTGCGAGATAACAACCTACAGGTGGTTTCGTTAGTCGGTGGCGCCTTGCGATATACTGATTCTGTGCACCTTGCCCTCTCTGGTAACTACTGTGCTACTGAATATTCCCTGTTCTGCTTTAATGTATAGCGTTCAAGGTACGCTGATCACATTTTAGGGGATCGACTTACTGCGATGTACTAGCATTAGGGGATTTCTCGATTGACTAGTGATCCGTGCACTTGACATTTGGCTCACACTTTGAAGTGAGTAGGCAATTGTCCTCTCTCGATGAACCAAAACCAACCTCTAGAAGTCGTTCATCATTCCCGTCTTGCTATCTGTTTATTCGGCCTCGGAGCCGCATCAGCTGAGAGAAGAGCTCTCCAGCTTTAAAAGTATTCAATGCGGTATCTGCCGGTGGATACAGAGAATGAGAAAGACCTCTTCCTTGTTGGAAAAATTAGGCCGAGAAAAACTTGGCTTACTTGGTCTCTCCAATGGGCACAAAATGGGAAGAAAAGGTTTTTGGAAAGCAGCGGAGATATTTCCATATCTAAAACAAACTGAATCTCTTTCAGAAAGTCTTATGCAGAACCATTGCTAACTTCCTTTCGATGGGCAGCAGTATTTTTTCTTCTACCAAATTGCCGCTTGCTTGGTTCCATCTACATTCAGTAACAATTTTGCCTTCGACAGCTAATTAAGCCTATAAATTTATCACGTAGAAAGCATGGCTGGTGAAACTAACCATGGTCCACCTACTCAACGAAGTTTTTCCACTTCCTCCCTACCAATTGGTAATTAAACCATAAATTTCAACAACATGAAATATGTATTCGCCATTAAACATGTAGTGTAACCAAGCATAGTGAAAGTGGGGACACATCGTAGCCCAAATTACACACTCCACTTGCAACATCTCACTCAAAGCCCCACACCCACCCACCAATTGCCTAATTAAATGCAGCTCCCGACCTACAAAGACCAGCCAGTCAGTGTCACAGAACGCTGAGTTTTTTTCTCCTCAATTTTGGGTTTTTGTTTGTCTTCCTCTCTCTCTCTCTCTCTCTCTCCCTCTCTCTCTCTCTCTCTGTGGTTGGCTTATTAAAATTACGCGTCATCGTTAATATTAAACAGAATTAAGTGGCATTCAGGTAAACATGCTTCTAATAAAGCGAACAAGAGAGCGACTCACTAACGGTATATGTTAACGGTTAGTGTGTCAGAGTCGCTTGGTTGGTAACAGAATCAATATGATTTTCTTCACTTCTTCATCACACAGCGGGACATAAAAGTTTCAACATAATTTTTATTAAAATTAAAATACAGACATATTTATGATATGGACGTGAGCGTGTGTGCGTATGTGGGCGAAAGCCTCTAAATACGTGGCTTGGCAAAATGTGGTGATGTTTTGAAAAAAAAACAATAAAATATGAGTTAATAAAGGGTGATTTAGTGTGAGTTGTGGCATAAAGTGGGTCAGTATGAACATTAAAAAAATATTTAAAAAAACGAATAAGAAATTCTTCTCATGATCTTTGAGGAATAAGGCATAAGGAATCAATTATTGAGCATCATAGCATGCTCCGACGCGAACAAATGATAGAGCATATGAGTGAAACTCTCTTATTCATTGAGCTTAAAGTTAACAAGAGACTTGCTCAATCGTGATGGAACCGCACAGCTACTTGAAGAATTTCTAGACAAACTTGGCCAAAATGAAACCGGGAAATGTTACGCAAACTATACTCTCTCAAAAGAGAGGACAACTCCTTTCAGGAGAGACTGTAGAATGATGGATAGCAAGAAAAGGTCTCTCATCTCATATGTGACTGTACTATCTTTGGCAGAGCTAAGTTCCAATATCTAGGAACTACTTTCATAAAGAAACGAATATAAAGAATTTTATACAGGAGTCGATTTGGGTGGATATTGAACCTAAGTGACCCGTGGTATCACATTTTGTCAACATTGGCCTAAGTGTAAGCTGCTTCAGCGTAACCTAACCTTTTGCACTTCAACTGCATCTACGTAAGCCGAGTAGGTAACAATGAGTGCTACTGTGAGTACGTCCATTGGAACGTATATTGGTAACCAATTGGTGTCCAAAATTATAGGAATTGTTTTTTTTTTCGCAAAGCGGGGACGTCAACAACTTCCTGTGTATTTCTAACATCAAACCCATCAAACTTTACGAGGCGAAAATGAACTATATATTCCTTGCCTTTTGTGGAACCCAAATAAGAAGTGCAAAACAAATAAGAGGAAGCGCTCGATTGGAATCCTTCACAGCCCGTAGGTTTTCTTTATTAGATGAAGAAATTTTATAAGAAAATTCCTAGAAATCGGTCTTTAGTCGCCCTAGATTAGTTTGGAGATTACGTTCAACAAAATGAATCCCCCTAAAAGAACTTTTTCTGAACGTTTCAGTAGTTAGGATCACTACCCAAAACGAGGTGCGTATTTCCTTACACCGAGCTTTTGTGGGAGTCAAATTTTCCCTAGAATGACTGAAGTTGTTGGCATTAGAAACTCTGTCGGAACAACGGTAAATGAGACCAATTTAGAGTTTTCCACCAGAAGAAGCAGTCATCAAGAATATAGTGGTTTTAAAGCACGTTCTGCATATGAAAGTCTAGACGATAAATACCCCAGCCGAGTGGCAATGACACAAGATGCACTAAAAGTACGTCGTTGCATGCAATACCTCACTGAGTGAACTTGAATGCATCTAGAGACTACGCCTTTTACTCCTTCTTTTTTTGTATAGGCGTCTATAAGAAATTCCAACTAGAAACAGATCGCCTTTCACCTGCTCCTTTCAACCGAGCAGAACTCTTTATTTTTCTTGTTTCCATTTGCATTTACCATACAAAGCTGAAGGGTTGTGACTTATTCGGATGACTTGACCTCTTTCGCTCTGTTCTCTGAACTATGTCAGTGTGAAGTAGGACGGGAATGAATAGGGCAATCTCGACGCTGTATTTCCAAGTTGTCATTGTTGTTGGTGTTAACACTGGTAGCTGAATAAGCGAGTTGTAAGTTGATTACCTCTACAGCTTTTATTACTTTCTTCAGCTTGAAATTAAACTATGTTTGCTACTGAACTTCTCAGAGAGATCCTTTTCAATTCTTCATATGCTCCTGGTATTGTCCATTTGTCGTTAGTTAAGACGGCCTTTTGAATTTTACAAGATCAAAAGGGTCTCTTATCCTAGGGTTATTTTAAAATTTTTTCATTGAAGCAGATTTTTTATGTGGTGAGTTCCACGCCATGCACACAAGCGCACTTCACTTCAATTCATCCGCAAGTTTGTTGACTGCTCCGAGGATATTGGTCTGAGATCAGAAGTTGTCATCTGATAGATTCATATGTAAAAAAAAAAAATTGTTTCCGGCCACTGCCAGGTGAATGACAGTCAAAAACTTTCACCATTCTACACTCGCATAGATTTTAATTACTTCTCTTCTACCCACAATAGCCGAGTAATCAGGATTGCGTACTCCCATTAGGTCGCCCAGGGCTCGAGTACTGGTTCGACTATTATTATTTTATAATTTCATTATATATATTTTTCTATTTGAAGTCACTCCTCGGCGGAAAATTTCAAGCTATCTGAGTGTATTTCGGACATGAAATAAAGGTTCTTCGTAAAAAGAACATCAGCCGTTCAAAGACGGCTTAAAAAAACCTTAGGTCCCTCCATTTGTTGGAAAAACATCAAGACTCCCACCACGAATTGGAGGAAGAGCTCGGCCGAAAATCACTTCAGCGGTTACTAAGCTCAAATTATGTTTATATCCACAACATCCCGAATCCTATTTAAAGTGCCGTGTCGCTTCATAGTATGAGTTTCATATAAAGAGGCTCAAAACACAACTCATCTTTTTAACTGGACTTTTTTGGAGAACCAAGCTGTGTGAGCCATCCTTAGTCATGCCTAAACTAGCGCAACACCCTGTTTGATAATTTTTATTAACATCATTTTTGTGTTCACTATTTGTATTGTTGGTTTTACGCTTTCGACGCTGTCGCCACACACACACACACACACACCGATAACACATAACGATACGGTCAGCACGCATGCACAGAGTGCATAAATAAAGCGATGAGGATGGAATTACAAGCCTAAGAGTGTCTACATATTTTGGAAAATAGTCCCATGACTTTCAAATAATTTTGTTGTTGTTGTTTTTGTGTATACTTGTTCCATTGCCGGCATTTATGGTACAGCAAACCAAAATTTATGGCGTTATTTCCGCATCCTGTTTCCGTTCAACGCATGTTTTACGCGCCATATCCGGCCCAACGATATGAGAGTAGTTAAATAAAAGCAGCAGCAACAGCAACAACAACAACAACAAGCAACAAGAACAACAAGCATCACCAACAGCAGCAGTAGCAGCCACAAGCAGGAGAGAAGCTATCTATGAAGGCCTCTTAGTCAAAGTCAGTGTTGTTGTGCGTTAGATATTTAATTTGAAAATAAACACAAAAATTATTTATGCTCCTTTCATATTAAATGTCAACGCGTAATTTACGTGGCTTTCGTGCATTTTAAAATAGTATTAAAGTTCACAATAGATGCGTGTATGTATGCCTATATGTATTGGCATAGATGTGTGTGTGTATGGAGTAGCCACAACCACAATCACGCAGCTAAAAGTCCTCGCAAAATAATAATAGAGTTGCCCGCAAATGCAGAGATACACTCATACATATACATACATACGTGTATACGTATTTATATACTATATTAATTTTCACATACACATACATACATAAATGGCACATTATTTCAATATACTCATGTTGCACGTGTGGCATTTATTGTGGCTTGGCATTGTTGCATTTGCTTAGTTTGGTCTCGTTGCCTCGCTGCAGAAGCGCTATTTTGTTATTCTTGTTGTTGTTTTATTATTCAATTAAATTATGCAACTAATTTCATGATAAAAGATAACAGATAAAACTTAATATAATAATGAATATATAAATATAAATACATACATACTCTTATACAATATGTGTTTTAATTATATTTATATACATACATACATACGTGTACATATATTATATAAATATAGATATCTTGCGCGCCATTCATTTGCGCTAATTTGAGTTTAAATTACATTTCAATTCAACTGGAAAATTGAATATGATATCGAAAAACAAACAGCAACTGCTGAGAGAGGTAGAGAAGGAGAGAGGGAGAGGGAGCGAGAGATAGTAAGCTAATTATAACAAGCGGAGTGCGTAAATGCGTATGCAGCTATAAATAAATATTTACAATATTAAAGCTTGCATATTCATACAAGTAATATGTTCTCTTTTTAAATGAACTAGTTACGAGCTACATCGAAACTGGTAGCCAAGTAAGCGATAGAGTATTTTTCCTATACTACGAGTATTAACTTAATTTTAAAGACAATTTGTCAGTTTACGACCTAAAATGAACTAGTCTCACACCAGTTCAAAATGGAGTAGAAAGGTCACTAGTTAAATTTTGAACCAAAATTGAGCATTTGAAATTAGCAACAGTTTTTTTTTTTTTTTTTTTTTTGTGGTATAATTTGGAGCAATGCATTTTCACTCAAGAAATCCTAGTCGTAACTAGTACCTTTTCTGACTAGTTGTTTATTTTTCTTCAGGTTAATAATTATTTATATTAATGACAATCACATTAAATTGGCTTATTCGTTCTGGTTGGGCAATTACAGCATTGAATATGTTGATCTCAATTTTCTGTGTATTAGAAAATGAATTAACTAAACAAACATGATTAAGCATCACAACAGATTGCCAACCAATTTTCTACTCGACCTGCAAATCAGCCCTCTGGCAGTACACGTCAAGAATTTATTAGAATGAAACTAAAGCCTGGTACTTTAAGCTCTCTAGGTAATTTTGCTAGAAAAACGTTCCCTTTTTGAAAATATCAAAGTAAAACCAAATATGGAGTCCAGTGGATTATTTCTTTCTCAATCTTCTATCAATCATCTAATAATAATGAAAACAATTATTAATAAAAGTTTTAGTTTCCGAATGCAACTTTGGAAATGTAGGAAGCTTGAATAGGAGAACAGGAGCGCAAGTCGAGTAGAAAACTGTTGAAATGGGCTGGACTGTCTGTTGTGATTCTAGCATTTTGTTAACGCACATTCTGGGCTGCACAGAGGTGGATACATAGCTTCACTGCAATAAGATAGTAGTCCGAACTCCACTTCAGAGAGCACTCATATTTAAACCACTAGAGACATGTCTATCACAACATGGTCCATCTTGTTTCGAGCCTATCGTTCAGGTGGTAAGCAAGGATGATGGGTTTTTATGTAGGAATCTGGTATTACAGATAATTACGTGAGCCGGCGAAGTCGATTTGACACTGTCCATTACGGAGGGAGATGTTGTGTTGGAGGCTAAATTTTTTGATCGTTTTACAACGATACCTTCTTTGTCTTTCCTGATGTTAAATTCATTTTGTGACGGTTGCAACGTTGAAGAACTCCACCTTGATGCGGATTGTGACGAGATGTTCGGCGACCAGTGTGAACGTTAGTACTCGATGACTGAATCTCTCTCTCGCACTAAAAATTAAACACCAAATAGCGCTACTATTGTAATAAAAGTCAAAGTCAGGCCTACCTGGTTCTCTCCTTTTCCTGTCAAAAGCGGCACATTCTCAGTTCAAGGATCGGACATTCTTAATAATGGTCATGTGGTTGCCATTAAAGTTGAATGCTGGAAGCATCGCACAAACTCGTTTCGCGAGATGGGTAGAGTACATTTATATAGCAAGTCGCTCGCTTCAAAATTGACGCACAGCTGCTAGTGTCATGAACAGACAGCTTTCTATCATTTATCCGTGACCCAAGACTACTTGCGGGTTGGTTACTGTATCTTAAAAAGGATTGATCACGTTTTCAGGGTGGACGCAGGAGTAGGAATTGCAGATGCAAGACGGCAGCCCACGTAGAAATCCGATATTTTCGGAATGAGGCCTCTGTCGATAAAAAAAAATGAGGTAACTCATCACTCTACTCCTAATGCAAGATGCAGAGGCTGGGATGTTGACAATATTCAGTTTATTTTCATAACAGCGCAGACGATGGTGACGTAGGTATCTTACGACAGCTTTGTCATATAATATATGTATATAATTTGCGGATTGTTGAAGCGATTTTCGGCCGAGCTCCTCCTCCGATTTGTGGTTGCGTCTTGATGTGTTTCCAACAAATGGAGTGATCTATAGTTTATACTAAGCTGCCTCCGAACGGCTGATAGTTTTTTATGAGGAGCCTTTATTTCATGCCATAAATATGCTCGGAGGGCTTAACATTCCCTCCCAAGGGGTGATCGCAATTAGAAAGATTTATTTTCTATATTTGTGGATTTTGGTTAGATAGGGACTCGAACCTTGGCATCCGACCACTCAGCTCATCCTGTCCACCGAGGGGACGACGAAAACACTACTGCTTTGAAAGTTTACGATGCAGTACCCACTCTTTTATTGAGTGATAATTTTTAATTTTTAATTTCTTTGTTGCTTTAATAGTTTAGATGGAATACATTATTTCAAAGGTCCCAGTCTTTGAGTGACTACTTTACTCGCTTGGACAAATTTAGTATTTCAGCATTTGACGGACTAAACGAAGCCAAGTCTGCTTCCTTTGAATAAAGATCATTCTATATATGGCAGGTATGTATGTCCACCTTGTTATTACTTACATCCACCGAAATCCTCACCCTAGCTCCTTTGGGTGTTTCTACAATAATCTGTGGGTGCCCTGATCATAGTAAAGTTGGGCGTATGAAAGTGACAGTTGGATGAAATGCTGAAGGCATTTACTCACTCTTAGTCTTAGTCCTTCAGGATGTCACTATTAAGGATTAAGGATTTTCCTTTGCCTTTACATTTCTTCACTCCCTACTTGTTCTTCAGCATTTTTTTCTTACACAAAAAAAAATGTTTCTTGTTTATTTTTTCTCCACGGATATTTGCCTGAGGACTTATAATTTAATGTCATATTCATCATCGTCTCCCTCTCTCTCCTCAATAAACACACACGCACATACATACACACAGCTCTATAAACAATAATTCGTAAGTGAATTTTTATCCTCAACTACCTCAATGCCAAAGCCCGCAATGCAAAACTTTTTATTGAGCGGAAACAAAGTTACTCCAACCGTCCCTTCTCAACTTGCAACTGAAAGATGTTTTCAGAATTCGATTTAAATTAAAAAGTTTACTCGTTTAAGCAGCCTACGAAAATTGTGTCTGCCCGCTTTTAGTGATTTACTTGTATGCGCCCTTAAAAGAGAGCTTAAGAAAGTAAGCAAACGCGAAATGAAAAGGCCAAGAACGGAGAAGACAAGACAAGAAAAGCGCCAAATGACAGGCGTTTTAAGAAACTTTTAAATTTGTTGAAATTAATTTGTACGAATTTGAAGATTACAAAAATATACATATGTAAAGGTATGTACATATTTATGTATATCTACTCGTATACGAGGTGTGACAATTAAGTAATGAGACTGATCCCATAAAAACCGTATATTTCAAAATTATTCTACAACTCTGCCATCCTCTTCAAAGTAGTCCCCTTGGGCAGCTATGCAACGATTCCAGCGCGTTTTCCATGCTTCGTAATATTTCTGGAACGCTTCGACTGCGATGTCCGCGAGTACCCTCGTCACGGCCGCCTGGTTGTCCTCAATCGACTCAAAATGGGTTCTTTTGAGCACAGATTTTGTTCTAGGGAACAAAAAAAATTCACAGGGTGACATATCGGGCGATCCTTTTAGAGGCCAAATACTGGTACACAGGAAGGGCGGTGTGGCATGGCGCGTTGTCCTGATGAAGGATCCAGATACGAGAGATGTCTGGGCGCAGCCTGTTAACTCGTTTTCGCAATCTTTCGAGTACTAGGCGATAGTAGACTTGACTTACGGTTTGCGCCGGTGGAAGAAATTCTTGTGGACGATTCCATGGCTATCAAAAAAGGCAATAATCATCGTTTCCACCTTCGACTTGCTCATACGAGCTTTACTTAAACTTAAACTTAAACTTAAACTCTTTATGCCATCGAAACACCTTGACGAGCACCACGAACACACGTTGACTCAGCACGACACAGCAAGCGAACTAAGCAAGCTAGAGCGAGGGCAAATACATCAATGGAGAGAAGAAGGGTGCCGGGAGAAGAAAGGAATATTTCAAGGTCACAGGGTTACCACAATCGCGGCAATATAATCAATCTTATTACTTAATTGTCATACCTAGTATGTCTACAGGTGGTGGTAGGTTGCTGGCTAAGAAAATATGAAAAGAAAATAATTTTTGTTTAATTTAAATTAATTTAAAGAGGGATTATTGACGTGAAGAAGTTTCCATTGAATCATCTGAGAAGAAGGGCATAATAGGGAGATATTTAAATTATTTTTTCCTTTTGTGGGTTCGCACTTCGTTTGCCAAAGTCAAACTGAGCACCAGAGCATCTGCCGTGGAGAAGTTCTTAAATTCAGATAATTTTTTCCTCAGCTCCATACCAGAAATTTATGACGTCTCAATTTAGTCACAGCTACTTAATGGAAGACTTAAAGATATTAACCGGAGGCCTAACTCAGCTCAGACTACCACCTGGTAATCAATACGATCCACGACTATCCTAATATCGTCGCAGCTCAGCAAAATGGATTTTTTTTTTCACAACAACCGAGCTTTAATTGAAACTCTGGCGCCTTCAGAGCGTTGCGGAGTGACTACAATATGTGCTTTAAACCGCCTGTTGTTCCTCAGGTCGGACATCCTAGGCATCCAACGAAGCTCCATACCAAACTCTCAGTAAAGAAGCACAGCGCACATATTGTTATTGAGCGACAATCATCCCTTTACTTCACGGCAGTAGCAAAATTACCAGTGTAGTCTGTGATAAATTATACCCAAGTAGGACTGAGCATGTACTATAAGCCTCTTCTTCTCATAAGGCTACCATTGAACGACTGATCTTGCCCAATAGCTCCGTATGTCCCTTTGCAGCAACGAGGTGAAACCCAAATCATTCGTAAAGTATCTAATAAGCCAATCATACTATGATCTCCCTAAAACCCTCTTTCTAAGTGGTGACCAAAACTATTAGAGCGTCAAACATTGATTTGCAGATTCAATTTTCGCTCTGAATCGTAGATTCTCATGAAGGTTTTATCTTAAAATAATTCATATATCCTTCCTAAGGAGTGTAGGATTTACTGACCGTGATTTGAAAACTTTGTGACACTGAAAATCTAAAACTAATTCGGATCTCCTTCCTATTTCCCCGGTTCTGATTTCGGCTATTTTCGGTAGACCATACAGGAGTAGGAAACCTAACACCCAAAGCAGGCCTATCGCATAGAAGATGGTTGATCGTTTCCTGCTCCTCATCATCCTTGTAGTTTCGTAGCACCTCCTATAAAGAGCGCCTGGTCTCTCTGCATTTCGGACTTCTACTGACTTGTTCATGTCCACCCTTTTTAAGGAGTGATCTCTTCTCATCTCATTTTGGCCAGCTTTGCTTGGATTTGCGGCAGGTTGTTGTTTCGTTTCACCTTAACGAGGCTTGTTATGTTTCATTTCCCACTGAGACTTCGAAGCTTTGAGGACGTTTCTGTCTGCCACTACTCTCTAACTCCGTGTGAACTTTCCAAAGCTTATTCCGACGTTAGTGAGACCTTACGAAGTATTCATAACAGATATTTCAGGCACTTAAAGAGCTCATTATAGTATTTAAGTTGGGGACTATTAGTTAGGCTTCATTATATCTCAGAACATCTTCCTATTTATTGTTGTAGCCTTACTTTTGGGTAAGTAATTATAATTGCAAGGCTCAACTTGCCCCAAACTTTTCAAACTAGAGAAACCCTTGTGGAAGCTAACTCCTTTAACTTAAAGAGAGGGAGTTACAGTAGAGGCACTCCAATATACTAAGGGTTTCAGGGCTCACTGAAGCCTTATTGCAAGGTCTATTCACCAAAGGTATGGCCGCATGCGGGTGTCGGTCTCGTGCTCTAAATTTTACATTCTCGCAAAACGAAGCTCAAAGAGCTTAAAGCTTTTAATATTTTATACTTCTTAACTTGCAACCCTGTTAACTTTGTAAGCACATCTTTGAAACTCACTCTTTCAATATTTCATTCCTTTCACTTCAAAAAAAAAAAGAAAATGTAAATTAATTTGTTTTGCCACAAAATTGTATTTTTATCTAATTTTTCAAAATTTTTTCGTACACAAAAACTCATTCCACTTGGCTGAAAATTTCGGCTGCGGTGTTCTGTGAACTATTCGTCCTACCTTTGCCATGTGACTGAGTCCAGGACGTCCAAAAGATGGGTGTGGGCAAAAGTCGCGTGGATGCAAAGCACTGCTCGTGTGATGAACTCGCCAAATCAGATAGTCTCAATGCCGTCATACGCACTAGAGTTAGTTGCAGATCTACGGACTCTAAAAACCACAATCGCAACAGCAGCAAACCACGCGATGCGACAAAAAAACGCTCATTGCAAAATAAAAATGACTATCATAAATATCCGAACGAACACGAGCCACCAAGAAAGCCGAAAGTGAACAAAAACAATGAGTGTCAATGCTACACTGCGCTCAAGGGCCAAAGGTACTCAGTGGACGCCTTAACGCCGGAAGAACAATTTGAAGAGGTCGAGAAGATGTTTCGTGAGAAGAAAAGCGGCAGAGCGCCCACACAATTCAATCGGCGCTCATCGCAAAGTAATCAACAGGTGAGCAGTGCATCTGCACGTGAGTCTGCGGGCAATGCATCTGCGATAGGGTCGCTAACAGACACTAGTCGCGCATACGAGTCTATGGACGATTCGCCTTCGCTTACTACGACACGTCGTGGCTGTAACCCCGATTGCCGTTGTGGAGGAAGCAAGTCATCAGCGCAAAGGACAGTGGAAATAGAACGACGAAATGGATTACAAAAAGTGGGCCACTCAAATGCGGGCTGTCAATGTGTGTTGTACGATGGCAGAGTTGGACGTTTGCATGAGGCCGAATTGAGTCAAGCTCAGGCAATAGCTATAGCTGTGCGTGAATACTGCGCTCAACGCCGGAAAAGTGGGCGAGGTCATGGCCATTACTGCCTGTGTAGCAAGGATGTGCTGCCAAAGCCGCAGTGGCAAGAGGATGAGGAAGTAGAGAGAGAACTCCAGAGAAAAAACACAGAAAAAAATGTAGGAAGAAAAGATTTGGTAGAGGTGGAAGATGAAACAGAAGATGATATTGTAAAAAGAGAAGAGGAGGCCGAAGGCAAAAGGGTGGGCAACGTTGAATTGCACGCAGAATCGGACGAGCGTAAGAAATCAAGAGCAAAAGACGATGAGCCGTTTGCTGATGAACAAAAAGAGCATGAAAAATACTTACCAGAAACACGACGAAGGTTGCGCGATAGCGAGCAAATCGATCCCGAAAGCGGTAAACGATCCAGTCGTCGGAAAGAGACGCACTCCAGAGAATACACGGATGAAGACGCCTACTCGCTATCGGACGTAGAGCTCAAAGTGCAAACCGTAGTCTCAACAACTGAAGACACTCCTCGACATGCACCCACAAAACTACAAAGCAGACAACCACCAAATGACAGCGCTGCCCGAAGGTCATCGGATGCAAAACACAGCAGTTACAGGCACGAGCAACAGCGATTGTCTACACGTACGGCGGACGAAAAGGAATGTAAGTGTTGTTTATGTGGCACGAAGGAAATACAAATTCCACACGAAGAAGAGGTACTTGTGAAGAAGACAAATCTAACACCGCGATCACCGCGATCCCCGCATGAGGTGAAGAGTGAGTCAACGAAACCGAAAAGAGAGCACCCGCCCGACCGCAGAGAGAGTGAAGAGTTGAGAGCAGGAAGAGTTAAGCGCAGAGGCAGCACCGAAAGCACAAATGAAAGCAGCTCACAAGACGAAGATTGTAGATGTTGTGACTGTGACAAGGCCACTATGACAGATTGGACAGATGTGGATCGACACACAAAACCAGATAAGCGAGAGCATAATGCAAATAACAACTTTGATAATAGGTTAACCCACGACCACGAACCGCGCCACAAAGAATACAGAGCGAGAGCGCGTAGAAGTACTGAAAGTGAAACCGAACACGAACGAGTAAAAAGTACCAAAGATAAGTGGGAGCCAAAGGATGCTTACGCTGTCGCAGCAGCACAGTTCAATAAAGAAGGACACAAGAAGAGAGAAAAATCGAAGCAAAAATGCTGCTGCAGAAGCAGCAACGATGGTGATGAGAAAGATTTCAAACCCTGCTGTCCATGCAACAAAGATAGCGACGAACGCACCGAAAGCGAGAGTGATTCAGCACATAAAATGCACAGCAAAGAACGCGTAACAGGACGCAGCGCAGAGCGTAAGTCACACAGCACTAGACAACGTAAAAAGTCCAATGCTAGTGATGGCGACAGACGGCGCAGCCCCGTACGCAGACGAAGTCGCTCGAAATCCGAAAAGGAATGTCAAACCTATTGTCGTTGTAAGAAAACCAAAGGTGTACCGTTAACTAAATGCTGTAAGTGCCATGAAGAGTTAGTCTACAGCGCCGCACACCAACAAGATGAAGATTTGAAGCGTCGCAAATTGGCGGAGGAACTAGCCGACCGTATACAAAAACGTGCCGAACTGCAAATTGCACTCCAAAAGCGTCTGCAAGAGCAGCGTCGTTCCAAGAAGAAGCAATGCTGTTGCTGCGATCCGCCGCCATGTTGTTATCCACAGTATAAATGCTGTGAAATGCGGGTGCCCGAGCCCATGAGTTGTTATGAAGCCCTGCAGTCATCTCCGACACCGACACCGTGTTGTCCTACGACACCATGTTGTCCTGCGACACCGTGTTGTCCTGCGACACCGTGTTGCACCACTTCTCCATGTTGCCCTTCAACACCATGTTGCCCACCCTGTTGCTGCGAACCACCAGCTTGTTTTGGTCAGGATTGTCCCTGCTGCTGTCAACCATTGAAATATTGCTACCCACCCTCATGCATTTATCCGAGAACTGGATTGTGAGCTGCTTTGAGTATTAGTTATTAGCTTAGACGTTTAGTGAGACCCTTGCTGTAAGAATTCATGCATTTCCAGAGAGTTTTCGTTTGTTCCTTAGTGAAAAATCGAGTAATATGTAAACCCAGCTTAAATTTGTCTTATATAAATAAATGTTAGAAAACGACATCTATAGAGTTTTGCTTAAGGTGACCCGAGGTAGCATCGGTATTCCACAATTAAAGACTCTGAAGTTTATAATCAGGAACAACATAAACCAGTCTTTATCTAACACGTTCGCCCCTCGGCAGGGTATTTCAAGCACTCCGAGTGTATTTCTGACACCAAAAAAAGACCCCCATAAAAAATCCATCAGCTATTCGGGAGCGCCACAGAATTAACTGTAGGTCCCTCTGTTTTCTTGATAAATATAAAGACTGCTAATTGATGATCCACAACTGGCTGCCTAATCTGATATTTCAAAGTTTCGCCACACAACATTGCGAGAATATTCAGCCTTGATCCTTGCCTTCTGGCTTCATTTGTCTCCCTTCTGAAAGGAAGTTCTGAGTTTAATATCAAGTTATAGCTACCTAATGAGAAGAGCTCTACCAAAGCATCCTTTAAGTATTAATTCTACTACCTTCTTGCAGTTATCTCAGTTCTCAAAGACTCAGTCATGTAGATAAACTAATTGGCTCTCCGACTTGTACAGCGTCAAGTGAGGTGAGCTCTCTACCCTCTCTCTCGCAAAAGTCCGATCACAAATTAAGCTTTTAAAGGACAGAGAACGCTTTAGATGCAGAAGCCTGTTATGAAAGGTAATCTAAATAATCTATCTCTACTATTTTGCTAACTCACTCTACCACTCATTCTCTTACTCTCTTTCCCTTTCTTAACTAACAATCTCAATCACTCTCTTCTTCTTTCTTTCTCTTTCTCCACTCACTCTCTCTATGTCTTCCTCATCCAATCTCTCACTCCTTCCCTCACCACTAACTGCTTTTTCTAATAAAAAATACAATACGTATGACCTAGTATGTGTAGCCAAGACTCTCTTCAATTTTACATGCGTATCGATTTTTAATTAAATATTTGTAAGCATTTGTTTTCGAAAAAAATATGTTTTGTTCCGCACCCCCCTGACATTTGTAATGTTTTGTAAAAATAAAATTAAAAATATGTAAAAAAGTTTATTTTGGTTTCGGCAACAACACAAAAATAATAATAAAAAAAATTATTTTGTGTATAAATAAAAAGAAAAAATAATTCCAAACTTTCAAAACTTGCGAAAGCTCAGTAGCGCGCCATGCGGCTGCGCAATCGTAACAGCGACGTATATGAAAGCAATGGGATGCGTTAGCAGTCGCCGTGGAGATCGTGGCAGTACTAGTACATTGGCGAGCTCACGCGGTAGCAGCACTAACACATTGGGCAGATCCGATGGTAGTGAATTTAGCAAACAAAGCGAATGGCGGCCCTATGCGGAGAGCAGTTGCCTATTCGATAACTTTCACTCTATGGCACCATATGATGAGCCCAAAAAAGGTATACGAAAGAAAGAGCTTTGCGATTGTCCACACTGCCGCAGTGTTAGTGCCAATTCACGTCGGAGATCACAATCACAGGAACCACAACGCCGCAGCGTAAGCATTGAGCGGCCAGGAAGATCGCAAAGAAGCTCCTCTCGTCCCATACGCAGCCGCAGCAAAAGTGCCGATCCACAAAAGCCCTGTACACGCTCCACTTGTGGTTCAGTTAACAGCTACTACAGAGGTAGAGCCTACGAACAGTTGGTAATACCGATTGTCGTTGTATCGGATGATGAGTGCGGCACCGAAAGGGAAGCTGATAGCTGTTCCTGCGGCTCACGCAAGTGAACAGCTTCAGTGGCGAAACTTAAAGGATATATTAGACAGAATTTGAAATTATAATTTTAATAAAGCAAAATCAGCTCATGCTTGTTAAACAAATCCCCCTCAGGAAAATATAAAATTTCTTACAAAAAAAAAACACTCAAAAGTGTTTTAGAGCAAAATGCTCAACAAATTTCTCTTTAATGATTATTTATAAGGGCTTATAGACTTTCTTGAGCTGAAATTTTCATAAACTAGTAAACTTACTTTTGAAATTCAAAAATTTGCCCTTGAAAAAAAAAGTTATCTTTTGTTAGCAGTGTTGCCAATTTTCAATATGTTTTTCCATTCAAACGATGTTGCCAATTTTACGCTTAGATTACTTAGCGAGCAAAATGATATGTTTTTCAAAAAAAAAAAATTGCCCAAAGTCGGAAAAATTGTTCAGCTTCGAATTTCTACTAAAATTTAATGCAATGTTGCCAATTTTCAGTACACTATTTTATAGGATCAATGTTTTTTTACTGATGCAAAAATATTTCAAAAAAAAATTTTCCCCGCATTAGAAGTTTTTTTTACTTAAGTTGCAGTTGCCAAACTATTACCTCCTTTCGAATTTATCATTCCCTAAGCAACGTTGCTTATGAGTATTTCTTTATTAAAAAACATCATTCATTTTTGTCGAATTAGTATTCTAATACATATTTTTTGAGATCGAATACTGCTGTAAAATTTTTGCTACCGCCAAAATTGGCAAACTTCGGCGCAATAGATTTCCTCTTCCATATTTCTCGGCACCGTTGCCAATTTTCATCAAAACATTTAACCGTTTCACCACTTTGCTGGTTTTCGGAATCTTACCAAAGAATTGATTGTTGATAGATTTTGTCAATTTTCTTTGCAAAAGTTTCCAAATTTCTTAGTGGAAAAATTTGTAGCTCAAATTTTTTTTATAAGATTTTTCGCTAAATATCAGTTTTTTCGTAAGAGTTTTCCAGATTTCTTGGCAGTGTAGCCAATTTGTGTGGAGAATAAAGTGATTATAGTTAAATATTACCAATTTAGTTCGTGAGTGTTTCTTAAATAAATATCTGCTACCATCGCAGGAGTTTTACGTTACTGCATTTCTCGGCAATGTTGCCAATTTTCGTCAGAAAAAATTTTTTGCTTGTAATGAGACAATTTTCTTCATGAGAGTTTCTCTTACTAAACATCAATTTCCTTGGTGAAACTTGTTTGCCATATTTCTTCGCTGTGTTGCCAATTTTCGTCTAGCAACCTCTAACTGGGCTACCTATTATAGAGAGATGTTTCCTCACCATTTGCATTGGGAATTTTACACTCTCAATAATTATTTCATTTCTCAGTTGGAATAAAACTTTGCCTTAAAAAAATGTTTCAGCTTTTCTGTTGTACTCCTTTCGTCAAAACTAACTCCTTAAATATCCTTTTGATATTCTTCCTTTGAAATAAGCAAAATTTCATGCATAAAAATAATTTTTTTTTCAACAAAATTTTAACATCAAATTCGATTACTATACCAAGAGTAGTGAAACCAAAAACCCAACTATGGGTGGCGGCAAAAGCAAACCCAGAAGATCACGCCGACAAGCCGAAGAATTGGAAGTCAACATAGTGCAAATAGAAGTAGAACTCAAAATAGAAATAGAGCGAAACTACATCAAGAGCTGAAAATAGAACAAGAAACGAACCGTCTACCACCAGAGACGCGCCTACTCAAAGGAGTAGAAAATGCATTTGTAAAGAATGTGCTAAGGAGTACGTGCTCTGTGGGCGCTGCCAAGATACTTAACCAGTCCGAGAAGTGTATTGTCCATATTGTTGTAAGCCAAATCCATGTTACAACACAACCTCTTCGGGTAGACGTGAAGAAGATCGTTACTGAGTTAAAGATGATGATTTAGGTGGTTATTTGATAACAAAAAAAATAAATTTTTCGAGATAAAATTCATAATTTATAAATTTAGTAACAATAAATAGCCGGATAAGTTATAGAAAGAATAACCAGCATAACTATGATTTTTTCCCATTATCCGCGGGTCGTACTTTGGCTGAGCTAAACTAAGTTCTATAACACTCCCAGAGTGAAATATCCTACACCTCACTAAAGACGAATGAAGGATCTTATGCTCCTTTGGAAAGGAGGTTCGACATAAGCACCGTAGAGTTCAAAAAAGAAAGCACTGCATGGTCTGATCTTCTCATCTTCTTGATAGATATATGTCAAGACAGCAAACTAGCTCTCAAAAGCCTCACTAAATAGACAACCTCCATTTCTAAGGCTTTATTCAAGAAAATTGAGCTGTGACTAAATTAAATCTATAACCAGGAAGTCAGAACTCAACAGAAATTCCAACCCAAAGCTGGGAGTCTGCAAAAACTAGGACATTATTTCGGGATGAAATGAAGTTCCAAACCAGAAGAGGGGCTCAGCAAGAATTTGCATATTATTTAAGGATAAGACCAAGTGGAGGTATGATAAAGACAATTCCAATGAGTTGTTGAAAAATTCCATTTTTTTTAGCTCGCAAATATAGTGTTTGGTTTCTTCTTCTCCTTCTTCTTCTTCTTCTTCTTCTTCTTCTTCTTTCTAATGTTCATTCTCTCTTCTTCCTAGACATTTCTTACGCTATCATAGCTGGATCGACTGGGGCACCGTTTGTACTTTTTTCAGTTACTAGGAACCAAGTGAAGTTGGTTCCTTCAGTACTAGGCGCTATTTGTCGAGATCCCTAACGGATATCCAAAAAAAACGAGCTGGTTCTACAAGTTCTCACTAGAGGAAGAGAGATGTTCGATGGGCATACATTAAGTGTATCGGAGTCGAGTGTGGATACAATAGGTAGAAGAGTACTCTGCTACAGTATCTCGACCTTACTTGCGCCATCTTAATAAGGGCCGCTCATAAAAGTTCATCAGCCGTTCGGGTGCGGCTTGGAACTAACTGGATCCGTTGCTGGAAGAACATCAACACTTCCAGGCAGATGTTGCGGTTAGTGGTTCTAGATAGGTGGTATTATCTACGATCTTAAATGGCAGGAGATATTTCATCTTGGCATCATTCACTACTAAGCTCATTCGTGCCGTTTCTTTGTATAGTTTATTCCTGCTGTTATTGTTGTTGGAGCCGCTAAAATATTGCCCAAAACAGTTTTCTCGGGACTGTTGCTGGATTGTCAGTTCTTTGCCGGATAAAAATCCGGGTTGTTTTGGTATAAAGACCCGACTATCGTGGGAACATTTGCATTTTATTCCCCTCTTACGACAGGCATACTTTACCACCGCAGGGTTAAGGGTAACTCCATTAAAATCGACGAAGATATGGTATGGGATGGGTCCATATTAAGAAGACTAAGTATCCCCTGGGTGGCCAACAAACATCTATTAGAAGGCGAGCTAAAATACGCAACTTTTGATGACTCTGCTTATGTACTTTCTAAAGGTTTCGTTGACTTGGAATTCTCCAAAAAAAAAATATTATTTCAAAATTTCTATTTTCGAAAGAATTGTCAAATGATTTTGTATTTATTTTCTTTTGTTTTTTCACATAAATTATTTGTTTAAAAATTAAAAGTGTTCGTTTCGTTTTATTTAATGTTTAAAAAATTGAGTTTGTATTAAGGCTGAGCCGTCGGCACGGAGCGCACAAACGAGAAATGATTGACCACAATGGGCAATGCGAAGAGCCGTTCACAGAAACGTGGCAGATCGACGTCAAAGGACGAACCTGGCCACAATAGAAAGAAAACCAAAAACAGTAACGACCATGAGCATAATTGGCCAAAATGCAGATGCAACGACGAAAGCTTGAACAACGATCAGGATGACAGCAGCAACGACGGGGAGGAGAGCAACGACGATAATGATGACATTCTTGCCAGTTTTCCGCTTTGCTACTGTCCTCCTGCACAAGGATTACTCCCATCGAAATCTTCAAATAAAAAGTCATCAACTAAGAAGTCAACAGCGGAAGAAACTACAGCTGATGAAACATCCACGGATGACACATCAGCTAATGAATCATCTGCTGGAGAAAATACGAGTTACTCATATCCTGAATTTCCACCCTCCTCCTGTGGCATCTACTACGTGCAATGTCCAATGTGTTGTCAAGTTTATCCGAGCTGTTGTGAATCGTGTCCAAATTGTGGTCACACTCCCCGGCCGCCGGGCAACGGCGAGGCGCAAATGCCAGCGTCAGCATATTGTCCGTGTTGTTGTCAGGAAGCGCCGAAGGCTAATGGTCTTCAAAATTTGTGCAGACCCTGTCAATGTCCTTGTGTCTGCCCGTGTGTGTGTTGTGTGTGTCCCGATGAAAGCTCCAACAATCAAACACAGTGTATTCAATTGCCGCCAACGTGTTGTCAGTGTTGTTGCCCACCACCAATAATATATATTTGTGATAACCCCAACTCTACGAATGCTTATAAAAGTGATAAAGATAAATCTTCCATTGAGAAAAAAGTAAAACATTGCACCTGTGATACGGACGGAAGTACAGACGAACCAAAGTTGCAATGTTGTACTTGTAACACCGAACGTAGCTGGTCTCCGTCGCCTCCGGAAGATGCAACGATTTCAAGAAGACATGAGAAGAACACACGGCAAACTCGATACAAAGAAGAACTTCGTCAGCGCAACAGTTTTAATCGAAATTATGCCGAAAGTAATGCTGGCGGTAGTAGCGGAAAAGAGGAACGCAGCCCCATTTATGGAAAAGCTCACTGTCCTTGCGGCTGCGATGTTGACATCAAAAACATAACATTTCAACTACCTGTTTGCAATGACGAGGATGATGATTAGAGTGTCAGCGAGTGAACACTGGCCACCTAAAGGTGAGTCAGGAATCGAATAAGTAAAGCAATGTTGCCTATTTTCTCAGTTGAAAATTTTTTGTCACATCGTGTTTTACATATCGTATCTAGACTTACGCTATATACATAACATTCTAACTTAAACAGCAACGTTGCCAATTTTACATTTACAAAATTTTCGCCAGCTCATTCCACAGAAAATCAGCATGTTACATTTTCTTTGGAATGCTTAGTAATTATTAGTACCTCCTTCATGATTTAGCAACGTTGCCAATTTTCACCATACAAAATTTAGCTCAAAATGGCGAAAGATGTGATTGCGTTGCCTATTTTTTAAACTCAAGCTCATGTAATTTTTTTCTTACCAATGTTGCCAATTTTCACCATGACAAAAATTAAATTTTCCGAACAAAGTTGCCAATTTTCATTTTTCAAATTGTTATTTGCTAAATAACCTAATGTTGCTTGCAGTGCAGCCATGTCTAATTCATGTTCTCCTTTTTTATCGATCATAACAAAGTTGCCAATTTTCATCACCAAAACAAATTTAGCTCATATTTGCTTCTTCTAAGAAAAATTTTCAAAGGTACCGATGCCCGTTTTTAATTTGTAAAATCTTTGACTGTATTATGAACATTTGCTTTCGTAACGTTGCCTTTTTTCGCTCCGTATTTACATAACTTTTAGCAACTTTAACAAGTTTTAGAATAATGTTACAGCTCTTAAGATTTCCACACGCTGTTGCCATTTTTCTCATGATAAGTAATTGCCGCTGGTTACTGTATATAATTATAATTATAATAATAAAAATTTCCTGGTATCAGCCAAAAAAATCTGAGCACTGTTGCCAATTTTCATGATGGGAAAAATTCGCAGGGAAAAAGTACTCGAATGAAGGAAGAATTCAAGCAAATACAATACGAGACCTGATTATTTTTCTTTGAAAATATAATACATAAATTCAATGGTGAATGAAATTTTTCTTTTATCTTTTTTTATGACTTTTGCTTTACTTTCTTTCTATACACGTGTAAATATCACTTTTTGTGTACAAAAAAAATTGTTTCAAAATTTTCTTCTGTTTTCAAAATTTTTTCGCACTCTCTTAATTCAACAAACAAGAACGCCGCAAAAAAATAGAGTTCCAAATGCACCCGCTGGATTTGTGTAATGGGAAATCGAAATAGTCGAAATAGAAGACGTGACTCAAGATCTGGTCGCAGCGGCAGTCGAGGTTGTTGTTGCGATAGCGGCGAAGACTATTCAGGTACCGGATGCCGTCGACCGAAACCAGAATGCCGTTGTGACGAAGTAAGACCGCTCGCCCATCGACGACAACATCAACAACAGCAGGAATACTGTTGTAATTCTTCTCAACAAGATCGCGCACAACCCTGTTGTCAACCTTGTCCGTCATACACACATGGAGTGCATAGTGCACATGAAGTACATGGAGCACATGGAGTACGAGGAGTGCAGTCTGGTACATCCAGCATATCATTGCAATCTGACGTTATTAGACCCGAATGCTGTTATGATGATGATGATAGCGAATGTAATTGCGAGGTAGAGCCGGAGCCTGGTTGCAAAACAGTGGTTTGCCTGACATTTAATCCACGTAGCCGGGGCAGAGAACGAAGTAATTACGGGACGGTGAGAGTGGAAAGGAGAAAAGAATGAGCATGGAAGATCGCTGAAAGGGACTTGAAATCAAAATATTAAGGAATTCAAATTATAGATTAAAGTGCAGCTTTGTGGTAGGTATTCTTTTGTAATCAACTAAAAAGTGTTGACTTTTCGTAAAATTTTTTATCCAGCCTCTCTTTAAAATAGCAATTTTGCAGAGGAATGATGACAACTAAGCTCAATTAAATTTTAAGTAAACTTCAACTTTATAAATTCAATAAATGTACATAAATACACAATGCAACATGAAATAAGACTTACGTAAGTATGTTGAGCTAATTTTTCAGAAAATTCAACGTGATATTGAAGAGACCGAGCTAAAGAAAATGAGCGGGAAAGTGTTGTTGTGATGTGGTATGAGATGGAATAAGCTGAGCTGAGCTGAAATGAGATTAGATGAGATATGAGGTATGAGATATCAGCTATGAGATATGAGATATAAGATATCAGCTATGAGATATGAGATATAAGATATAAGATATGAAATATAAGATATGAGATATGTGATATGAGATATGAGAGAGATATATGAGATATGGGATATGAGCTATGAGATATGAGATATGAGAGAGATATATGAGATATGAGATATGTGATATGACATGAGAGAGAAATATGAGCTATGAGCTATGAGATATGAGATATGATATATGAGACATGAGCTATGAGCTATGAGATATGAGATATGAGATATGAGATATGAGATATAAGATAAGAGATATGAGATATGAGATATGAGCTATGAGATATGAGATATGAGATATGAGATATGAAATATGAGATATAAGATATTAGATATGAGATATGAGGTAAGAGATATGAGATATGAGATATGAGCTATGAGATATCAGATATGAGATATGAGCTATGAGCTATGAGATATGAGCTATGAGATACGAGATATGAGATATGAGATATGAGCTGTAAGATATGAGATATGAGATATGAGCTATGAGATATGAGATATAAGATATGAGATGTAATGTGAAGAGAGGACTTAAAAGGCAAAGAAATTCCTTTCCATAGCTGTCGTGGTAAAATTCAAGCAGGGCAATGTTGCCAAATTTCATTTTATGGCTAAGAAATTCGTTCAAATGTTCTGTATTTTTTTGGTTCTTCGGCAAACGATCTAATCTGTTATCTCATAATAAGTCAGACTAATTCGCTTTTCAACAAAAACAAAAATGGATTGCTACGTTGCCAAGTTTCCCTTCATGCACATACCTTTCAATTAAAATGCAAATAAATTAACAGCGTAAATATATTTTCCTCACTCACTGCACGCAGCATTTCTTTTATATTTCACAATGCTTTTGTTTAACTCGAAATTCAGCAGCGCTTTGGCTATTCATTTAATTGAGAAAATTATGATGAAATAATTTCTTTTTTCTCCTTCTCTGAATTGCGTTCTGAGTTCTTTTCACTTAATTTACTTATTTATCTTTATTAATGCCATTCATTAATTTGCTTATTCATAAATGAATTATTCACCATGAATGCCAAGTGATTTGAAAGAGGTGGCGCACAAGGTAATGAATGGCATAATGGGCACAAGTAACTTCGACGATAAGCTGGTGCTTTCGCGCAGGACAAAAGTAAGGAAACTATTTTAGATATAAACTTTTCACAAACAGAAACTGCACTTCGGCTCAAAGAACTATTGCTTAACATATTGGAAACGTTGTGACCTCAATGTAAATCTGCGGCAAATAAGGATGCATGTAAAATTTAAAAGGAGTAATAAGCGCTAACTTCAATATATAGGAGCAACATAAGTCGCGCTATGACGGTGGGCTGAAACAATAGTCATAAGTCGTTTGGACCGAAACTTCGTTTAGAAAGATATCAGAATGGGAAAGCTGAGTAATAAGTAATAAGAACTCAACTAAGAACAAACTTAGAATAAATATGCTGGAGAGTTGGGCCACAGGCCTAGATATTCATCGTTGACCAAACAAAATTTATTTCTCCTGGAATCAGTTCTCAATCTCAAACTAAAAGTCCATCAAACCACTGACCTGGTTTAATCGCCTTGTGAATTTAACAAATTCTATTAAAATTTTTGTCTCTCAAAAGCTTTTATACAACGTTTGGTGTATGTATATATGTATGTGCTCGCATGAGTGACTGCCAGAATGAAGATTTCCGGCTTTAGCGTGAAAACGTGCTCGTAATTAACACTTTCACCCAACGGAATTGTGGTTCATTGTGTTCAATTTACGACTTGATCTGCCACACACACACACACACATATATATATGTATATATATACTCACTAACACTTCAACACCAAGAGACACTTGAACACAAAAAAATGCAAGTGTTCGTATTTCCTTTTCCGATTTCCGCACGTACACGACAACCACAACCTGACTTAACCGAAAGCTTTTGAAATTAATTTTATTTTATTTTAAACTTTTTTTGCAGTTTTTACTTTGCCACATTATACCTTCCGCTATATACACATGCATGTTAACATACCTATATATTTTTACGCTTGTATTCTGGTCATTGGACAAATTTTTTCATTGTCCGTGTTTGCAGCGACTGTGTACGTGTATGTAAGTGGCACTCACTTAACGGTAATTGCGCGTACACGTATTTAACAGCACATTTAATTTTTAGTTTAATTGCTATTAAAGTGTGAGCATAAATTCGTATGTATGTATGTTATACAGTATGTATGTGTGTATGTAATGTGCAGCCATTGATTTCCTGCAACTAATGAGGCCACGAAGACTAATTTAATGGCATTTTTTTCGCACTAAAGAATAAAATGTTATTAAAGTGTTGGTTAAATTGGTTCAAGCACGTCATAAAAAAATTTCAGTAATTAAAATAATATAAAATAAGAAAAAATAAAATGAAATAAAATAAAATTAAATAAATTTAATTTAAATGAAAAAAATCAATATAATATAATACAAAAAAAAATATTAGAATAAAGTAAAATAAAATAAAACTAAGTAAAGCATTATAAATGAACTAAAAAAAAACATAATAACAGAAAATATAATAATATAAAATAAAATAAAATTATATAACACAAAAGAAAACAAAATAAAATTAAATAAAATAAATAAAATCAAATATAATAAAATCAAATAAAATAAAATAAAATAATATAAAAAAAAAGTAAAATAAAATTAAATTAAATTAAATAAACTTAAATTAAATTAAATTATATTAAATTAAAACAAATAAAATAAAATAAAATGAAATAAATTAAAATAAAATAAAATAAAATAAAATAAAATAAAACAAAATAAAATAAAATAAAATAAAATAAAATAAAATAAAATAAAATAAAATAAAATAAAATAAAATAAAATAAAATAAAATAAAATAAAATAAAATAAAATAAAATAAAATAAAATAAAATAAAATAAAATAAAATAAAATAAAATAAAATAAAATAAAATTAAATAAAATAAAATAAAATAAAATAAAATAAAATAAAATAAAATAAAATAAAGTAAAATAAAATAAAATAAAGTAAAATAAAATAAAATAAAATAAAATAAAATAAAATAAAATAAAATAAAATAAAATAAAATAATATAAATAAAACAAAATATAATAAAATAAAATAAAATAAAATAAAATAAAATAAAATAAAATAAAATAAAATAAAATAAAATAAAATAAAATAAAATAAAATAAAATAAAATAAAATAAAATAAAATAAAATAAAATAAAATAAAATAAAATAAAATAAAATAAAATAAAATAAAATAAAATAAAATAAAATAAAATAACATAAAATAAAATAAAATAAAATAAAATAAAATAAAATAAAATAAAATAAAATAAAATAAAATAAAATAAAATAAAATAAAATAAAATAAAATAAAATAAAATAAAATAAAATCAAATAAAATAAAATAAAATAAAATAAAATAAAATAAAATAAAATAAAATAAAATAAAATAAAATAAAATAAAATAAAATAAAATAAAATAAAGTAAAATAAAATAAAATGAAATGAAATGAAATGAAATGAAATGAAATGAAATGAAATGAAATGAAATGAAATGAAATGAAATGAAATGAAATGAAATGAAATGAAATGAAATGAAATGAAATGAAATGAAATGAAATGAAATGAAATGAAATAAAATAAAATAAAAAAATAAAATAGAATAAAATTAAATTAAATTAAATAAAATGAAAAAAATAAAAAAACTAACTAATTTTATAAATAAAATAAAATAAATCAAAATAAAATAGAATAGAACAAAATAAAACAAAAAAAAAATAAAATTAAAAAAATAAAATGAAATTAAATAAATGAAACTAAAATAAAATGAAATAATATAATATAACACAAAATAAATTTAATGGAATAGAATTAAATAGTATTAATTTAAATAAAACAAAATTAAATTAAATAAAACAAAAGAAAAAAATTAAATGAAATAAAATAAAAGTAAAATGAAATTGGAAAAATAACATAAAACTAAGTAAAATATTATAAATAAAATAAAATAAGTTAAAATAATATAGACTAAAATAAAATAATATAAAACAAAACGAAAAAAATATAATTTAAATTAATTATAATTAAAGGAAATAAAATAATATAAAATAAAATTAAAAGAAACAAATTAAATTAAATTAAAATTATATTAAATTAAATAAAACAAAAAAGAATAAAAGAAAACAAAAGAAAAAATTAAATATATTAAAATAAAATAAAACGTATAATAGAAAATAAAACAATGTAAAATAAAATTAAATAAAGCTAAGATAAATAAAGTAAAATTTAGTAAAACAAAATTTATATTTAATATGATAAAATGGAATAAAATAAAGCAAAATAAAATAAGACAAAAATAGTAAAAATCTTGAAATATTTCCATTCAAGATTAAAAAACATAAGTTTTAATGAAGCGTTGCCACCTGGTTGGACTTTTTATGAAATGAAATGGGCTATTATGAGATTATAGTAATTATTGTGGAAATATTTGGTTGTAAAATTGGGGAACAAATTGGGAAGAACTGTTTTAATTTTTTTAATCGTGGCTGCCACCTGTTTGTTTTCTTATGCAGTAATAATTTTTGAGATAAAACAGTTAATTCAATATGGACATAAAATCTAAATATCGTGGAGGAGCTTATTAGTTTTGAAGTACCTTCTGCTCCAATATATAAACGAGACTTTATCCATAACTCGACAAGGACAAGACGTATGGCCATACTTTTTTTTTGCTTAGGTTGGCAGGACTGTTATATGTTTACATGTCAAATTTGAGCGCGATCTGTCATATAGTTTTTTTTTTACGTCACTATAAACAAGTCAACCTCGAGTGTGTTTTTCGAATTTTACTATGGAAATTAACGTTCAGCAAAGAGTTTGTTTGAAATTTTGTTATTCCAATGGAATAAGTGCGACGGACGCAATGAAAATGTTTCAGAAGGCATATGGGGAGTCTTACCTATCACGTGCACGTATTTTTGATTGGTATAAGTCGTTCAAGGACGGCCGTACATCGCTGGAGAACTTGCCCCATGATCGTCGTCCAGCAACGTCAATAAACGAAGAAAACGTCGAAAAAGTAAAGAAAATTGTGTTGGAAAATCGTCGTGTGACTGAAAGAGAGATAGCTAGTGAGCTCAACATATCAAATGGATCCGCTCATAGCATTATTCACGATGTTTTGGGCATGAGACGTGTGTCTGCTCGACTTGTTCCAAAATTGTTGCTCATACGTCTCGTCTTGTACGCGATTATTTGACCAAAAACACGTAAATATTGTTCCACAAGCACCGTATTCACCCGACATGGCACCGTGTGACTTTTTTCTTTTCCCTAAACTCAAATTGCCGCTTCGCGGAAAGCATTTTCAGTCGATTGAAGTCATAACAGAGAATTCGAAGAAGGAACTGAAAGCCATACCTAAAGCGGCATACCAGAAGTGTTATGAAGATTGGAAAAAAAGTGGCATATGTGTATCGGCTCTAATGGTGACTATTTTGAAGGGGATAATATAAATATTGAAGAATAATTAACCGTTTTTGTTTTATTGATCCAGTCTCGTTTATATTTGAACAGAAGGTATGCCTGCGGCTTGATTGACATGTCTCACTCTAAGTTGAGCATAATTTAGGAATATGCCTATGAATCAGAAGAAGAGGTTCTGAGAAGCTTAAATTTGGAAAGATTTGTGAAAAGTTTATTTTTTATTAGATAAAAAAAAAATCTTAAAAAACTAGTACTCAATAATTTATAAACAAAATTTATTAATATACATAAAGTCTGTAATACTTATTAAATCCACAATCTAAGCGCAGCGTACGAAATTTATTTTTCCTCCAATAAAGATTTATTTATAAAATTTAATCAAATGTTGAAAATTTTCAATTCAAAAGCTTTTTATCAAAATTTTTAATATTCTTTGTCATAACAAACAAATAATGTGACCAAAGTCATCAAATTATTATCACACATCCGAATGAACTATGTCTATGTATATATGGTACATATGTACTTTCAGCCTCCATAGAGCAATCAGCTATTTATCTAGCTCAATGGCTTCGCGCGCCTAACAACCATCAAATTACAGAATTTCCTATTAAAATAGTGAAAAATATCATGACTTGCATACATATACGATATATGTATGTATGTATGTAAATATTCATGCGCCTATTTATAAAGAAACATTGCATACACTTTTATAGCTTATGACATGAGCTTTCGATAACCACTAAACTGCATGCATATTTTCCTGTAAATAGACATACATACTTACATATACCCAATACTGGCACAATAGCCAAAAATAGATGTATTATATACCATACATACATATATGGTAAATGCCATTCAAAAATAAATTCCTCTACAGTTATCTCTATGTAGGGCCACAGCCATGCGGCAACAGCATCCGTTTCAAATTCACCACATTATCCCTTTTTATGAGCAGCATTCACTACCACCACCAATAGTAACCATTCATACACACCCACACACACACATATTCATTCCCATACATACAAAGCTACAATTTGCATTCTGGTTGGGCTACAGGAACTAACCGAAAATAACGCACGAGGGCGTAAAATAAATCACCAACATTAATTTTATTACTACAAACCATAGCACCTACACACACACACACACACACACACACACAAGTGTATGAATGAGTGAAGTGAAAAAATTGAGCTGGCGTTACCCAAGAGCCCAACTATTTTTGGTTTAGTTGGTTAGTTTGGCTGCTGGAATTGAGCTTTTTGAACGGCTGCATCGGCGCATACCCAATTTATTGCCGAGGAGAAACGTGTGTGTGTGTGTGTGTATGTTTGTTTGTATGTGTGCATAACGGTCACTAGCATAACCACGTCGATTACAATCGATAGAGTTGCTACCAGTGCTGAAACGATAGCCTGGTGGCTTGGCTACAAGGTATATGAAGGAAATGAGTGGAACGAGGGAAACGAGGGAAGTGAGTGGAGTTGGTACTGCATGCATACCTATTACTCATTGCCTATTGTTCAAATTTTATTACAAATTTCTAAATGGCAACATTAATACCACTGCGGAAGTGGTAGGCGAGAAGAGGCGTGATATTGTTACCAACTATTTGCCGGAAACTCCAGCCAGTGTGCTGGGCACACCGTTGTCAATAAGCGGCTTTTGCACACAATCGCTCCCCTCCTTTTGTTTAACTCTTTTATTATACACCTCTTCCCCTCTTTCTCTCTTGCGCGCTCCCGTTTACCCATTTTCCAGCTGACAAATATTCCCACCTCTTCCCATCTCCCTCTAACATTGAATTATTACACTGTGGATGCGTTGAGGTTTTCATACAAAATTTTAATTGAATAAATTGTGAATGTCCTTTTTGGTGAGTTAATTTATCTTCTCGCGTTCTAAGGATGTGATTTTGTAGAATTTTATACACTTGTTTGTTTGTATGTATTTTTGAAAATTTATTGTAATTGTTCAGCGTTTAACTGTGCATGGCGCATAATAAATGACCGAACACAATTTCAAATGAGGTTGGTACCCTTTGTTCTCTTAACGGTAATGCATTTTTATACAAACAAAGTGATAAGAAAGTGAAATGAGCACTCGGAAACATTGAAGAGGTTAAATTGAGTTAATACATTTTGGTGGGAACTTTTCAAGAGCGTTTTATTGCCTATTTTTTGTTGAAGTACTAAGAGAGTTTTTGGTATTAAATCTTCTTTATGTTTCTCCCTAATGTTAAATGTCCTCGATATATATGACTATCAACTAAGCAGAGATCCGCCCTCAGTTGGAAATACAAAAATAAACCAGATCGCTATCTACCTGATCCTTCCAACGACGTGCAACTCTTCCTCTTCCTCTGCTCCCACCAGCGAGTACGACACCAAATCTTTTCAAAGCTGGAGTGCTTTCATTCACTCGGACTACATGACCTAGCCAGCATAGCCGCTGTCTCTTTATTCGCAGAACTATGTCAATATCATCGTATAACTCATTGAGCTCATGGTTTCATCGTCTCCGCAAATCCTTTCTCACCATGACACCTAAGGCCGACTCTTCAGATGCCGACATCGCCCACGCTGCGGCACCATATAGCAGGACTGGAACGATAAGTGACTTCTAGAGTGTTTCTGCATTGGATTTCAAGGCTGACACTGATGTTAATGAAAGTCCCTAGAAAGACGAAATTATCTACGACCTCGAAGTTATGACCATTAACAGTGACGTGAGAGCCGACTCGGAAATGATAAGACTGTTTGTTTGATGGCAGGGAGATATTTCGTCTTGTCCACGTTCGCTCGCTTCGCTCTTCTCTTCTCTTCGAAGGCAAACATCAGTAGCTGTAAACTCTTGTTAAACAGTTTGCTTTGGATATTTAGTTCTCCAACTCTTATTAACGGGTGATCCAAGTGGAGGTGCTTTTTTCAACAAACTTTTTTTGACGGATTGTAGAGTCAGTATTGTTTGGCATTTCATCATGAACTTTATTACGAAAATTCACGTTCTGTAAACGTCGCACTATTCGCAACCCCATCATCCAGCATTCATTATTGGATAATATTTAATCGAATAAACCACGTCCCGAACGCAGGAAGAAAATATTAGCGGCCGTGGCTGAGAGTGTACGCGAAGACCATGGAGAGTCGAATCGGCGCCGTTCACAGCAACTCGGACTAACGTATGAAACAACTTGGCGCTTTTTACGTCGAGATGTTAAAATGAAAGCGTGCAAGAACTGAAGCCGCTTCATCTTCGCAAGCGACATCGCTTCGCTTTATGGGCTCTTGAAAAGTACCAAGAAGATCCGACGTTTTCTAGCCGAGTTTCGCTCTGCGCATTTCGGTCTCAATTTGTATATAAACAAGCAAAATGGCCGCTTTTGGGACGAAGAAAAAACTGAAGAGATTCCAGAGCTGCCATTTTATCTAGAAAAAACAACGTTTTGATGTGGTTTGTGGGAAGGTGTGACAAAACACCATTAGTCTTTTTCCTGTGAGAGGCAAAACATCACTCGTGTGATTCGCCAGTTACCATGCAAAATACTCGAATGAATCATCAAAAATTGGACTCATTGGAGGGACCATCTGACATCAAAATTTGAAAGAGGTAATCTTTAAAAACAAAAGACATGTTCTTTCGAAATATAATAAACATTTCCAACATTTTCCATTGATTTCTCTGTGTTTTTCTCTTTAAAAAGTAGGGAACCTTCAAATAAATTATCCTTTACTTTCTCTAGCATCAAATTGAACAAATTACACAATAAAGTGTCACCCTGAAACCTCTTTGGTACCGAAGGGCTAGAAGAGGTCCTTCTCGACCCTGCTTTTGATAGGGCGATCCTAAGTCTCCAAACATTTCTTATCCTTTATCAGCTGTCGTATTTGTGAGCCTACAACTCTTTAAAATGGTAGTTCACAACTTACACCGGTCGCTATCTTGAGATACCGTGTCGTGCTGACTTAGAACACTCCGATTTGGAGATTTTGGCAGCTGCAGTACGGCACTATAAATGATGAGTCTTTTCGCCGAAGACAAGTTTCGAGTCAAGCAAAAACACCAATCTACCTACCTGATCCCTTGATTTCGTCCAAATCATTAATACAGCAAATGACAAATATTAGACCAAGTATGAAGTTCGTTCGGTTTTTTTATTGATTTTTCAAAATATGATAACTTTGTGTACATTTGTCCGATTTAAGTGTAAAATATGCGCTTTTTTGTTCGTAAACTTGTTGCCAACGAGATGACAACTTCATTATACCACTCTCGTAGAAGGCTGTGTCCCTATTGGCATAAAACTCGGAGAGACAACTTTCACAGGCCTCTCTTGAGGCCAACTTCTCACCATTAAGCGCGTTCGCCATGGACAGGAAAAGATGGTAATCACTTAGTGCCAGGTCCGGACTATAAGGTGGGTGCATTAGGACCTCCCATCTAAGCTCCTGGAGCTTCTGGCGCGTCACCACAGACGTGTGTGGCCTGGCGTTGTCCCGATGGAACACAATTTTGATCTGTTGATCAAAGATGGCCTCTTCTGGATGAGTGCTGCCTTCAAGCGGTCCAGTTGTTGGCAGTAGAGGGCCGAATTGAGCGTTTGGCCATAGGGGAGCAGCTCGTAGTAGATGATTCTTTGCCGATCTCACCAAACACACAGCAAAACCTTCCTGGCCAATCCACTCCAATCCAATCCTGGCTTGGCCACCGTTTCCGTCGGCTTTTACAGGAATAACCCGTCTTTGGGTCTGCAAGTCTGAACATTCTTCTTCCGGTCATGTCATGCTTGAGCCAAATCTGCTTTATTAGCTAACAGTTGGTTATAGTTTTCCATCTATTCAGGAAACTGTAAGGCGACTGTTGCACTCTGAGATCCTGAAAGAGATACGGGCGATTAAGAGAGAACTAAAAATACAGAATTTCGAAAAAAATGCTTAAAGCATATATAAACTATCTACCGTTAGGCTTATGTGTGACAAATAAAAATTATAATTTCAATGTAACTGGCGCTCATCCAAGCAATAACTTCACTCACTTGCCGATTACGCGCGAAATATCGTTGGCAATGAGATATCTGCTGGTGTTCACACAAATTGCTCGCGTGCCAAATGCAGCTGTGACAGAGAAAAAGAAGGGGAAGGAGATGGAGAAGGAAAGGAGCGAAAAGCGGGCGGACAGCAGTGGCACACAAGCACACACCCTCTCACTTACTATATGTATTATTTCCCTCCACACAAACATACAGCCTACTTATAGGCGCATACAAATAAATTTGTCTGATCTACCAGCCGTCCCACCATTTCTCCGCCTCACTACCATTCCTGCGCTCGACTGACCTACCACAACCTCTGCCATGGCGCCCGTCTGGTAGCGGGTTGCTCCTTTGATTTGGCTCGCGCTCTGAACAACTTTCACTTGCTGCTCCAGCATTTAATTCAGGTTTGCTCCACTTGATACCCAACTGAACGTAAATTTGTTGGCACATACACACACATACACTTACATATACACACAGATACTTGAGGAAATCGGGAAAGCAGAAGATATGGATGAATATATATATATTTTTTTCGCACTCAGCCGCGGCGGATCACTGCAATTTGCGCTCTTTAGCATATTCTTTGAATATTTTACGGCCGAGTGCATAAGTGGTTACACACATACACACACAGGCACACACATACACACACATCCTTATACAAATGTATACTTTCAATTTATTTGCGTTGCATTGCTGTGCCGCTTGAAGGCGTACGCTTTGATGCGCTTGCAACTTAATGCTGCTTTTTTACTTTATTTGTAGTTGTTGTTGTTGTTGCTGCTGTTGTCTTTGGTGAAAATTTATTTCTTCACAGATTGCTCTGATGTTGTGTAAATCGTATTAAAATGTGATTTGTTTCGCTGTGAGTTGGTCGAACGCGTTGAACATACATACACACATACATACATACATACGTACACACAAACCTGCTGCCATTGCACTTTTAGCTGCTAAGCGACTTTTTATTTAATTTATTCGAGCGAAATTGAGATGTTGCAAAACGTTATCCGGCCGTAAAAAGGAGAAAATAATAAGGCTGTAGGCATTTGAGTGGAAAAATATAATTTTGAAACATGTTTATACATATGTATAGGTTTGTGAGATATTTTAAAATATTCAATTTGAAATCCTTTGAAGATCTACCCATTTAATACATTTTTCTTCATCCCCATTCATCCCTCCTTTTCGCTGTTTGGTGCCAGTTGGAAGTACCAAGTGAAACCAACGGAGTGAAGGTCTTCCTCTTACCTGTTACCTGTTGACCTAAACGGGATTAGGTCTCCGAAAGGGTGACAGCCCTTGGCCGGATAAAATCCGGGGCAACTCCGGTGCGTCTTGAGAGTAGGAAAATAAAGAAACCTTGCTGGCAACATATAAAGCAATTAGCCGGACGGTCCTAAACTATGCTGCACCGATTCGGGGCGCCGGGGATGAACGAGGCGAAGATGAAGAAGTTAAAGGCTTGTCAAGACCGTGACAGGAAACCCCCCGATGTCGCCGGAGCATCACTTGCACAACGAAGCATCTGTGCTACGAGTTAAGGAGCATAATGCTTTGCTGTGCAAGCAGTTCCTCTTGGGATGTTACCGTAGGGAGCACCCCAATAGACATCTAATGGAAACTAAACCTCCACCTACCAACATACATATGTCCAACAACTGCTGGACAGAACGGCGTACAGACAAACACTGAACGTCATTCCCCAGCAGTCAGTCAACACCTTCAAACACTCCCTTCCCGTGAAAGGCGTGCTCGAAGACAAAGTACCACCCCTCGCAGACAACGAGCTCGAGCTGCCTCGAGAGACCCGCGTGACACTGGCACAGCTTAGGTCTGGATACTCCTACCTGTCCAGATTCGATCCCAACATACCCAACGTATGCCCAGCATGTGGAGAGTTGCCGCACGACACTAACCACGTCTTCACATGACCACTTAAGCCGATACATCTAACCCCCTCTCCCTCTGATCAGATCCCGTTGAAACGGCACGTGTCCTGGATCTTTCTTCAGATGACCTATATGACTTAGATCGATTTTAAATGCCGTCCCACAGGTCCCATATACCGAGTTGCTGAAGATTGGTCTCAGAGAGCAGGAGTGTAAGTCGAGCAGAAAACCGTCCACTAGATTGCAGATTTCCGACGTTGAACCTTTCTTGAATTTACTCACAAGTTTTCTTTGCTACACAGAGGCGGATGAGTGCATTTTCTGCTACAAGATAGTGGTCTATGTTAATGCTGGTTGCTCGGAGAGTACGCACGTCAATACCACTAGATGGATGTCGTCCGTCTATCACAACATTATCAAATTGGTTCTGAGTTTTTCAATTTGAAGACAACCTAGTAGATTGGTGAATTTTCTTGTGCGGGTATATAGTACCACAGACCACCGAGTTTCGGACCCAGGTGAAGTCGATCAGCCTTAACCAATTTGAATTTGTTTCTCGTGGAGGTTAAAGTCACCAAACCCAATTTGGGTATCATAGCTGGGACAGCGCTCCGTACTTGGCTACGGAGTCTCTCTCCCACCACGAAACCGACACCAAATTTACGTTCCTTTATGTGGCGCTGTAGTAAACGTCACAAGGACTCACTAATCTGCGTCTTGATACCGTCCATGGCATTGCTTGGATGGCGATGATGTCAAACATTGTCAAAAGAAAAAAAATAATCCGTTCATGGCAACTCGTGTCTTACATTTTCTAAGTCAACAAGCTCCATTCCATCTGCTTTTAATTGAAATACAACGTTGTTATCACTCCTTCTAAGCTTCAATTAACTCGGAACCATAAACAAAACTAAAAGCATTCCTGAATTGTTTGTAATTAGAAGACGACAGCAAGGATGTACATAGAAAATCACCAATCTCAACTAAAAACAAACATGAGATAACATAATAAATAGTCAGAAAATACAAAACTCAACACCAGAAACAACAACAAAATAAAATTATTTTGCATAGAGAAAGCAAAACATTAAACTCATTCATTGTATCACGTAGGAATCGCCTTAATCAGCATTTGTGGCATAAAAGTGACCATAAAGTAACACCTACTCGCATATGCACATACATACATAAATACAAACATACATCATATTCGTGTAGTTGTAAAAATGTGCATTCCATTGGCAAGAAATATCCAAATAAACTACCCAAAAATAGTGAAACAACAAACAAAAAGAGTTGAATTTGTAATGATGTGTGTATGTGGCTCGTCACATCTCGATATCACTGTACTCGTAAGTACGTTA
>JAWMAG010000010.1:9412500-9740000 GCA_037013455.1 Ceratitis rosa | reverse complement strand
CCTTGCTTTCAAAGCTGAATACCATCCTTCAATTCCTTCGTAAAAGTTTAAAATACTAACGTTACATAATGTGTATACTCTGATACACATACTGCAGAAACTCGGATTTTTGACTCTTTCAATACGATTTCATCACTTTTGTGTAAAATTTCCCTTTGTTGCCATCAGCATTGTTCGACTGTCTTCAACGCAAACAATGGGCAAAGGAAATAAGAGTGAAGCCCTTACATTGATCACTGACAATGCATGCAGGCAGACAGTGAGATGAGGGTATTGTTTGTGCATGCAATACGAGAATTGTTATTATGATTGCATTTATGCTCAAGCAATTATGGTAAATGCGCTTTTCGGCACATTTTTTCAAGCCTCTTTCTCTCATAAAATTGAATTTTTCAGAAGTTTTTCAGAATATTTTCTGGAAAAATATGGAAATGGTTACGGGATAAGTACCGTCAGAGCTTAGAGTGGTGGGGCAGTTCACCTTCATGTTTCCAAAAAGAGGCCGCGGCGTGCTCTGTGCAGATTCCATGTTCCTTTTTCCTGTTCGGTAATTGGTATTAATCCATTTAATTAATATTCAATAAGTCAATTGTATTAGAATTTTAAATTTTCTTGTACTATATATATTTATTTTACGCTTTGTGCAACTACCAACAACAACAACACTAAAACCAACATGCCCACATAATGGCTGATAATTACAAATACAACAAATATTGTTATTGTGACAGCTGAGCTAATAATAAGCAAGCATCAGCGACATACGAACACATTTACAATAAACAATGTAATACATACATACACACACACACATAAAACATACCTAGTATTATTATAAACACAAGCAAAATGTTACGTATACGCCACGCAGGCAAAAAGCCGGATAAATATTCTGCCAAAATACATAAACAAACCGGTAAACGGACGAACGGACGAACAAGCGTGTGTCAGCTTGACCAGAGAGTAAAAGAAAACCTTGTAAAAAGTGCCGTTACTTATGCGCAAACTCACCAAAGAGCATAAGGAAGACCAGTGCAATAGGAAAGGAAAAAATATTTATGACGATAATTTATTTTGAATGAAAAGTGTAGTGCTCTCGCCTGCAACGGAGATAAGTTGAGGAAAGATTATTCGAAACTAATGAAGAGGCATCATTTACGAATTCATGGAAATTCGTAAACCTTTTGATTTTCACTTGGAATATTTGCGTCTCGTACAAATATTTACAAACAAAGTGCCTAACGAGCGCTCAGAGGGTAAAAGTTAGTGGGAAGTAATAATAAAAAGAATGATTTTAATCAAAGAGCAGAGTTTTAATCTCGAACATTGAGGCGCGCCATAGAGTTCTATGAAAATAGTTGACTTGTAGTCGTTCCGATGAACAAAAGAAGGGTTTTCTTATATGTACTAGTACAAATCACCTTAGGTTAGGTTAGGTTGAGGTGGCTATCGATCTGCCGTATCGAAATCACTTAGACCTGACTAAGACCCACTGTGATGCCACAAAAACTTGACCATTAGGCTTCATTATTCATGCATTTCGATAATGAACCTCATTCATGACTAAGGCTTCGGCTATCTTTGGTAGACCATCCAACAATAGGGTGCCAAATTAAAGAAGCCCAGCCCTGCTCAAAACAAGATGGTTATATAAGAGATGTGTGATCGTTTTCTTCTCCTCAACGTCCTTGAAGCTTCTAAAGCATCTTCTATAGCTCCTAGTCTTTCCTTGTGTCACCCAATCAGTCAGTGGCCTGTCACAACTCTATTTTGGCCAGGTGTAGTATTATTCCACCTTGATGCGGCTTGTCGCATGAAATCTTGAGAAAGGTTTTCCGGCTTGGGTTAACCAAATATGAAATAACCTCCTCAAAGTGTAACGATGCTAACAAATTTGTATTAAAAATTCTAAAAGCCTCACTGTTTTCTTAGCGACCGCCTGGTGGTTAGTTGGAGCTCCCTCGGCAGAAGAAAGTGGTACCTTGAAAACCTGGAAAAACTCTGTAATACCTTTAGATTAACTATGAATGCAACATCACCTTTCGCGGAACATGCTAAGCCATCGGGGTCTGACAAATTTTAAGCAGGCTCATTCATCTGTCCAGTATAATTAATCAGATTATTATTATTGCATATTTCGACCATCGTTCCACAGTTTACAGGCTTATTTAGAAAATAGTCTCTCATGTTAAGGGATTTTAGAACATAGGAATGCAAACAAAATCGGACCCGGTGACCTCAACTTAAGGCGAACCTAAAGAGGACATAACTGAAAGGGAGGATACCACTTCCATATGTTCTGTTTAAAATTTCACTGAAGACTTATTACAACGTCTCTCCACCAGAGGTACTTGACGATCTTGAAAATGTTGGCCAGCTTATTAATATTCCTAGGCTCAAGGAGATGGTGTGCTGATATAGAGACATGCATAGAGACATGCACCCGGAATGTACGGTCCCTTAATAAGAAAGGTGGGTTTCCCCACCAGGTTGTTGTCCTGAAGAAACTAAGGCTGACAACATCCGAAAAGAAAAGTATTTTCAAGAGCCGCAAACAAGAAATATCAACACGGTGTGCGCAAAGGAAACATGGGAAACAGGTTCTGAAGTCAAACTGCACTACACAACTCTTCAGCCAGTTCAACTTCATTGTGGGAAGTAGAAATCTAATCAACAAAAACCCAAAATGTCGAGCCTTCAAGGAGAGTATAGTACGCCTCGCAATTGATACTCGGTTCTAAGTCACCTTGAGTGGTTCACAAAGAAATTCTACATAAACAGATGAGATATTTCATACAGTTTTTTGTGTTTAACCCTACTGTTCAACTGCTTAGGAGGCTGTTAATAGAATTTCTTCACACCAAATTCATTCTAAATAATCTTTCTGTGTACCTAACTACATCCTTTGGAACCTCTTCTATGCCACCTGAGGACAACAGATGACAAAATTTGCACCAAGTAATGGAGAGCTCTGTCCCTATGTCACATACACTCTACGGACTACATGAAACGAGTGGGAACTCAACATGGAAACTTTACTCTTTCATTGTTGTGAAACCCAGTACAGCAGAATTTTGCCTACAGCGAAACAGTGAAAATAAGAAAATGAGAAAATAGGAGCTCCTCTTTTTTGATACTAACAAGCTTCAGACAGTCGATAGAAAACCGAAAAATATTCTCTCAAGAAATTTAAGATCCCCTCGTTTAAGAAAGGATACTTCTGCTACCATAGAACTCCCAACTGGACCGAAATTCCGTCCTTATGTCTTAGCAAGCAAAGATCCAGTGACCCGACATTCTCTATTACTTTTGTGCATCTCCCACACAAATGCCTCGCTCCGTGAAGGTGAGAGGCAAGTCTCCTTCTTAAAACAATCAAATCAAACGCATCAGTGACAATTTTCACCGTAATTGTTGTGCAGAAACTTCCAAATAAAAAGGTTCACTCACAAGACTTGGTTGAAGTACGGAAAGTGTTTGGGTGTATAATTTTTCAAAATAAGTACAAAAAAGTCATCATTCAGCAATACACAAGCATAACGGCATACATAGCTTACCAAAAAAAAACACACAAACACACACAATGATTCAACCATCACTCACCCCTCACCCTTACCCATAGACAGTCGCGATGTAATCTCATCTGTGAACATATGTAAGTTAAGTAACGGTTAAACACTTGACTAGACACACGAACATATACACTTGCAAGGACATATTGGCGTATAAGTATGTCTACCATATGTTTCTGCAAACAAATCAGCACACTTGCGTCAGTCTATCAAGTTGTGATCTCCGCCAGCTGTTGGCACGTGAAGTGGTTGGCTGGAGCAACCAGAAGCTGTCAGCAATGAAACCGATTTCTGCAGCCACAACACCACATAAGTTGACGAAACAATGAGTTGGCAAATATATATATAGGTATGTACTTTAATATCAAAGTTGCTATGTTTACACGTGTGTGGGTGCGAATGTACGTGTATGCGCCTCAAGTGCTGATATTGAGCATATTTGTCACCAACCTCTGTACGCTGAACGATGAACGCTGAAGCACTTGTCTCGATTGCTTTGAAAACTTTTCTACTTTGTTTTTATTTATTTACCACTTACATACATATATATATACAGGTATGTGTGTATGGTTATATGTCTGCATATATTTGTATTATGGCTGGCATTTGAACGGCTTTGTTGGGCGACAAATAAAAACAATTTTTGTCAAGGAGAAAGTTTTTGTTCGAAAAGTAAAGGGTCTGAAGGTAAAGAAAGGCTTTCGATGGAGGCCATTGGAAAAGGTTGATAGAAAAATTCTTTGTGTATTTTTTTTAGTTTTTGTTGTTGTTAGTTAAAGTGATACAACCATATACTTTTCAAGTTGACACTAACATCGATTTAATCAATATATTGAACTGATGCACGAAAGTTTTAAATAAAACATAACAACTAGAGTATAATAATATTAATTCAAGTAAAAAGTCATCCATTATTTTTGCAATAAATGAATTTAGTGATGTGTACCTCGCGTGCGATTGGATTATGCAAGATGGCATTAGAATGATGACGGGAGAAGTGTTGATCACTTAACTCAGTAGTGTTGGAGCGCATGTCAAAGATGGTCATCAGCAAAGAGAAAATACGTTAAATACTACAATTTTCCATCCACAAAGGCCTAAAACGCAAATCACTGAATAGTGGAAATATGGTCCTCAAGTTGTAAGAACCACTTGAAAAAGGCTGCACACAGAAAAAAGCTGGATGCCACATAAGAGAGATTAACGAGAAAAAACACTTCATGGACCGAATTTCCAGCTGTGAATCGCTGCTGAAGCGTAACAAAACCTACCCGTGTCTGACGCGGATGGGGACTGGTGATGAAAGGTAGATTAATTGCAGCAACGTCAAACGAAAACGGTTGTGGTCTAAGCGCAGTGAGCCCCCAAAACGGTCTCCAAGCCAAGATTGACGGTCAGGAAGGTTTTTTTTGCCTGTTTGGTGGAATTTTCAAGGAATCATGTACCATAATTCTCTCTAGGATGTACTATACTGTCAGTAATTTGATAGTCTGAGGGAAACAATAGCCCAGAAGTGCCCAACTTTGGCCAAAAAAGAGGGGAATTGTGTTTCATGAGGACAACGCCATATCACACACGCTGATAATGGCTCGGTAGAAGCTCCGAGAGTTTGGTTTGAAGTTCTTTGCATTCACTTTACAGTCTTAGCCCCGTACCAAATAATTATCTGTTCCTGTATATAGCGAACGATTTGACTGGTGAAGAATTGCTTTTTGCATGACCTATTATTTAGTGGTTAGCATTGCGTACTGCCATTCGGAAGACTCATTTTTAAAGATGTATTGTAGGGATATGGGAAAGAAAGAAATAAAATTTCTATTTAGCCATTTCATTGCAAATATCTTGAAGTATATAAAAACATTCTGCAATTATTATTTTGTTACAAAATGGCGGTGATAAAGTTCATTATTTAGTCTATGTTTTTTTAAAAGGCATCCACGGGAGGAACGATTTCTTCTAAAGGATGAGACCGAGAACAGAAAAGCAAAAAGTTTTATGAAATACAAACTAAATCTAAACTAAAAATCGTCATACCAATAACAGTCATAGTTTTTTGTCGTTGTTGCTAACTTCGCTATAATCGAGAAAACGGCACCTTCGTCAGTCAAATAGAGGAAGAAGAGTAAACGAGTCTCGAAAGGAGCATAAGAACATGTTGCTAAATTGTTTTCGTTACTGACTACTATTTTCTACTAAATTCCGTAGTAATTAAAAATTCTTTAAATATATTTAAGCAAAGCGATCATTACTACATAAGAACAAATAAATTTCATTAAATATACTGGTTCAAATAAACAAATAAATCAAATATCCCAAGTAGGTAGCTTTCGGAGAAATAAATGAGCTGCTTTAAATAAAAATAGCATAAGACCATTTTCAAAATATATTGGTGAAAAATTCTTTCAGCGGTTTTCAGCAAAATAAAATTAAATTAAAAAAATTAAGTAAAATATAACATGATAGCACATAATATTATATAATAAAATAAGCAAAAAAAAGTAACATTAATAATGAGATAAAATAAAATTAAATTAAACATATTGAGACAAAAAAATATATAAATAAAATATAAATAAAATTAAATTAAAAATAATAACAAAAAACAAAATAAAATAAAATAAAGGGAAATAAAAAAATTAATTAAAATATAATAAGATAAAATAAAATAAAATAAAATAAAATAAATAAAGTGAAATAAAAAACGATAAAAAAATAAAAATAAATAAATGAAATTATATAAACAAAATACATAAAATAAAATAAAGTAAAATTGAAATAGAATAAAATAAAAAAATTAAAATAAAATAGAAAAGAATAAAATAAAATGAATTAAAAAAATTTATAATATAATTAAATTAAATTAAAATAATATAAATAAAATTAATTAATAAAAATAAATTAATAAATAAAATAAAACAATTAATCAATAAAAAAGAACTAAAAAAATAAAATAAAATAAAATAAAATACAATAAAATAAAATAAAATAAAATAAAATAAAATAAAATAAAATATATGAAATAAAATAAAATAAAATAAAATAAAATAAAATAAAATAAAATAAAATAAAATAAAATAAAATAAAATAAAATAAAATAAAATAAAATAAAATAAAATAAAATAAAATAAAATAAAATAAAATAAAATAAAATAAAATAAAATAAAATAAAATAAAATAAAATAAAATAAAATAAAATAAAATAAAATAAAATAAAATAAAATAAAATAAAATAAAATAAAATAAAATAAAATAAAACATAATAAAATAAAATAAAATAAAATAAAATAAAATAAAATAAAATAAAATAAAATAAAATAAAATAAAATAAAATAAAATAAAACAAAACAAAACATAAAAAAATAAATTAAAATAAAATAAAATTAAAACTTAGATAAAATAAAATAAAATAAAATAAATTAAAATAAAATAAAATAAAATAAAATAAAATAAAATAAAATAAAATAAAATAAAATAAAATAAAATAAAATAAAATAAAATAAAATAAAATAAAATAAAATAAAATAAAATAAAATAAAATAAAATAAAATAAAATAAAATAAAATAAAATAAAATAAAATAAAATAAAATAAAATAAAATAAAATAAAATAAAATAAAATAAAACAAAATAAAATAAAATAAAATAAAATAAAATAAAATAAAATAAAATAAAATAAAATAAAATAAAATAAAATAAATAAAAGAAAATAAAATAAAATAAATAAAATGAAATAAAATAAAATAAAATAAAATAAAATAAAATAAAATAAAATAAAATATAATAAAATAAAATAAAATAAAATAAAATAAAATAAAATAAAATAAAATAAAATAAAATAAAATAAAATAAAATAAAATAAAATAAAATAAAATAAAATAAAATAAAATAAAATAAAATAAAATAAAATAAAATAAAATAAAATAAAATAAAATAAAATAAAATAAAATAAAATAAAATAAAATAAAATAAAATAAAATAAAATAAAATAAAATAAAACAAAATAAAATAAAAAATAAATACAAATAAAATAAAATAAATTAAAATAAAATAAAACAAATTAAAATAAAAAAATAAAAATAAAATAAAAAAAGTAAAATAAAACAAATTAAATTAAATTAAATAAAGTAATATAAAATAAAATTAATAAAGATAAAATAAATTAATATAATTTAAAAAAAAAATAAAATAAAAAAAATTAAAATGAAGTTAAATAAAATAAAATAAAATAAAATGAAAAAGTTACAATAAAGTAATATGAAATAAACTGAAATGAAACCAAAAGAAAGAAAAAAATAAAATGTATTAAAACAAAGTAATATAAAATTAATTAACTTAAAATAAAATTAAATAAAATGCAGTAAATTAAAATGAAAAATTAAGTTAAAATAAAACAAGGAAAAATAAATCAAAGCAAATTAAAATAAAATACCTCAAAACGCCTATAACAATGGTCATTTTTCAATCTATGTGTAGTTTATTTTAAACAACAACAAATTCCTTTTTAATAAACATTGGTTGTCTCATATTTACCAAATATTAAGTTACGACATTTTCATTTGTAAGATATCACAAATATTATTTTACGTGCAAATTAGAAATAAACACACCTCAACTGCATCATCATCAGCGACTATTACATTGTTTGCATTAGAGATGGCAACAACAACAATTAATACAACAACTTTTGAGCAAGCATGTGCAGCAATAGCAATAACTGTCACTGCATCACCACTGCAAGTCATACGGAAAGGAGAGAATCTACATAAGCTTATTAGTAGGTAGATAGTGATAGCAATGACAACAACAAAATAATGTCACATAACTGTGCAAACATATGTGTTGGTATGTGTGCGTATGCACATTGTTGTATTTGTTAAATCTTATTATTTACAACAGAAGCAGCTTTCATTGTTGTCAACACAAGAGTGATAGACTCATGAGTGAAATACCTATATATGTATGTGCCTATGTGCATACACTTATGTGTAGGAATGTATTTTGTGTCTGATTTATGATGCCGAAATGCACAGATAGACACAGATGCAACAATATAAAATTTACTACATATATTGTATATACATACAAATATAAACAGGTGCTGCTGGTGGAAAACAGTTTGTAAACAATAATAACGGTAATAATGGTGATGTACTTTCATAGTCAGTATCTTATATACTAAGCGGTTTTTCGGTTATAACTGAAACAAACACATACACATATATGTATGTATGCATGTACATATGTGCATGCTCAAAATCCGTCGCCATCAAGTCTCACCTGTGCAAGGAAGAGTTAAATAGCAACATTTATTTTGTTGTTCTTACCGTTATTCGATGCACTCCCCACGTCGCTACTTATCTAACGGCAATTGTTGTTGGTTGCAAACTGCACATCACTACTGCACAACCGCTTGGAATTTGTTTGCGGCTTTTGTGGCAACATATAATAGCATTTTTGCCGCAATCCCTCTGTCACCGTTGCCGCTACTGCCACAGCAACAACATCAGCTGTTTTGTTAGCGTGTCAGTTGATATGGAAGAATAATAAAGGCATTGAGAGAGAGAAAGAGAGTAGCAACAACGCACCAGTGCTGCTATTGAGTTGATAAGAAAATCTGAAAAGGTGTGTTTGTTGTAGCTGCACACCTCAACAACACTCCGAATACGCTGCAAACTGCTGAGCCCGCTGAGAACACTTCCGTAACTAGATACTAATGTTATTGCCGTTTCAGCAGGTTGCTTAGCGATTTAATAAAAAAATATATTCACAAGTCGAAAACCAAATTGGGAGCACATTTAAAGATTATACGTTTTCTTATATCGAGTTGCTGATGAGTGCTCTCGAGAGCAGGAGTGCAAGTAGATGTCCTTTGTTATTGCAGTCTTTCAACATATCTAAGACATTAGAGACGCATCTTTCGTCTGTAACAACTTGGACGTCTTGACTTTCAGACTTTTGATCCGGTCACCGGTCTTACAAGAAGCTTGATGGATTTTTCTGTATCTGCATCCGGTCACCGGCCTTACAAGAGGCTTGATGGATTTTTCTGTATCTGTATCTGGCGGCGGCCGCGGTAGCCGAGTGGTTAGCATTGCATACTGACATTCGGAAGGCTCCGGCTCAAATCCCGGTGGGGAAATTTAATTTTAATAAAAAATTAAGTTAAATTTTCTAATTGCCATCGCCCCTCGGCAGGGAAGGTCCACCCCTCCGAGTGTATTTCGTATATGAAATAAAGGCTCCTTGTAAGAAAACCATCAGCCGTTCGGAGGCGGCTTATTATAAATTGTCGGTCCCTCCATTTGTTGGGAAAACATCAAGACACAAAACCACAAATTGGTGGAGGAGCTCGGCCGAAAATCGCTTAAGTGGTTACAGAGCGCCAATTATATTATATCTGGTATTACGACGGCCATACTTCGGACTGCGGGTAAGTCGATCAGCCTTGACCCATTAAGGGATGTCTCGCCACGGTCGTCCGACTGTAGTCCCACCGCCGTCTTTGGCCACTATGACGGTGATACCGCCAAGCAGATTTTTCAATCCTCTCTTGGGTCGGGGCCTAGTCGCAGATCAGTATTATGTAGGAATAGCTCACTTTTTTGCGGATTGTGGGCAGACAAGTCGCTCTCCCACCACAAATCCATTACCAAAACTTTGTTCCTTTATACAACCACCGTACTAAAAGCCACGTGGACCTATCTTCTTGCAATTACTGGATTCCGGTGATGTCAGCCATACTCTTTTTGAGCCCCACAAACAGCTGGGCAGCTATACCTTTGTCAGTTAAGGCCGGAAATTCTAGTTGCACGAACTCAAATAGTAATACTTTGTATATTACTGTTAGTGTCTTCAAAATTCGAAGTTTTCATTCAGGGTTTCATCAACCTTTTCAATCCGATTTTTACTTACATATGTATACCAAACCAAAAAAACACTTTGCTTGGAGAGAATCTATAATTTGGATCAGATTTATGTGACCAGACGCTTACTTCAAGACCGACGCCGGCTTGCAACCGCACAGCCTCTGCACACAGACTCTATTGAGAGCTTAAACTAAATGCTCATATGTAAGAGTGGCTCCACTTTTAGCCGGAGCCCAAGAGGCTACACGAGTTGACTGAACCATTTCGCACAAGGGGGAAGGGGGGCTCGTATAAAGATTTGGAGCATTACTTTTCCAAATGATCCTTCCTTTCTAGTTCCATGTTTAGACTGAGTTTCAGACAGTTACCAAGAGGAGCTCTACAATTGGTATTACTTTTGAAGTATACTTAGTGAATACCAGAACTGAAATGTTCAATGGGTCACTTTAAGTACGCAGAATCTCGTTCTTGAAGCCCCACACAAGCAAATAATATTTACCTCTAAGTAGCAACCTTCAACTGTCTACAATCTCCTTTCTCCTCAACTAGTAAAAAGTGAGTCGATGCCTCACAATACTTCCATTTACTATCTAATCATTCATTCTCCACCCAGCCACGAGCTGACCTTTGTCTGAAATACGCATGAATGTCAGACGTTTTTGTATACTTATTTTTGTTTGGATTTCCTTTTGTCATATTCTAACAAACGCTATCAATCTACTCTGTCACTCGACACAGAGTAGTGTCTTTCCACCAAACAAAGGCATACAAAGCCAGTCCAACGGGAGGACACACATGCAGACATACAGACGAACTGAAGAATAGACAGGGAGACATGGGAAATGCTAAGTTGGCTACAACATGTTGACGTTGATGAAACTTTTGCTAAGCTTACAAATCATTACAACATACAGTCGCAACTACCACGCAGAGAGGAAAACGGATAACAGAAAGGAGGGGAGGGGACTTACAATGATCGAGCTGTGAAGGCGATGGCATAGTTATTGTTATTGCTACTGCTGCAATGCGTTTGATTGTATCTTATCGCACAGCTGCAACACAGAAGCTTTTTCCCGCTCGTAGAAAAGCATTTTTGACTTTAACTCGGTGTCCGTCAGTCAGCGGTGACACTGTCAAACTACAAATGTGTATGTATGTGGAGAAAATATAAATCTGCTGTTTAAAATATCTCCAATCTCACATACATACATGTACATATGTATGTTAGTGAACACAACACACTCAAACCCATCAAGCGCACGCCTCGCCTCCCTCTGTTTGTTTGTTCCTTATAACCTTGACTCATTTCAATGGATTACCTCTGCCTTCCTCTCCCAAGTACACCACCTCTGTTGCTCTACTTTGCAGTTTTTTGTTTTTTTATTTTTGGTTTTTTCTTTGTTGTTTTTTTTTTTGCTACTCATGCATTTCCCTTTATCACATTCATTCCTCAAGGTTGTCGTTTGTGTTACCGACAGGTGCCTGGAAGTGGCTCACAAAGAAAATAATTCAATTTGGAATGTTGAAAGTGCTGACGGCGTATAAAAGAAATCAAGATTTTCACTCATTTCATTCACATAAACAAATTATAAATCACAAAAAGAATAGTAAACAGAATTTTTGAATTTTGAATTATTTCACAAAATTTTTAATATTAATTTAACATTCAGTGGTTGTCAACTCTGCCGTATAATTTCAACACTCTTCCGAACTAAGTTCAGATATCTCTGATATACAACGTTGCCAATTTTCTGCGCACAGTTTGGTACAAGCAAAGTTTTCCAGAGTGACTTCAAGCTTGTGCATTATTATATAATAATGCTAATTTCCCATACGATGCGTTTTACAACGTTGCCGATCTTCACTTAGATCACTTTTCCTCTATGAAATTTTTGCTTCAAAGTTGTATGCCAAATAATTTTCTCAACACTGAAGGGCATACAGCAGCTCAACTAGAAGTGATGCCAATTTGCCTTAGATGTAATAGAAGCATTAGAATCTTATATATAAGTACTTTTTAAAAATTGAAGTTATTTAACTGACGGTAGTGGAGGGAAAATTTTACCTATTGACCAATAAGTTTATTTGTAAAAACTTTGTCTGGAAAATTTTAATTGCAAAAAACTTTCACTGAAAGCTATGCTGCGCAGTTGCCAAATTTCCTAGTTAGATAATATTTACTTTTACTTTTCATGCTCAGCAAGCGCATTTTCTTATTGTCAAAGTTTTTTTAATGCAATGTTGCCAATTTTCCTAGCGAAATTTTTTTAAAAATATTTTTCATTCATTTTAAATTAAAAACTGTTTCATTTGCAGCCGAAAAGTGCAGCTTTCAATTTTTTAAGGAAGAAAATGTTGTTTGCAGTTGCAAGGCACTGTTGCCAATTTTTCACGCTGGCAAGCTTTACTTGTCATTTTGATAGATAGTTGCTTTCTGTTCTTACTTTAACAAAATTTCTTTTACTTTATGTAGCAACGTTTCTTTGCAAAAATGTCTCAGATGTATATTTGTTGCGTCGTTACCAATTTTCTTTGTGAATTGTAAGGTCTTAGCATGTACGGATGATCTGGTGGTTACAGTGAATGGCAAAATCCCACAAACTTTAAACGGTGAGTGGGCTAATGATACTGGATTGGGCATTAACCCACAAAAAGCAGAACTTGTACTTTTCACTACCAAACATACAATCCGAAATCCGAAACTCTATTCGATGATTATGGAAAAGAAATGGATGATTACAGCTTAAAGATCAACATAGCAGCTGGAGCCGATGGCTTTCTGGAAGACTTCTTAAAGCATGGCGATGAAGAACTTATAAGTTGTATGCATTACTTTCTTTGCAGAATATGATTAAATGATAGTTTGCCCGACGATTAAAAGCTAGGTGTGATCTGCCCGATCCATAGGCAAGAGAATCCCATGGTATCCGCTAATTATCGTAGGATAAACCTCCTCAATATCTCAGATAAGGTACTATCGACTGTGTTGGGTGAAAAACTAAAGCTTACCACCAACGAGCTGAAAAGCCCCGTGAGAAAAGAATCGTTATACACCACCTCTTTGTCAATTATGAACTGATTTCGACAGCACAATAAGAAACTGCCTTTGCACAGCTTTTGTCTGAATTTGGTATACCGCAAAACCTATATGGTTGTATACGATTTTGTCTACCTTGAAACCAATATTAGCCCAACGCAGAATCACTCTTGCCAACGGGTGCTACTTTGAATTGAGTATGCAATTGAAGAGTAAAGTCCTCTTTCGATGAGTCCCCCATCATTACCGTCCTGCTGTATGCTGCAGAAGCTTTGACGATGTTCACATCTGATGAGTCAACCTTGGCAGCCTTGGAAAGAAAGGGTTGGAGTGAGATTTATGACTCTTTGCGCAACGGTGAATATCGCAGACGACATAGTTCCGCGAATCAATATACAGACCCTACACTGGCTGGATCACCAGCAGCTTTGGAAATTCGATGAAAAACCTGTTGGTGGAAGCAGAGGGAGAGGAGAGAGAGACCTCCACTCCGTTGCATATATGCGGCGAAGAGCATGTTGGTTTCACTTGGTATATCCAACTGGCTCTAAACAGTGAGATGAAGGAACAAATGACGCGCTATTATTGACTGGGTCCTAATCAAGTAAGTGGTGCCTACGCCAATGTAGAGGTAGAAGAAGAAAAAGAAGAATAAATATAAATAAATTAACTATTCAGTGTGATATTTCGTTCTTCTGCTCATAATTTTGTAGTCTCTGTCGAGTTTTCTTCCTCATTGTTTAAGTATTTTCTATAGCAGTCCGATGCTTAAATATTCTAGTACTAAAATCATAATTAAATGCAACTTTTCTCCCTCTTTTGTTTAAAAAATATGCATTTACTTGCAGATGCTTTTGCGCCCACACATATATACATACATACTTATGTATATGTATGAATATATTTTGCAGCAACAACTTTGTGTCGCACATTTGTTTGCAATTTCCTGCCAAAGAATGCCCCGCAGTAGCTGAACAATAATGTCTCTGGTCATCGCAGACAAAAACAGACAAAAGCAAAAACAATAAACAAAATTTGAATTCAGTGTTTTTTGTTTTTTTATTTACATAGTATATACGTACATATGTAGATTTTTACATTTGAAACACATGTTAAGTAAAATATTCTCCACTTGTTTTATGTATAGATATATATATATATATACCATATATATAGATATATATACGTATGCGAGTATATAGGTATATGTATGCTGAGAACAAAGTTTGCTTTATTGTTTATGCAATTGTTTTTTTTTTGTTTTTGTTTTTTTCTTTCTTTTATTATTTACTTTCTAACCAAAAAATATGTTTCGAATACAGTCGGAAATGCATTCAAGTGTGTGTCTCTCTTATTACACCCACACATACATACATACTTATGTACATGTAATACATATATGTTATTCATAATAAATGTTTTAGTTGTTATTTTCCATGTATGTATGTATGTATGTCTCAACAACATTTGTAACAATTTAGAGACAACATGAATTTGGCTGTTGAAAAACAAAAACATAAACAAAAAAACCTACACATACTTGCATTCATAAAAACAAAAGCAGCAGCAGAAGCAGAAGCTGCGCAGAAGATGACAATGTGTGACTAGTAAACAGCCTCAAACCGGAAATAGTTGCACCGAAGCAGGATGTTGAGAAAAGTTGTGGCTAGACAAGTATGTCCTGAGGACTTGCTTGTTTTTACTAAGCGCATATTTTGTATTTAAACATTTAAAAAACCAGTAGAACACACAAATATACATGTGTATATGTACATGTGAGCACAATTTGTTCAGCGCTGCAGGCAGAATAAACAATAAACATATGTACATACCTACATAAATATCTATTTATTCACAAGACTGCTGAATGAATTGAGCTAAATAAAGGTTAAATTGGTCAATTTGTAGCTTTTGTGGTTCATTTAGTAAATATTTAAAATATTCTGAGTTCCTTTTTTTGGAGTTTTGCCTAAAAAAAATCTTGAATGTATAATGTACATTATTTTGAAGATTAAGGATGGATTTTTCTTATGAAATAGAATTTAGTATGTATATTTAAAGTCGTGTGAAAGAATGTGATTATAAATAAAAAGAATGGCAGACGCAAGGTGTATTAACCAATAACTTGAACCTGAAATGCACCATTGCCCAGATATACTCCATCCGCCAAAATTAGGAAAAGACCCATGAGTAAAGAAGCCCTCCTCAGCTTTTACGGTTAAGCAAGAATAAAAACTTTGTCAGGATCCGGAAGGACCTCTCCAATCCGTCCAATACCAAAAGAGGTTTAAGTTACGATCATTGCTGATTGTGGTACTTCTTAAATTTATTGAACTTAAGAAAATAAAAAGAACTGCAGAACTGAATAGAGAAGGTACAATATTCTATATAGACGCTGGCGTACCTTGAAGATATTGGCATTAGTAGTCGCATCGTGGGTTCTACCTTCTCTGTGTCAGTTAGTGAACGAATGCAAGACGAAATATCTCCCACTATCAAACAAATAGTCATCGCATTCGCGACTTCGCTTCCACGTCACTATTGAGAGTCCCCACTTTGAAGTCGTAGATAATTTCATCTATTTTGGAACAATATTATTACCAACAAACATCTCAGTCTGTAAATGCAACGCAGAATCACTTTTGCCAAAAGGTGCTACTTTGGACTGAGTAGACAATTGGAAAGTGAATTCCTCTCTCGACAAACCAAGAACAAGCTCATCATTCTCGTTTTGTTGTATGGTCCGGATCCATACATGATTACAACAACTGATCAGTCGGCGGTAGGAGTTTTCGAGAGAAAGGTTTTGCGTAAGATTTCTGGTCCTTTGGGGATAGGCAACGGGTAGTACCCCACTCCATTAAACTATGAGCTCTATGAAGTATTCGGTGACACTGACATAGTTCAACGAATCAAATAACAGCGACCACCCCAGCTAAATCAAGTGATCTGAAGATGAAAAGAACACTCAAATTTTCAAAAAATTTCAAAGCAGTACCTGCTTGTAGAAGTTGAAGGAAGAGGAAGACCTGTTTACACTTGGTGTTTCCAATTGGCGTAAAACTGCGCAGACAAGGAACAATTCTGACAAAGTCGCTTATGCGGTGTATACGCCAGTAAAATGGAAGAACACTGTTGAGAAACTTTTTCCATATAAAGCTTGATACCCACATTGAAGGTGATCTACAGTTGCATCGTCGTCTATTGCCTAGAAGTTTATAAAGTAAGGGAGTGACCTGTTAGCACTCCTTAGACTTTTTACGACACTCCTTTTAAATCTCGATAGTCGGCGTGTGTGGAGCATGTTAAGTGGTATCTCGACTAGCGAGTTTATCTTCATTACCGTTAGTCAAGGCAAATAAATTGCAGTTTAGTTGCAATGTAAGATTTTATTAACAAAGCAAGGCATTCTTTCACTATTTATTCTGAAATATATATCTTGTTGTAAAAACCCTCTTTATAAGAACCAGAAAGCTTCCTTCCATTGAAGTTATCCGCTTTAAAGTGTGAATTTGGTAGGTGTAATAAAATTTTCCTTATGAGAAGTAACTAATAGTTCATGTTCCCTAGGTCCATTCACTGCTGTACAAATATATTGGCGGTTAATGTAGTGTAGTCACTGAGTTGGCGTTCGCCCCACTTACACATTTGGTAGCTGCTCTTTGCATAACTTCTATAAGATTTAATTCGTGCTTCTTCTCTATTGTTGGCCAACAAACTCATATACCGTGTGTCTATATGGCTAAATTGTCATCTGGAGCCAAGCAGTTACGAAGGCTTTATTTCTGACATGAAACAAATGTTGCTCATAAAAATCCAACATAAATATGCTGCTGATGGACTTAGAACTGGTAGAGAGAGCGTAGTTATCGGAACTTTTACCAAAATATGATACATCGAAAAGTTTGCAAAAAAATCTATAAATATCTTTGAAGTATCCATCTGTACTTTTTGCCATTTGCCACCAATTTTTCTGAGTTAAATCTCAACTTTATTCTAAAGAAGAAAAAAGAAAACTACGTTTCTGAAAAACTTGAAAACCCGCTGGTTATCAACAAAGAGAAAGCGGAATACGCGCACTCACTGTGCTAGAAAGTTCTATAAACAACGCGCTCTAGAGCATGTTAAAGTTATCAGTCTCTTCTATTATTATTAATATTAATCTCAAAGCCGTATTAGGCTTTATTTAATACATATAGATTTTAAATTTTTCTTTACGTTAAAAATGTTGAATTTAATTGTTCTCTAATAAAACATTCATTTTAATTAATTTTGTCATAAGTGATAAGTAATCAAGAAGCCTTTCATGAGCTGAGCTCTCACCACGAAGCTTTCCTCCCTATACTAAAAAGCGTCAGAAAACTAAGAGTGAAGATAAATTGAGTATAGTTTTAGGCGCAGTATTTTTTACACAACAGTGAGGCAATGGATTTTGTGAGAGCCTCAAATTAGTCAGACTTCAAGGGACATGGAATTTAATTAAAAGTACTTCTATTCTGGAAACAAACTTCAAAGGCTCAGCAATAGAAAATTAATTATATTATTTGAACACTTTAATATACAAAACACGAATATGCATACTTTTTGCTATCAAACCACACGCGTCGTTTCTGTCAAAGAAAGACAATAACTCAAGAGTTCTTAATAGTTCGACATGGCGTATGATTCATTTGCGAAACCAAAAGCGACGTTAAATTATTTTCCAACTACTTGAAGACGTACTACAAACAACTACATAAGTAAGCATGCATCTACATACATATTTATATGCATAAGTAAGTGTCTTTGTGTACCAGCACTTTCACCGCCACAAAACACTTTCACTACAGAGCAGCGAACGACAAAACGATCCAATTGAATTGCAGTTAGCGTAAAATGTTTTAAAGTTGCCACAAGTAGCATGCCACAGATGAGTGAACGAACGAGCGAGCGAGCGAAAGAGTGAGCGCGCGCCCCAAAACTGTCAACTGCCAGCCAAGTGTTGTAAGTAAGTAAGTGCAATATACAAGTATACCGCAAAGCACGCAAATAATTAGCGTCATTTAGCAGGCGAGCACGTCTTGAAGAGCAACCAGAGCAAGAAGAAGAAGAAAGAACAGCTAGCAGAATTTCTACAGAAAACACACATTAATAATGAGGCAAGTGAAATTTGTATTGTTTTTGTAGCAAGTGTTGGTGAGACCAACCTTTGTTTGCAACTTTATGTACGTATATAATTTTATATGTGTTGCACTTGTTGGCGTAAAGCAACGAATTTGTGTTGCCGGAAAATTTTACGCCCTGCCACCATCGTCACCGCCACTGCTACTTGCAACTTAGTCCTCCGGCATCATCGCAACTCATGCCAAACTGGGAATGAACATAATTCAATTGCTTAAAATTAAAATACTTGAGAGGCTGCGGCTCGAATTTTGAAAAAAAACAACGTAAAAAATAAAACAAAACAAAAATTAAAATTAACATTAGCTTGTAATCAAATAGCATAATAAAGAATATAAAATAAAACTAATTAATAAAATAAAATAAAATAAAATAAAATAAAATAAAATAAAATAAATAAAATAAAATAAAATAAAATAAAATAAAATAAAATAAAATAAAATAAAATAAAATAAAATAAAATAAAATAAAATAAAATAAAATAAAATAAAATAAAATAAAATAAAATAAAATAAAATAAAATAAAATAAAATAAAATAAAATAAAATAAAATAAAATAAAATAAAATAAAATAAAATAAAATAAAATAAAATAAAATAAAATAAAATAAAATAAAATAAAACAAAATAAAATAAAATAAAATAAAATAAAATAAAATAAAATAAAATAAAATAAAATAAAATAAAATAAAATAAAATAAAATAAAATAAAATAAAATAAAATAAAATAAAATAAAATAAAATAAAATAAAATAAAATAAAATAAAATAAAATAAAATAAAATAAAATAAAATAAAATAAAATAAAATAAAATAAAATAAAATAAAATAAAATAAAATAAAATAAAATAAAATAAAATAAAATAAAATAAAATAAAATAAAATAAAATAAAATAAAATAAAATAAAATAAAATAAAATAAAATAAAATAAAATAAAATAAAATAAAATAAAATAAACTAATATAAAATAAAATAAAATAAAATAAAATAAAATAAAATAAAATAAAATAAAATAAAATAAAATAAAATAAAATAAAATAAAATAAAATAAAATAAAATTAAAATAAAATAAAATAAAATAAAATAAAATAAAATAAAATAAAATAAAATAAAATAAAATAAAATAAAATAAAATAAAATAAAATAGAATAAAATAAAATAAAATAAAATAAAATAAAATAAAATAAAATAAAATAAAATAAAATAAAATAAAATAAAATAAAATAAAATAAAATAAAATTAAAATAAAATAAAATAAAATAAAATAAAATAAAATAAAATAAAATAAAATAAAATAAAATAAAATAAAATAAAATAAAATAAAATAAAATAAAATAAAATAAAATAAAATAAAATAAAATAAAATAAAATAAAATAAAATAAAATAAAATAAAATAAAATAAAATAAAATAAAATAAAATAAAATAAAATAAAATAAAATAAAATAAAATAAAATAAAATAAAATAAAATAAAATAAAATAAAATAAAATAAAATAAAATAAAATAAAATAAAATAAAATAAAATAAAATAAAATAAAATAAAATAAAATAAAATAAAATAAAATGAAATAAAATTAAATTAAATTAAATTAAATTAAATTAAATTAAATTAAATTAAATTAAATAAAATAAAATAAAATTAAATAAGCTACAATAAAATAGAAACATATAATTAAAAATATAACATGAAATAAACTAAAAAAAATTAAATGAAAGAAAATTAAATAAACAAAAAATTAAAATAAATTTAAAAAAATAAAATAAAGTAAAATAAAATGAAAAAAATTAAATAAAACCAATTAGAATAAAAAAAATTAAATAAAATAAAATAACTAAAAAAAATTACTTTAAGTAAATTAAATTAAATTAAACTATATTAAAATAAAAAACAAGAATTAAAATACAAAAATTATGAATTTAAAAAAAGGAATACAAGATATTTTGATTATTGATATTTTTTTACTATTTTACTATTTTTCCTTTATTATTTCATATTTCAGATAAATTTGTTCATTATGTGTGTGTGTTTTTTAATTTTTAATATTTGTTTTAATATTTGCTTTCATCCTTCAAATAAAATTTTTTGTTTTTTGATTTTGTTTTTATTTTCTCCTTTTTTCTGACTTTTTTTATATTTTTGATTTTGTTTTTATTTTCTCCTTTTTTCTGACTTTTTTTTGTATTTTTGATTTTGTTTTTTGATATTAATTTTTCATGTTCCTTACCTAATCCGTACCATCCATAGTGAAACCACCTACACCAAGCCAAAAGCATTAGCGACCGGTAGCAGCTGGTAAACTGATATAAATGCCAGTCACTCGCAAACGTGGCTATTAGCGGAAACATCAAATTGCGCAACGGTAGAAACAACAAAACCTGTAAAAAAACAAAACAACAATATTGACCAAGCAACAGCTAAGCCCCAGAGATTTGTGAAGTTAATATGAATTTAGTGGTTCTTGCATCTAGCAAGTTGCAACACACAGCACGGACAGATCGTCTACATTACAGCAACTACCGTGAGGGCATAAACCCACATACGTATACATAAGGCACAGTAGCACAGCTAAGAGGCGGCAAGGGTGGACGAGAAAGTACTTCCATAAAAGGGTCAACTTTTTTGGCAGTGAAAGACTGACTAAGAGCTTCTGTTTGCTCTCTTCTACGTTCTCAGGATAACAGGAGTCGACCTCTAGAGTGAGAAAGATCGTTGATGACGGTCGGCTGGTTTCGGATGCAATCTACCAGTGAGATAAGGAGATACTTACCTTTGACTTCACTCCCTCGAGATGCGAATGTTACATCACTGCTCCCCGAAATAAGACTAGAGCATGTGACATTACTTGGTATCGAGCCTCATAATCCCCGCTAGATGCGCGCCACAACAGGAATGCAGCTAGAAGTCACAATGGAAGAGGAGGTGAGGAGTACCTGTGAACAGCTTATATTGTTTTTGTTGCTGCTGCCAGCTGCAACTTCTGCCAACCCATCTGGAACAGCGCTCGCATACTAAACTATTTTTTCCTCTTCCATCTCCTTTTTGTTGTTTATTTAAAAACATATCTGGCATTATTCATGGCTTTGGATGGCAGGTAACAGCATCAGCCGAGCAATAACAACAGTAGCAACAACAGCAGCAACAATAATAATAAAAGCAAGAAGTGAAACGGTTATGTTAGCAATTACGTTGCCTTAAGTGCGCTTCGCACAACAACAATAACAACAACAACAACAACAGCTACTCTACAACAGGAACAAAAAACAACATCCGGGGAAAGGTAGCTAGAAAAGACAGATACATTTAATAGAAAAATAACACAGAAGCTAACAACCATAAATGTATGTATAAAAAACAACAACAATGACAACAACCACACAAGAAAAATATTTAAAAAAAAACATGACAGCCAAATTTGTACTAAAATGGAAACCATAAAGGAGAGTAATGAGTAAAAACCGCAGAGAGCACACACATACTCACACACACCCGCACCCATTCTCACTCACACACTCACACTAATGTAGAGAACAAGCTTAACAGTTAGAAATTACACAGATACTCCAGCTGCTCGTACTTTAGTGGCATTTACGGGAAACCAGCGCAGAGGCACACCTGTACTCACACACACACACACACACACATATACACGCCCCCGCGTATATACAGTTAAAAATTCAGACAACACACACATACACACACCCTCACACACTGAGCAAGCACTTTAGTGGCTTAGTCGAAACAAAAAATCGCCGTCAAGTGGTTTTGCTCGCTATTTTTGGAAAATCTAGTGCATTCGGCCCCACGTTTTTTGGGTCTGTCATAAGCACTCAACTGCGTAGGTAAAAGTAAATTTTTGACTCTGCAGAAAATCGCTGAGATTATTTGTTGTGTATATTCTTTTTTTTTACTTTTCTATATGTTTTTTTTCTATCGTTTTTGTAATTCAATTAGTTTTCTTTTTAATTTTAGACTCATACAATTTTAATGTTAAAAGCTCTAGACTGTCGAAACCACACACCACTTACGTACATGTAAACTTATATTTCTACTAATTGATGCATTTTGGAAATGCTCTCGGAGGAAGCACAGTGGTCTACTTTGATAGATATTTGAGGAAAATTTCAAAAAAAAAAACTATTTGGAAAATAATATGGCTACTATCTTGTAGCTGCCGTAATCATGCTTTAACCACCATACCTAACAATTTCGAACGGCTGGTATTTCTTCCTGTAATCAAGTCTGAAAAGATCCTCTAAATGACGTTGTAGAGCCTATAAACCCCGATACGCTGAAAGAGCTTAGGAGCAAACCAAATTTTTTATATCACAATTTGTTCGAAGATCGGTTTACAGGCGAATGACATCGATTTAAGACTGAGTTATATTCGTTAACCTTCCTGACCATGAGGTTTCGCTATGTAATCACTTCGATTCTGCGTTTAACCTAATTAGAGCAGAAAGTTTGACGTCGGCTATCTTGGTCAGACCATCATCATACTTAAAGCTGATGTAGAAACTCGTATAAACAGTATCTCTGTATGTCAGTAGTTTCTTCTACTTGACGCGATCCTTCTTGAGTGGTCCCATGAATGGCAAATAGTCAACATTTTGAAGAGCATGGATAAAATTGAGCTTGGTTTTTACCAAAGCAATGTCAGCGCCCGCTACTTGGAGTTGTTATGACAACTCTTTAACATAATCGTTGGTTACCTCACCATAATGGAGGAAACCGTAATGATCTCGATGTTCAAGTCGAACTCAGTGCAGGCTTAGTTCTTAGAACCTTGCCACCCTAGGTGTGAATTCTGGCACCGCTGCGTTAGACTTTCTTATTGAACTCGCTACGATGATGGTATCCATTCTGGTGAAGGACACGTGAGATGTATGCCAAGCACCATTACAAGCAACTTTACGCAGACCCTTGTGCATCTTACGTGTCAATTTTCGTTCCGTAAAGAATGTATTTCGCGGGCTTCGCTCAACTAACTTAAAGTCAACATAATCGGCCTACTGAGCATACTATTCGCAACACCATCACCCATCTTGAGACCCAAAATTCATTATTGGATAATATTTGACCAAGTAGACTACACCTAGTACGCAGTGAAGAAAATAAAGCGGCCTTAGCTGGGAATGTACACGAACACGTGGAAAGCGATTCGGCGCCGTTTGCAGCAACTAGGACTGGCGTATGGAACGACTTGGCACATTTTACGTCGAGATCTTAAAGTGAAAGCGTGCAAGAACTGAAGCCGCTCGATCTTCGCAAGCGACTTCGCTCGGTCTATGGGCTCTTGAAAAGTTCCAAGAAGATCCGACTTTTTCGAGCCAAAAATTGTTCAGCGCTGAAGCACATTTCTGGCTCAATAGGTATGTTAACAAGCGAAATTGCCACATTCGAGACTAAGAGCAATCTGAAGAGATTCAAGAGCTGTACCTTCATTCAAACAAAACAAACGGTTTGGTGTGCATTTTGGGACGCTGGAATCCTCGGTACATACATATTTCTTCAAAAGCGATGCCGCTGAGAACGTAACCGTCAATGGCGACCGTTATGATGCCATGATAACTGACCATTTGATGCCTGAAATTGAAGCTCGTGATCTCGGCTGCATTTGGTTTTAACAAGACGGCGTCACTTCTCACACATCGCATCAATCAATGAAGATATGTAAAGACTATGCGGACAATCCCACTTCGATTCAGGCCTTGGAGCAAAACAACACGCGTGTCAACGAAAATTGTACTGAACGGATGGACCGTCTGACACTCGCCACTAAATTTTAATTTTCTGTGTTTTTTTTTAAGTAGGGAACCTCGAAACACCCTTTACAATCATTGGTGAAGACTCGAAAATAGTTACAGCTTCAAATGCACTAGTTTGCTGGCGTCATCCTTGGGGAAAACTCTGACCACGATGGCTGTATGAACTTTTCAGAAACTCATTTGTCATGTAGAGCTCGGCAGCAGTCCAGTACAAATTTGGAGTTTGGAACAAGTAAGGCTAGTGCTTTTATTACTGTCTATTTGTCGCTGAAAATAAAGACAACCTCAACTTTGAAGCTGGCTGTCATATAATTTTTAACTCCATGAGAGCAGAGCACCTCCCTTGTAGGACATTCCATTGGAGACTCTCGTAAAAATACTACACCGATGACACTCTCTGAAGTTTGGATCCATCTGAGTATATTTCCAGACTGTCACCAGGAGTATGGTAGTAATTTTTATTCTTCTCTGCTGGTGACTCTTGTACTGAAGTGGATTTTACTAAATAATATTGAGCTGTATTGGCCGATGTAGCTTGGTTTCAGTTCGTGTATTTCTAATATTTCTGCGTTATAGCTGATTTATTTGATGCTCTAATGCAAGTATTGCTGCCGAGGGGATCCTGAAGTCCAATGGCAAGACATCAAGTATTGCATTTACAGCTTCAGTTGGTGTGACCCTTAGTGCACCGCTGATAACAAATCTTGTATCACCTTATGATTGGCGCTGGCTCAACTTTTTTTCCTGTTAGTGTAGATGCCGGAGCAGGTAGAGCGGGATGAAACCCTTCAAAGAGTATCCTGCTTCAGGTTACAAATAATTTGTGGGAACTTGTATACATATGCTATGCCTCAATCAGTTACCTTTAAAAGCGATTACAGAGTATGGAGAGAGAGGCTCAAAGAAAAAATGGAGAGAGAACTCCCTCTTGATGAGTGATTCTGCTTGCGTATCTAAATACTTGAAGGCCTTTCTGTTTCCCTGCTATAATTCTACCCAAGAGCAGTTAGTTTATAAGGAATTTATCATGCTGAAATCTAAGCGGTCCTATGAAGCTATAGCTACACTTGGTCGAATATTGTTAACCCCCTATGTATCTAGGAAGGTAATAACAGGGATTTCCTTATTGTGTTATCGATGGCATAATATAAGAAACCTCAAAATAACTATCAATTCCTCTTCTAACAATTCTAACACAACTGCTCCTAAAACCATGCTTCAATTTAAATAATCACTTAAATGTGGCCTACCTTTAGGCGTAAAATCTTTTTCTACTTTCAGAGCCATTATATATATATATATATTTTTTTTCTTGAGAAAACAGGACTTTTAAAGAAGCGTATACTTTATTTATTCCATTATTTGTATATAGTGCTCTACTGTTTTAATTTTTCACTCATCTCTTCTAATTTTTAAAACACTGCAACAGTATGGCTCCCACAAGGCAAGAGAAAAAAATCTTGCGGTGTAGTAAAAATAATTAGCTGAAAATCAACGAGCACAACATAGCCAGAAGGTAGTCAAAATGAATTTTAATATTTAATTAGTTATTATACTATACGGGGAACCTGAGCTATGAGTCCACCTCATGGCTAATTGGCTACTCTAAAATAAGCGTAAGGTTTCACGTTGCTGATTCCACAAAAGTTTGTGATAATTATGCCGAAATTTCAGTAATCAGGCAAAAAAAAACAAAAATAGTCCAAGCAGAATTTTCACAACAAATTCAAATTCCAATTTTCAAAAAAAAAAAACGCTTTCTTACATACATATTTCACTTATTTTTACCTGGAGCTAGGAAAGTGCTTATCTAGGTGAATTCATGAAATTAAGATAAGGAATTTTCAGTCTTATTAAATTACTCCTTGAATCTGCTCCTCAGAGTATTAATTAAAATTTTCAGAGAATTTCGTAATTATTATTATTATTTTTATTATCAAAAGGTGTTTTTTAGCCATGCTGCATTCAAGTAGCAAGACAAAGGCAATGTTGTTCAGCTTTATTATAAAGATCACATAAACCCACGAAAAATAGTCCAGCTGTGTTAAATCACACGATCTTGAATATGGATTATTAACCTAGCTATTCAATCAAAGGTGAGTTTGCTTGCTGAACAAAATTTTCTAATGTGAATTGGGATCGGTCGCCACCTCGTTTTGGTTGCTCGAACTACCGACTACTACCGACTCCACTAGTTGATTATGTCGGCGCATGACATGTCGCCTAACCCGAATCATTAACTTGGTTATAAATTTGTACGTTGCGGCGAGGAAGTCAGTGGTAACCACTAATATTATTAATATTAATATTTTTATTATTACTAGTATTATTTTTATTACTATTAATATTAATTATTTATTATTTTAATTATTATTCTTTAATATTTATTATTATTGTTATTATTATAATTATTATTATTATCAATAATATTGCTACATATGTAGGTATGTATTTTAAAATAAACCTATTTTTTCTCAAGCTGAGAGAAATTATTTCACCAATTAATATTTAATTTTTAATTTTATTTTTTAGTTATATATTTTTTTTTGTACACTTTCATACAAATTTACTGAAATATCATTGGTTTAAAGTTTATAAAAGTAATAAAATATAAACCGCTTAAACTTTCGCACCAAAGATTTCACTGAAAATCCACACCCCAAGATCAACATCAAGACTTTAAGAATAATCACTCATACGCCACGCCGCACCCGCTGCGCACCAACGACTTCTACTCCACTTTCGCCACATTTAATTTGCCAAAAATCCGTTTTCTGCATTCAAAGCAGCTCTGCTACGACGCGGAGTGGCAAAAAGCAATGCAGAGCGTCAGACATGAAGCGCCACAACAAGCAGTGACACACTTGCAAACACACATAGAAGCAGAGAAGCGCAATATAATGTGCGAAGGCAAAAAATAAAAAATAATATAAAAATCTGTAGAAAAAACTTAAACACGTAGATAAATTCAAAAAAAAAAAGCATAACGTAGAGAATTCACAAAATTCACAAAAATACAGACAGTCTAAAAAAAATAAAAAAAAAATATTTAAAAAAACTGGTATAGCAACTAAAAATATATTTTTAGCAAAAATATTCTTCAGCTTGAACGCGGTTGTCCATTGCTTTGCTTTATGGCATAAGTAGTTGTTTGGTTCGCGAATTCAGCGGAAACAATTTTTTTTTTTTATTCTCCGATTTTCTGAATTTCTTTACCGCTTGCTGCTGACACGCGCCTTTTCAGCTTCTTTGTGCTTTTTGATATGCATACGCTCTGTACCCGCATACAAACATATATATTTACCTGCGTTTGTATGTTTTTTTTTTCTTCAAATACTGATTTCTTTGGTAAGTCTTTCACAAGATTTTTTTACTTATTTCTTTTTTTTAAATTTTCCTTTTTTAAACTTGCGCATATTTATGGAAATATAAAAAACAAATCTTACTCATTCTATGCGCATAACCTGAGTCTGAATTTTTAAAAGATTCCTTTGCATAGAATACGCTGTTGAAAAAAACTATGTACCAGTACTGCTGCATGTATAATTTTTTTATTTACATAAATACATATTTACCTGTTTGCACTAATAAACAAAGAGAAGTTATACTCTTTTGCATTTGCATTTTGTTTTCTTGTTTTTATTTTTATCTTTTTTTGCTTGTCATAAGCAAACATATTTTCCCCCTTTTGCTAGTTTTGCAAATTTTATTTATTAATTTTTTTTTTTTTTTTTGAGTGTTTGAGTTTTTATTATATTTTTTTTTAATATTTTTAATTCGTTCACTTTTGTATTTTTTCAGGTTTACTATACTTTTTTAACTAACAAGCCTTTTTTTTGTATGAAAATTATCGAAATAGGAAATATTTTTATTTTTTTATATAAACAACTATTTCAAGCAGTTGGAATAACTAAATTTTTTTTTCTAACTAAAGGAGGAAAGCATGACTTGATGTTCTGGTGGTCGACATAAATCGTCTTAGCTATATCCTGCCTGCGGGTGCAGACTGGACAATGAACTTAGTGCGGGCATTGGCAGCTCAAAAAGGCGGTATCTAGCTAAGGCTTGAATATATGTTTACCCAGCCTTCTCTTCCTGGTAACTTGCTTTGCTTGTGACATGGTAAGTAATCCTAAAAGCCGGCAGCTACTCACAGCGGCTGTAGTACTACTACCAAGCCCGCATTACAGTGAAGAAGAGCCACAGTCCATGAAGATTCGGACCTCGAAACTTTGAAAACGTTAATACGATCGAAGAAAATGCCATGCTACGTACGCCCGTAAATGTTAAAAGTGCTAGTTCGGCAATAAAGAATAGAACTAAAGAAAAACACAATTAGATGGTCTTAAAACCGAAAGCAGTTTACAAAGTGACGGCCAAACTGCATGAAACACTTAGTTGCCATACCAACCGGATGTAGGAGGAAGAGGAAAAGTTGGCTTGAGCTAAGGAAAAATTTGAAGGAAGGCCAAGCGTACTCACCGACATGGTTACGTCCACTATTCCGTGATTGCCAACTCTGAACGAAGAACAGATTGCTGCCAAAAGACAGCTGACCGCTGAAAGTGAAGTAATAGGGCCGGCTAAATGAACGAAGTGAAAAGACGACGATGAGAGGCTAAACCTCAGAATCGAGCGGAAAACACTTCAACGCCTATGGCGGCGGCAACGGAGCAACTCCCTGGGGCTGGCTTATTGGGGTAAAGGTCATGAAGCTCGGGGTAAAGGCCATGAAGCTCCAAAGCCTTTGGGAAGGCGCATACCATCCATATAAAAATCGTTTACAAAATTATGAGAATTATGTCATTCCATACAAATGCTTAACATGATCTTTTAGTGCACCCGTTGGATACAAAACAATGGCTGAAGACGCTGGTGGATTTTTATATATAAAAGACACATGTCTGAAACAGAGCGAAGGCAAAAATTAAAGATGCTCACAAATAAAGCATCTGAAAAAGGATATGACATTTGAGCAAAAATTAAACGACCCCGATAAACTTGCCTGGTAATATTTTGTATATGTTGCCCAGAACTTTCTTTGCAACCATGAATCAGAAAATTATGAAATCTTATTGGGTTACCCCAAAAGAAATCGGCGATTTTTTTTAAAAAGAAAGTAAATACATTTTTTTTAATTTTATAATGAACTTTAATCAGTTATGTAATTTCCATTTTATCGGATGACCTTTCGCCATCTCTCCGGCAACATCATTATTCCATGCTCATAAAACTTCTGACCTTTATCTAAAAAAAACTGAATCAAGTGTGATCAAAACAAATGGTAGTCTGACAGTACAAAGTCAGGGCTATATGGTGGATGCGTCAACAGTTGTCAGCCAAGCTCTCCCAGTTTTTGGCGAGTTACCAAAGATGCGTGCGGTCTAGCATTGTTAAAGTGAAATATGACACCTTTACGATTGACCACTTCTGACTGCTTCTCGTTGATGGATGTATGCAATTTGCACAGTTGTTCACAGTAGACATCCGAATTAATCGTTTGGTTCCTTGGAAGCAGCTCAAAATATACCACACCCTTCCATTCCCACCAAACTGTCAGCATAATCTTCTTTTGGTGAATATCAGCATTTGAAGTGGTTTGTGGTGCTTCATCATACTTGGACCATGATCGTTTTGGATTTATGTTATTGTAAACAATCCATTTCTCATCTCCAGCTATGATTTGTTTCAAAAAGGGATTATATTTTTACGTTTCAGATGCATATCATAAGCGTTGAAGCGGCCTGTTAAATGAATTTCTTCAATTCATGTGATACCCAAATATCAAGTCAAATATCGGTTGATTTTGAGTATACTTAACTTCTCTTTAATCTCACGCTCAGTTACATGACGATCCGATTCGATTAAAGCTTTGATATCGTCATCATCAACTTCACTTGGCCGACCTGAATGTGGCTTATCTTTGAGCCAAAAATCTCCCGAATGGAATTTGACAAACCAACTTCGACGCCATGTTTCGTTTAAGGCTTTATTACCATATAAATTATACAACTTTTTATGACGAAAATGTTCTTTTGTGGGCTCCACATAAAAACTGACGACAAACAAACAAATATACACAAAATTACGCGTACTTTTTTCTAAAGCAAGCTAAAAGTTATAGTTTATAACTGCCAAAATAAAAAATACAATTAAACAGTCACAAGCTGTTCAAAAAAAATTTTCAACGTCGTCTGTATGAAAAATTGCCGGTTTCTTTTGGGGCAACCCGATAATAAATGATCTTATAATTGTCACATATACTGGAATCTCATTTGTATTTATTTTCGAAAAATTTGGGTGCTGACATATGTCGATGATATTGATATTCTAGGTCTTAATAACCGCACCGGTAGATCTACCTTCTCCAAACTGGATAGAAAAGCATAAGATATGGATCTGGTACTAAACGAGAACAGAAGGAAATATCTCCAATCATCAAACAAAGTCACTGTTGACAATCATAGCATTAAAGCGGTAAATAATTTGGTCTATCTATGGAACAACACTAACTCCGATAATAATATCAGCTTTAACATCCAACGCAGAATCACTCTTGCAAACAGACTGAGTAAGCAATTTAAAAAGGAAGTCCTCATCATTCTCATCGGACTACATTGTGTAGAGGCGTGAATAATGACGACAACTGATGAGTCGTGTTAGAACTTTTGCGCATTGACAACGGCGAGTACCGCAGCATAAAGACCGATGAGCTGTACGAGGTATACGGCAACATCAAGAGACAGCAGCTAAGCTGGCGAGATCATATCGTCCAAGTGGATAAAAGTATATCAGCCTTGAAAGTAGTTGATGCAGTATTCGATGGTGCAAGCATAAAGGGGGGAAGAAATCCACTGCGTTGGACGAATCATGATCAGGGGGAGGTGTAAGGTGTGTTTGTTGAAATTTGCCGGTTTTTTCGATAAAGAAAACACTTAATTTTCAGAGGAATCTCAAAATGTTTTTATTCAAAGTATTGACCATTGGTTTCTACACATTTCGCCCATCTCTCAGGCAAATTATGGATACCATTCCAAAAAAATTGTTTCTCTTTCGAGGCAAACCATTCGACGAGCCATTTTTCGACTTCTTCAAAATTAGCGAAGCACTGTTCTGCAAGGGAGTGCCCCATCGATGCGAAAAGGTGATAGTCGGACGGGGCGAGGTCTGCAGAGTACGGCGGGGGCGATAATATTTCCCAATTTAGTGTTTTTAATGTGTCTTTCACCAGTTTAGCGGTATGAGACGGCGCGTTGTCATGTTGAAAGATCACTTTGCCATGATTCAAATTGATCATTTGTTGTCGGTAGCGATCCGTGTTCACCGTTTCACCAGGTTTTCACAACTCGTAGTATACCACACCACACTGGTCCCACCAAACACAGAGCATTGTCTTACGGCAAAAGCGATTTGGCCTTGCAGTCGATGGGCCAGTTTCACCAGGGGAAAGCCATGATTTTTTTCGCTTCGGGTTCTCAAAATAAATCCATTTTTCGTCCCTCGTGACAATTCGATGCAGAAAAGATTTCCTTTCGAATCGTTGAAGCAGCATTTCACAAACGGTTTTTCGATTTTCCATTTGTCTATCGTTCAGCTGGTGTGGCACCCATTTTCAATACTTCTGGGCCTTTCCTATGGCTTTTAAACGTTGGCAAATTGCTCCTCGAGTCGCATGTAGTGTTTCTGCCAATTTTTGTTGCGATTGGGTTGGATCAACATGCAATTCCTCGTCTTCGAACTTTTTCGCTGCACCAGGATGTTCTTTGTCTGTCAAATCGAAATCTCCACTTTTAAATTGACGAAACCATGTCTCACATGTTCTAATCACTGGAGCATGTTCACCATAAGTTTCTACCAGCAACCGGTGAGCTTCAGCTGCTTTTTTCTTTTGATTTGATTTGCGATTTACTTGGAACGAAACTCGACATATTCACTGAGGTAAACAAATATGACGCTATTATTTTGGAGGAATGTGACTTGCGTATTTTTATAGATTAATGTCAATAGAAAAAAATTACATACAAATCATATAAAGTTATACATATTGCTAGCGACATCTACTAGTAAAACTAGCAAACTTCAACTAACACACCTGGTATATGGTTTCACTTGGTATTTCCAATTGACACAAATTGTTTTTGATTCGACTGTAATCGCATAAACGTTGCCTATTTTCTGGTCGACTAATGTATATTGAGCAACAGCAGAGAAAGTGTTAAACCCATCTTGCCTTCTGCACAGATTAGGAGTAGTAAGAAGAAATCCATTATTTTTCCAATAGATAGCGTTATTTATCTGTATCTCGCGTTGTATAAGTCCAATCAGGTTACGCTAGATGGCGTTAGAAAGATGACATTTCGTACTTCTTTGACAGTTTTGTGTTTGATTGATACAGTTTTGTTTGAACGTGCGTCAAAGATGGACAGTAGCAAAGAGAAAATACACTATATTTTACACCGTTTCTTAGATAAGGGTGAAGGCGCAAGCCAGGTGGCTGAAAATGTGAATAGCGATTATGGTCCTGATACTGTTACAATCAATATTGCACAATTTCAGTTTCATTACCTTAATTTTGATGTAAAAGATGCTTCACGGAGTGGAAAACCACAAAAAGTAAAAATTAAAGACTTCAATTTCATGCAAAAATAATGGATTCCTTTTTACTACACATAATATATTACGGGCAAAAACGCTTGTACTCGTATTTAGTGTAATTATTATTCCTACATGTATTTTTATTTTTTTTTTTTATTTACTTATTTTTTTTTTTTTTTTTTTTTTGGAATTGAATGAAAAATTCTATGTCTGCATAATATATTTTATATATTTATATATATTTTCCCAATTGCTCTTTTAATCACTGTGTCCGGTCATGACCCTGCAAGTGAACACAAAGACAAACACTTTTTCACAATTTAATTTAAACGGCATTATGTATGTATGTAATTGAGTGCTAAAAATCACCGATTAACGCCAAATCTATTTGTGTGCCAAAGGATAATGCAATTTAATGTGCATAATTGTAGACAGGTTTGCTGACATACATATATAGGTATATTTGAGCTCTTGTTTATAAATATCTATATGCATCGTATATATGTATGTACACATGTACTTATGTATGTACGAGTATATAGAGTAAATTGCATAGCTAACCAATTAAGCACCAGTTGTTATGCCAAGCAGCCCATAATAGACATACCATAATAATATATATTTATGTAATGTGTGTTGTACTCTAAGCATATGTATGTGTGTATATCGCAAATTAATTTCGCATATCACTTACATATCATTGACAATCATCCATTCATGCAAATGCCTTTGCTTTGTAGACTTGCTTTGGAGTATCTAAAGCGATTTGCAATGGATCAGCTTATATTGTCAACACATTAGCAGAACGTATGATGCCATGCACTTGTGTATGTGTGTGTTAGTGTGTTTGTGTGTGTTTGTTGCTCGTGTTATGCCATTACTGTTAATACCACTTGAATGTCCGATTATCAACACTGTCAAATTCCGTACAAATGTCAAATGCATTCGGTGAATATTTTAGGGATTTTTATTGTTATTGTTGTTATAGTTATAGTTGTAGTTGTAGTTGAAGAGGTTAAATGAAGCGGTGAACTTTGTGAATTCTTGTTGTTAATTAAAGCAAATACTTGTGGGTTCAATATGTTTATACCCATAAACATAAATGTATGTATGTATGTATGTATGTATTTATATATTTGACTTTTTACTTACAAAGTGATAAATCATTTTCTATATTTGTATGTAACTTAAAAATTATTTAAATTCCTTTGTTCAAATTGTCAACATTATTTACTCAAGCAAATAAAAATTTTATTGATCGATTGAACATATCAACCATTTTCATATAAAGGGTGTTTTTTTAGACAAGTTATTTTGAAGAAGAAATTATTCGCATCTAAATTGATGTTATGACCAATAATTTCCCGTATAATAAACAGCCTTGGCCAAAAGTATTAGGCACTCCACTAATTACTGATTTTTTTGTTTTAACAAGTGAAGTAATGAAGTTTTATTACAATAGTACAACAGTGGAAATACAATGAATTAGTGATAATAACATTAATATTTTGTAGGTCCACCCTTCGATTTAATAACGGCAGCAATTTTCTTAGGCTTCGCACATTCGTCCGCACTTATAGCGTACCACTCGTTAATTAAGGCATTCTTTAAGGCAGTTTTTGATGTTATACTCTGTTCCTTAATCATGCGTTTTAAAATAGCCCACATGTGCTCAATGGGATTAAGATCTGGAGACTGTGCAGGCCAATCTAACAAAACAATGTTGTTATCTCAGTTGGTTATAAAAAACAAAAATAATAATACTTTTTACAAAAATCTAAGCTTTTAAGCGGTCAAAATCATAGTAGTGTTACACGTTATAGGGTATATTTTAAAGAATTTTTAATTTAGATTGAATTAAACGTTGTTTTTTTACATTGGCTATCAATTAACTACTTATTATACATTAATTTAATATTTAGTTGTATAACTATTATTATTAATTATGGCGGCACAGCGACGTTGCATTGAGTTCACCAGATATTGGCGCCTTGCGACTGGAATTGGGTTCCAAGCAGTCTTTACGGATTCCCATAACTGCAAATTATTTGTAGGATAACAGTCAGACACCGATTTCTTTACATCAGCCCACAAATTTTCTATCGGGATAACATCAGGAGACTGTGGAGGCCATTCCATAACATTTACTCGGTTTTCTCCATTCCATTTCTTTGCAAGCTTACTAGTATGCTTCGGATCGTTGTCCTGTTGAAAGGTCCAAATCAGTGGCATTTCTTCGCTAGCATATAGGAGCATGACCTCCTGCATGATTTGGGCGTATTGGGCAGCATTCATGGTCTCCGTGATCCAATGAATGGGTCCAACTCCATACCACGAAAAGCATGCCCAAACCATAATGCCGGATCCACCATGTTTTAACGTTTTAGTGGTATATTTTGGATTAAAAGCGCTGTTGGGTGGACGTCTTACAAACTGCCTTGAACCTTTTCCACCATAGCGAACAATTTTTGACTCGTCAGACCATAAAATGTTACGCCATTTGGTCAAAGGCCAAGTAAAATGGTCTTTGGCGAAACGTAATCGTTTGACCACATGTTGTTTAGTTAGGAAAGGCACTTTTCTGGGGCTCCGAGCTGACCGATCGTTTTCCCGTAAGCGTCGGCGGAGAGTTTCAACGCTGGCTTTTCACATTTAGAGATTTTTTTATTTCTGCGGCAGTCACAAACGGATATTGCTTTGAATATTTTACAACAGACTTAACCAATTGAGTGGGCATTACACGTTTCCGCCAGTGTTTTTTGACACCCGGTTTGTATTTTATAGCATTTCACACCATCGTGGGAAGCAACAAATGATGTTTTGCACTTCTCTGTATGTTTTTCCTTCGCCAATCAGCTTTTTAATAAGAGCCCGTATCTCCGGTATACAATTATTTTCTCTTGATATCACTACATGCAGCATGATCAAAATTTCCACATTATAAAACAGAATACTGATAACAGAAATAGTTCTTACTGATTTTTTAATTAATTCCAAAAACAAAAATAATTTAATTTTTTTGAACTATTCTTCATTGCGCTACTAAGAATTTGACTGGTCAAAAACACATTTGTCCTCAAAACTTAGCCGATTGCAATAACAACAGTAGTTCTAGCTTAACAAACCAATGCATATCGTCATGTCGACGCCTCAACCTAACGGTATTTACCGTTAAAGCGAAAAAAAAAGTTTGATATACAAATTTATGATGACTTATATTTAATTAGCAAAATCACTACTAAGATTTTGACCGCAACTGTAGCTGTTAATACTTTAAGACGATCTTAACTAAGCTTACCTCAAAGTTTGATTCATCAGACCACAGAACATTCGACCAATCTTCTTGCGTGAAATGTTGGTATCGGCGATCCCGTTCCAAATCGATTCTTCCTATTCTTTTCTGAGAGCCACGGCTTCTTTCGGCCTAACATCCATTTAAACCTGCTTCCAGAATTCTTCTTCTAGCTGTTCGAGCACTAACTGGTTTACTAAATTCATCCGAAAGGGCAGCTGCAAGGGCAGAAGAAGACTTTTTGCGATCCTTGAGAGACACGCGTATAAGTATTCGGTCTTCTCGTTTACTGGTTAGACGTTTTCTTCCACTTTTTGATTTATTATTGTGGGATTTCGTCTCCACAAATCGCCTGATAGCACATTGGACCGCGCACCGCGAACATCCCACCAATTTGGCAATCTCAACCTGAGACTTACCCTCTTCACTTAGAACTTGAATTCAAACTCTATCATCCCCCATATTTCCATAAAGTGGTTGGGTATAGTTCCAGTTGTAGCGCGCAATGGCGGTTGGATTCATACGGGGCGCCGTCGATACTCTGCTCCATAACAGAAATTGGTGTCTTCGCAGTACACTCAGCATTATCCACTAGAGTAAACATGATGGGAATTCGATCGATGGTTGCTCTAGTTACCGAATCTGCTAGGCGATTATGGACACAGAATGTTGTACGGAAAGCGCGATTCGAACCATTAATTTTAATAATAATTTTGCACTTTGTAACCACTGTAGCGATATTCGGCCGAGCTCCTCTTCCCATTTTTGGTATGCATTTTCATGATTTTCCAACAAAATGGAGGGACTGACCTACAGTTTAGACCAAGCCGCCTCCGAACGGCTGAAGGAGGAGCTTTTATTTAATGTTGGAAGTACTTTACGAGGTCTTGACATTCCCTGTCGAGTGGAAACCGCAATTAAAAAATAGAATTTTCTATAATTTTGGATGTTGGTCGAACCAGAAATCTAACCCTGGCCTCCAGAATGACGGTACTCAATACTAACTACTTGCCTATTGCGACCGTTCCAACCTATTGTTTTGGTAATAAATTTAAACTAACTGCAAACGGTCTAATTGAAATTCACACGTCACAAAACGACACCCTTTATGTATGTGGATATCATTAATGATGCTTGTGTTTGGCATTCGAATAATTCCGTAGTTAAATCAAAGGAGACATTTATATGTACAAATGTATGTCTTTTCACAGAAATATTCAAGGAATTTCTTTGAGCATGTCAATTGTTGATGACTCTATTCTATTCTGTGTGCCGCTCTTCGACGTTAAAGAAAATATTTCAAACACATTGCTGGGTAAATATTTAGTTGGGATATGTGACATATTTTTATGAAATAATTTCGTTTAATTAAGAATGTACTCGTAACATTTAACTAGTTTTTGAACTTTTATTCTTATTTTATGATAGCTAATATTTAAACTTTTGTATTTAAATATTTAGAATCATCATGCCATAAAGTGGAAAGGATCACTTTATATTTGAAACAAAGTATTAATTACTTGGGAATAGTATTGCATAAGCAATTAGTCGTGACCGCTCTATGTGGAGGAGCGAGGGAAGAAGTCATCAGTTCACCTTTATACATGCAAAAAGATATTGGATAGCATCTGCAGTCTCTAACCTGCCCTCTCGTGTGGAGCTTTAGTTGCAATTGTTAAGCTTGTATACTACTAGTCTATGTTGTTCAGGCCTGATTTTTGGCAAGCTTCTGGCCGCAACAAAAGAGACAGCCGGATAGAGCTGACAGAAAAGTCTAGCATATCTTTACAGATACTTCTTAAGGGGTTAGGGGTAGTCAGAGGCACGAAAAAATGAGAATTTTCAGTATTTTTTTTTTGCTATTAAATAATTTTATTTTACAAAAGTAGTGATATGGTATTATTAAACAATGTTTTGACTTGAAGTCACGAAAATTTCGAAAAAAAAAAATTTATTTCCGAAGTTACAGCTGTGTCTGTGTTAACCCAGTTCCAAAAAAAGGTCCTTGCGGTGACAATCATAAGTCCTTGGAGATTCATCTGAAATCAATCGGATAAAAAAAAATAGTTTTATAAATAAATAATCCTGGGCCTGATCGAAGGATTTTATTTTTTTTCAAAAATTAACAAAATGGCGGCCTCAGGAAATTTTTTTCTAGATTTTTGGGAAAAAATCAACAGTTAATTGGTCTCAAAAAATCGAAATTTTTCACAAAATAAAAATCCTTCGATCAGGCCCGAGTTTATTATGTATTCTACAAGCTGTATAAATTTCATTAAAATCAACTGAGCGGTTTTCGAGTTACAGTTGTCACCAGTTCAAAAAACATAGTTTTGAGAAAAACGCGTTTAAAGTTTCACACTAGCGCTTTGAAAGGCCCGAGCTCTCTTTGTTATTTGTCGAATAACTTAAAAACGAATTATCGGATTAACTTGAAATTTTCAGAGATTATTTTTAAGATATTATACTTAACGAAATGGACAACAGAGTAGTGGCTTCCATATCCTGTGACTGAATGGAAATAAGAAGGTCACTGAGAGTTCATAGTTATTTACAATCGATAAATAAACGACTACTGAATATAGAAACCCGAAACTTGTATGGTGTGTTCTGCGTAAAACGCTGTAATTCAATAACAAAGAATTAGCCGGGAAGTGGGGCTGTGACCGCTCTATTCGAAAAAAAAACAAGAAATTTTGTTTAAATATAGCTTTGTACCTAAATTATCACAGGGAACACTTTTTTTCCTGGAAGTGGGATCGATTCGATATTTCGGTTTTGCTTAAAATGTGAAATTTTGATGGATAACCCTCCAAACCCAAACCACAAATTGGAGGAGGAGTTCAGCCGAAAATTGCTTCAGCGATTACAAATAGCATTTGATGAATCTCGAATGGATTTTCTGTTTCCCAAATGCGTCCAGTTCGCATAATAATGCCACCAGATGATGTAAAATTGGTCTTTGTTTCTGTTTCCAGCGACTATTCGTTCGTATTTTAAGAGAAGTGAATGGTCAGTTGGTAATATTATTTGTGTTCATTGCACTTTACGCGAAATCAAATTCCAAGAATCCTTACGGCAGTAACAATTAGTTTATTCGAGCGTCTAAACATGTCGAAGATCTTCCTCTGTCCCTTGCATAACAAAATTCAACAGAGAAGTGTAGTCAGACGGTTTAGTTTCAAACTGAAAGTTTCCCATATTTTCAATACAAAGCATCACTATTTCAGTATATTCTTTCGGTGGGAAGCCATTCAAGATTAAAATCGTGATACAAAAATTTAAAGGTAATTTCATTGTCTCTTCGCAGTCGGCTTCATAGCTATCTGACATTAATCGTGCTACCCTCTTCTCTCTCAAAAAAAATTCAAATTTATTTTAAATTTTTGAACATTGAAAATCACTTAATATATTGTATTTTTCAAACCCGGTTAGTGGAATTCAACGAATGTATGCCTTTCATGATAGTTTTATTGAAACTTTAATAAATTGTAAGAAAGTGTCAGAAATGGAAGAGGTTCGTCAACCAAAAGAAGATGAGAACTGGATTTGCTATCTACATATCTACATTCGAATGCAAATGTGAGACTGTAACAGTTTTAGAGATGTTTCAGGGAACGCAAAAAGTCGTTTCAGTCGTTTAAACTTCCAAATACTTTTAAATTCAATCTAACCTCTAAATATATTGATATTTGAAAATCTAGTCAATTAGTTAGAGTCGATGTTTGTCGATCACGGAATCCTGATCTCTTGATGATACCAATGTTGGTTCTGTGAAGAAGATTACTCTCACCTTTTCAGATGCTGAAACCACTTGGTGTATTTTTTAGTTCAGGAGATTAATGTTATATGCTAAGCAATCGAAGAAGAAATTTCCTAGAAATCAATAACGGTCCGTAGAGTTTACCAGGGTTATGACTATCCTTATCCTGTCAGCTCATCAGCCCCGTAGTTACCTGCGGTCTCCCTATGACCAGGGACTCAAACCACGCACGATTCGCAAATAGTTCAGAAGACCCATAAGTCTCAGTTTCGAAGAAAAATAACCAAGTCAACTCTTCCTTTTTATTTATCTATCTAACAAATCCTTTTCTTACTTCTGCCGCCTAAGAAAAACGGCAGCTTACTGAGCTCCTGAGAGAGAGAGAGAGAGAGAAAGAGAGAGAGAGCAACAATGATAGTTGTTGAATATCTCGAGAAATGTTTTTCGAATTCAATTTAAATTTATCGAGAATATTTTTAATATATTCTAATTTCAGAAAATGAGAAAATAGACCTCTGAAAAATTTTGACAACTTTTCAAAAGTTAAAATTTTAACAGTGGAAATAACAACAAGAGACGAAGTGTGAGCGGGTTGTAGATGTAGCGTGAGAGAAAGAGTGCAGAAATGAGAGAAATGCTAAAATTTCAGTTATGAAGAAGAGCTTTAAAAATAAATTTGAATAAGGAGCGAATAAAAGTTGTAGAGCGGATACTTATGGTATACAAGCAAAAGACCGTCTTTATTCTTAAAATTTATGCCACTGTGTGCTTAAGTAAGTTTTACCATAATATTTTTTATTATAGTTTACAATTTTGTGTTGTGTTATAAATGTAAAAAGTTTAAAATTTATATTGAACATAAACTTACAACATTCATAGCTCGCCAATAAACTTTAACATGTTTAAAGTCTTGCTGATTATTTATTCTCTTAACCCCAACACAACATGCATACATACATACGAGAACGGGATGTAATTAACAAATGAAAATGATAACAAGAAACAGAAGAATAGAAGAAAAAGAAACGAGAATTAAAAGGAATTCTCTATGGAGAATGCATTAATCTTGGACATACATATATACATAGTTAAAAGAGTGCGATTATAAAAACAAAAACATGAATACATATGTACATATAACGGTTATTTGCCAGTTAGTGCAGTCGGAACTGAGTGAAAGTGTCACGATTTGGCTATCGTCGAGGTTCATCAGTTCATCAACTGGCTGTTGCCTGCACTGCGTCTTGTTGTTGTTGTTGTTATTGTTGTTGCTGTTATTGTTGCTGGCGACAAGTGGCAAGGACAAATTTGTTTAACAGCTAGTACATGCAATAACAACAATAACAACAACAACAACAACAACAACAACAACAACAACAACAACAACAACAACAGCAGCAGCAGCAAACAAGTGGAAAGACACATAACGAGTACAAATGTAACAATTACGGTAAATATATGATGAAGCTACCGAATGAGAGAGAGAAAGAGAGGGAGACAAAATGCAAGAGAGAAGGCACAGATGCCAAAAGAGTTAACAATGAAAGTGACAACAATAAGTAAGAATGGCAGAGACATTAAAGGCAGCTGCTGATAGTGTTGTAGGAGCAACAAAAAAGTGGCAGGCAACAACAACAATTTGTAACCTTTTAATAAGATTGTGAAAGTTATCTACTTAGCCCATAGGGAAAGAGAGAGAGAGAGAAAGAGAGGAAAGAGTCAAAAAAGGGAAGCTGCATCGCGTACAAAGTCTTACGACGTGTCTGCCAATGATTTGATGGCGGCGTTGGCCGCAAACGAATGAATGCCAGACATTGTAAAGTGTCCACTAGTTAAAACTAAATACATATATGTGTAAGTAGAATACTCCAAAACTTGCTATCTTTTTTTTTTTTTTTGGTTTTTTTTTACTTGTAAAACATGAAATTTTAACGAACAACTTTCATTGTTCCAAGACATGCACTTCTTCAACCAGCCGGGTAAGCTTAGTCTACAACTGAGCTTAAGAGGATTGTGTGTGTCTGTTTCTCTGCGTCAAAATGTTGTAATAAAAGTTTTTGCGCATTTTCTTTTCGAATTTCGCACTTAGTCGCTTGCACTTCGCTTTCTGTGTATCTTTCTCTGTACTTTCTCTACAGCGGTAATTTGGCTATGCCGAAAGTCTTTATGCCTTTTACTTATGAGGAGTCATTTGATTTTGGACGTAAATTAAATTTTTTTGAACAGTTTTGTTATAATAGTTTGCTTTCCTGGCTACTTTTAAGATATTTCAACAGCATACCAAATGTCTTCCTCTCAGCTGCTCATTTCACAGAGTTTTGGCCAAAAAACCCATTTTTGAACAGTCATTTGTACTACAGCTATATGACATAGTCAACCGATTTCAATGATTTTCACTGTGGTACATATACTTACTATTTATAAACAGTAACCCAAAATGTGTAACTCTAGCTGCTTAATTAACAAAGTTTTTGCAGAAAGTTTTGTTTTTGAACTGTTAGTTGTATAGCAGTTATATGTTGTTGTCATCCGATTTGGTTCATTTTTAGTATCAACTATATACTTATAATGAGTAAACAGTGCACAAAATTTCTTGCATCTAGCTGCTCAATTATTACCGTTATGACCAAAAGACTCGTTTTTAAACTGTTATTTGTACTAGAGCTATATGATGTGGTCAATCGATTTGGTTAATTTTGTGTTTGGTATATCTATGTTATATTTCTGTGCAGTATATCGAAATTGATAATTCTAGGTGCTTAAATGGCTGAGTTTTTACAAAAAGTCTGGTCTTTTAACAATTAGTTGTATGGCTTCTAGGTGTAAATATAATCCAAATTAGTCAATGTTTATTTTCAGTCATTCGCTTGTCATAGGTAAGCCGTATTTTTACAACTTTTTCCTCCTTTGCTAAGTTATGATTAAAAAAGTCATTTTTAAATTTTTAAAACAAGCTTTTAACATAGACAAAGACTTAAAAGTACGAGTAGGGTATAAAAATCGCACTGAAGTATCTATTACTCTTCGCTTGTCTGCTGAAATAGTAGTTTTATCCTTGAAATTTTTTTCGCAACAAGCGAAAAAGTTCTTAATTCCATTTGTTGTTAATGGAAAATAAATTAAAAGTCAGTGTAATGTTGTTTTGTACACTTGTGCAATGCCACATAAACTCAAACACTAGCACACACACACACACACACACCTCCATACACCCGCAATGAAATGATAATCGTACATATGTATGTGCGAGTGTGTGTATTTATATTTCTGCTGAGCTTAAACTGCAGCGCAAAAACTTTCCTCACAATCCATATTTAACCCTTTTGATTACCCCTTTCTGCTCTTTTTTCCCCGTCTCCCTCCGTGGTTTCCCTCGCTTCCTGCATCCTTCAACTTCCAACCTTCCCCCGCCCTTCTCATTTTTACCCACATAAAGCATCGTCTCTCTGCTTCTTACTTAAGTTCTCTCACATTTCGAAATCGCATCAGTGTGCGTTTTTTTTTTTTTTTTGTTGCAATGAAATGAAGTGGCTGTTAAAAGAATCCGTTAAGCGAAAGTGTCCTTTCTCTTTTTTCAAGGATTTGTTCGGCAGCGCAAAACATTTGTTGTAAATCACTTGCGATTGCTGTGAAGCATTAAATATTGTAGATATGTGCACACACATACATATATGCATTTGTATCGTATAGTGTATATGTATATAGGTATAACTTTGTTCGTAGAAGAAAGCTTGTAAAGGCGCGGAGATAAATGCACTTTTAACTTCTTGATTTAATGGAGAAGAAAGAAATAAAAAGATTTTCATAATTTATACCTTGTCTGTTGTTGTCTAGGCTCTGTAAAAGTTATGTTATGCCATGCCAGATGAGTTATAAAATTTTTAAATTACGCTTATTTGTGTTATGGTTATGCTGTGCTACGTTATTTGTGGTTATTTTATGTTATATAATTTAATTCGACATCATATTAAGGGATGTTATGTTATGTTGTGTTTATATTTTTTTCTTTGCATTTTTATGTTTGTTTGTACTGTGAGAAGTTATGTTTCGTTATGTTATTTTATGTTATGTTATGTTTTGTAACGTTATGTTGTATTATTCTATGGTATAATATACAATATTATGTCCAGGTTTGTTCAATTATGCCATATTACTTTTTTGTAAATAATATAAGATTGCTTGTGTTGTTGTTAATTTGATATTATGCTTTATTGTTTTATATTATGTTACGTTATGTTAAGTTATGTTATGTTATGTTAAGTTATGTTATGTTATGTTAAGTTATGTTATGTTAAGTTATGTTACGTTATGTTAAATTATGTTAAGTTACTTTATATTAAGTTATGTTATGTTAAGTTATGTTATGTTAAGTTATGTTAAGTTATGTTAAGTTATGTTATGTTAAGTTATGTTATGTTAAGTTACATTATGTCGTTTTTTGTAATATCATAGTTTTTAGCTGTATTATGTTATGTGATTGTTATATTATGTCATTTTATGTTACGCTATGTTATGGTATGTTATGTTGTGTTATGTTGCGTTATGTTATACCATTTTTGCCTTTGGAATTTAGTTTTCTCTATCTAAAAAACAATGTGATGTTATGCTAAGTTATGGTATGTTATGATATGTTATGTTAGGTTATTGTGTGGTATGTTAAATTATTTTTATTACGTAAAGTTTTGTTATGTTATGGTATGTTGTGTTATGTTACGTTATGTTATATTATTTTTCTGTAATATAAGTTTATTTATGTTGTGATAAGTTAAGTGATATTATGCTATGTTATGTTATATTATGTTACGTTATGTTATATTATATTTCGTTATAACATTTTCTATTCAATTCTATGAAATTACATATTTGGGACGTTATGCAATTGTTATATTATGTTATCCTATGTTACGCTATGTTATGGTATGTTATGGTATGTTATGTTATGTTACGTTATGTTACGGTATGTTATGTTATATTATGTTATTTTTTTGTAATTTAATGTGGCATCATGCTAAGTTATGGTATGTTATTGTGTTATTCTATGGTATGGTAAATTATGTTATATTATGTCTAGGTTTGTTATGTTATGGTATATTACAATTTGTTATGTTATGCTCCATCATGCCATGTTATTTTTTTGTTATTTAAGATTGCTTATGTTGTGATAAGTTATGTGATATTATGCTATGTTATGTTATATAATGTTACGTTATGATATGTTATGTTACGTTACGTAACTTTTTTAATCTCATATTTTTGAGTAGTATTATGTTATGCAATTGATATAGAAATTATCTTATGGTACGCTATGTTATGGTATGCTACGTTATGTTACGTTTTTTTTTTTTTTGTATCTTAAGTTTGTTTGTGCTGTGAAAAGAAATGTGATTTTATGGTATGTTATGTTAAGTTATGTGGGGCTACGTTATGTTAAGTTATGTTACGGTATGTTATAATTTTCTTATATTTTAAACATGGTATGCAACGTTAGTTTAGAATGGCATGATTTGAAATTTATCTAGGGTCATGCAAGATTGGATTATTAATAACGGTACTTAAAACTATCGGCCACTCTTAAACTAAACCGTCGAGAACTAATCGTTCATTGCTGAAAAGCAGGTATTTTAATACCTAAAAAACGTTCCTTTTTTCGGCAGTCTAAAGAGTCCTAGCCACATGAGACCCGACTACTATGATTTAATATACTTACCACCCTCCCCATTAGAACAGGCCCCTTGACGTGATGCGTGGCTTAGCTAAAACCTGGATTGGAAATAATCCGAAGGCTATCTTGGCTCTAGCGGTACGTTACGACAAGAAGTTTAGGACTGATGAAAAACAGCAACCTTGAAATGGATATTCCCATCCGGGAAAGGTTTTCAGTACTGCAGAACTTTAAAGTTAGAATAATGCTTACCTATTGTAAAATATTGTATATTCAGCTTAAAGAAAAGCGCATAACACTAAGTTTGTTGTTTTGAATTTAAATGAAGGAGAAAAGGAAAACATGAAATCTAAAAACAAAATCTTCAAACTTATAGTAACTGAATTTTCTGTATAAAAAAATAAAATCCCAAAAACTTACTCCACACACACCACTGCGGGAGGAAAGAACATTTTCCTAGCTGTTTTCAGACGCACTCGAGCGCGTCAAACGCCTTAAAGTAGACAATGTATGAAGTGAATGGCAAATTTTCTTTCATAGATGCAAAACTTTTCATTTATCGACAACATTAAATTTTCAAACTACAACAACTCGCACCAACGTCATTTCCTTCTACACAATTTCAATGCCGCTACTGTTTTTAAGAAATTTTCGCTTTTCGCATTAAGCAGCCGCCTTTTCGCTAGCGCCTCAAATGTCTTTAATATTTACATATATATTTTTTTTTATCTCTTTCTCTTTGGCGTTGTCCGCTTTGAGGCCACTCGCCGCGCGCTCTCCATTTATCAATTATGCTTTAACGCTATTTTAATGTAGCCCAGCCGAGTTAGGCAGTCAGCTGTATCCAACCAGCTGTCGGCCATTTACAAGAAAAGCTTTCACTAAATCGCCTCTACGCCCTGGTTTTCATTGACCTTCTTGGCAGCGGGCAGCGCAAGGCAACTTCTAGTGAGCTTCAGTGGCGGCTCACTGCTGCCGTTCGACTAGTCAATCTGTCAGTCAGCGGGCCACATCAACTGGTATTAGCTGGCCTCAGTGTAGCAGCTGCCACAAAAGGAGCTGGGCGTGTTTTGTAAATAAATATGGAAATTTTCTAAATATACATATGTGTGTGTGCGTGTGTTTATGTTGCTTACAACATACGCTTTAACGCTTGCAAGCAGTTTAAAAACTTTTCTCTCTTACTTTTTTACTCTATTCTTCTTCTTCTTCCCATTTTCTATGCTACGCTTGTCCTTAAAATTGTTTGGTCGTGTTTTTGCGCCTGTTTCCTTTGCCCTTTACTGGTCATGTTACGCTGTTGTTGTTGTTGTTGTTGTTCAAGTTGTTGTTTATTCAGTCAATTTTCCTTTAGCTTTGAATGCAAGTGGAGCAATTGAATTGGGTTGCTTTTGGTTGGTTTGCTGATGCGGGTCGAGGGGTGAATGTTTTATGCGAGCCGGCGCTCAAGCAAGCTCTGGAAACGCGTTTAAAGTAATTGTTTTATACTTTGTTTATGAGTGTTGAGATTTCTATGCGCTTCGTTGGGGAATTTTCTAATTTGAGGAGTTAACATTCGGATGGGGGAAAACGAGGTTTAGCAATACAAACCAGAACCAAAATGATCCCCAAATTGTTTTAGGGAAATGTTGGGGGAATGACTGGTTTTGTAAAGAGCTGACTGTCTTGGAAACCACCACCACTTGGCGCCTCTTAGGACTTATGGGGTGTAAGATCCTGAACACCTACGGGTATGCTGCACTGGTTGGCACTCAAAATATCTCTTTATACCCGCACTGAAGCTTAGCTAAACTGCTTGCATATTGTTAATAAGCGTATCTCGCGCTTCTTAGCTACTTCTAAGAGAGCAACCTTTCACCAAGTATCAACTTTTAATTTATTCAAATTCCCTGACTCTCTCAAAGCTATATCTAAACGAGCAGTTGTAGGATGAGCTCATTCCACATTCATGATGCAGATACCGGCGCCCTTTAGCTAGATAGAATCATTGGTGCTAAAAGCTCATCTTAAGAGCTCGATAACAAGTGGTAGTTTCGAGTAAACCTATAATCTACTACCTCCAACTTCTTTGAATGACGAGCTTTTAAAGACGTCAGAGTAACGAGTTCTGAAAAAGCTTCAATTTATAGGACCGGTTCCATCTCTAGGAAGAGATCATCTGAATAACGTGATGACTCTTTATAACTCCTACAAAGTCATAATTTTTGATATACATATATTTTTGGTCGCTTCCTCAAATCTCTGCCCATAAATAAAATTTGAAATCACACATAGAGCTTTTCGATAAAAGCCCTATACGACTTAAGACTAATACTCCTTAGTGAGTTTTCAAAATCCTACCAGACCATGGAAACATTGTGTGTGGGGGGAGCTCACTGGATCCGACTTACGCTATATTAAAGCCAGAGTTCGGTTGAAGCCGAAACGGCTTTCCTTGGATTCCAGCCAGATTTTATGAGGCTGCTTTTAAGCTAAAAGCTTAGTTTTGCTATTTCTCAAGTCGGGGCTGCAACCAAACACGAAAGCCATGTCTATCTGAATAGTGAAAGTAAAGATACCGTCCGTAGTACAAAGTTCAAGTCAAAGTTAATCCAGGAAAAGGCTTTTAGGAGCAAGAGTCATAGATGGAAAGCAAACCAGATCCTACCAAATCGATGACTAGTTTATTAGCCTTTGAAGTATCAGAAACTAGATCTCTAAACTTTGTTTCAATCCACAAAAAAACAAATTTTAGTCTCACTTCTGCACTGCCAGGCACTTGTAACTATTCCCAGCGACATCCCAGGTGATCCTTTTCACCACTCGACCTGAAACTTGACAGCGTCTAAATTCTGACTGTTAATAATCCAAAGTTACTGGGAGTGACATTCCGTTGGTCGGTCATAAAGTATGCAGCAATAATTTGAGCAACGTCAGTACGCCACATTGAGAGCAATCAGGTAACCAAACACCTGATGTAACCACATACATAAATAGCGAGACATCAACACTCAGAGTTATAGTTAATAATGTTGTGATGTGATAGCAGTATCTTTTCAAGGGATGAACCCTCCCTGTAGATACCTGCTTGAAATACAAGCTCAGAGAGAAGGTCTTTAAAACCAATCACAAAGCCTCGATCAAAACATTTTTCAGCTCTCTTTCAACAAATGATGCCATCGAAATTCTACTATCATTTATAGCAAACGAAGAGATCAAGCTATCCCGTGCGACTCGGTAGATATTACCACTTCTAAGGTATGTGTACTATGTATAGTGGACTTAACTCTAACTTATATCCATACATAAATTTGCGGTCTCCTTAAACATAAAACCAGCACCTCCCCTCCATTTGGTTCGAATCCAACGAAACAGTTCCTAGCCTTCCGCTAGGTGGTCTGGACTGCATCAATTAGCTTTGCGTGCACCTAACCGAGGTTACCTTTAAGCAGAGTAGACGTTAGATAACAGCGCACAGATTTTTTTCTCTACCTATCTAGTCTTGAAAAGAGCATTTGCTGGAGACTTTTTTTGAATGTCTTATTATTTTTCTTCTTCTTCTTCGTTGACGTCGACACCACTCGCACGCTTTTAGTCATTTTGTTCTTATCTGACATTGGAAAATAATTGTTTTTATGTCTTGAGTTCCAAACCCTCGGCGTAGCTGCAAGGCATTCGCGTTCTCGCCTTAGCTCGCCTCGTAGCTGATGTTTCTTGGCTAATCAGAAGATACTAGGTCAGAGACCGGAAGTCAGGGGCTGTAAAATAATCATTTTGGACATCACTAGGTGAATGGCAGACAAAAACTTTCTTCACAAGCGCGCTCCAGGTATTTTTATAATTTTAAATTAGACAAATCTACAATATTGTCTGAACAGCTTTTGCAACAAAGCAATTGGCGATGAAAAAGGAGAGAGAGATATTGCTTTCTTTTATTTCTTTCTCACTATTTTCCATTTTCATCGGTTTATCCTTGCTTATTTATACTTTCTTACTAACATACTTTCTTCAATCGTTCCCCTTTTCAGCTTTCTTTTTTCACTTCTTCATTTGTCCTCCGACATTTTTTCGTTCTCCTTTCATTACCTTCATTGAATAAAACTAAAATGCTAAACTAAAAAACTTTCATTTTTTTCTTTCATTTCCCTCCTCCCTTCTCTTGTTCAAACTATTTCTATTCACACTTTTTAATTTCCTGCCACCCACTCTGCCTTCTATCTCACCACATATGTATGTACAATATGTATTGTATGTATTTATGAGCTCATGACCAATCGAGCTTTTAAATTTGTTTCTGCACTTTTGTTTGCATTGCAAAATTTTACAACATTTTAGTACAAATAATGCATCGAATGACAAGACTCGTGGGGCTCATGCGTACATGCTGGTCATTTGTCGTGGCAAAAGTCGAACAAATTTGCCAAAAATTCAATAATTATGTCACTGGGTTATGTACAAAATAATTTTCAATTTTACATGAATTTTTGCAAAATGGCACATTGGAGAATTGAGGCAAAGGATATTAGTAAAATACAATTTGAATTTATTCGTGTGCACATGCGGGTGACAAGAGCACAATTCCATTTAATTACAGCTGTAAAAATTTACAACGAGGGCGAAAAAGAATAGAAGTGGCGAACAAAGCTGTTAATCATTCATGGTATAAGAGAAAGAGCACTGTTGCATGATTTCACTCTGCGCTCTGTTAACATCAGTATTTAGTCAGTTGAACTTCTTAGCCTTCATATACTAGGTCAGATACTTACAAGTGTTGTTGTAAATTTTCTACATTAAAAGTTCCCCATGAATTCTTGCATTGCAGTTGAATTCAGCATACGCTTTTACTAAAGCACTGTTGCCAATTTTCGTTATGAGAAATCATAATTTCCACCACTTTTTGGACACTTCCGATTTTATAAGTTTAAATCAGATTTAAGCCTTTTTTTCCTTACTATTCATGACTTTTTTTAACTCCACAAAAAAATTTCTTCAGAAATGCTTTATTAAAATCGTGCTTCAAAACTCACGCGCAATATCCACCAATTAATTTTACAGCTCTGTCACTTCTAATGGCATACAAACAAATTATTGAGGTAAATCGTTGATAAGAGAAATTATTGTAAAACCGAAATAAAAAACCAGATATTTTCCGGAATTATTGCCATTTTAACATAACAACGTTTTACGTTAAATAAATAAAAAAAACAACATTGTATGACTTTTATATGATTAAGAAATTAAATAATTTATACAGGGTGTTGCCATATATCTTTAGACAGTTTTGTTATTCAAAGATTTTTTTTTAGTGCTTTAGAAAATGCTGCGTTGAATTTCTCACAGAAAATTTTTTTGAACATAAATTTTGGCTAGACATAAATAGTTTCTAACCATAATATATAGCTTAACATAAAATGGTTTGAAATATCAAAAGTTGCGAGCAATAATTTTTACTAAAAATTTTTACTAAAAAATTATTGCGAAAAAAAATTACTAAACATAAATTATGTCTTGCAAACATTTTTCTCCCTTAAATACAGATTGGTGTAAAATAGTACAGAATATAGAAAGCTGCTAGTGTTAAATTTGTGTTTAAAAAATATTTCTAAATAAAAGATATTGCTAAACACTTAAATTGTTAAGTTTAACATACATCATAACATAAAATTTATTTAAACCAATAATTTAAGCACATTTATTTTTTAACAAATAAATTTTCTAATTATAAATTATGGCAAGACAAAAATTATTCTAAGCCATATTATATAGCTTGACATAGAATATTTCCAAATGTAAAAAAGCTGTTGTTAATACAACAACTTTTAAGAAAATGCTGAAGAGACGATAATAACAAACATTAAGTGTAAATGTAAAATTAAATCTCAAGTAAATTAATTATTAACATAAAATATTTTGAACAATTAAATTAACCATTTCGAAAATTTTTTTAACCTTAAACAAAGTTTTAAAATAATAAAATTATCTAACATAAATTATGAGAAGGCAAAAAGGTATTGTAAGCAATAATATATGCATAACATCACATAAAATATAATATTTTCAAATATAAAAAGCTGCTAACACGTACAATAAATATTTGTTGAAAAAATATTTTTGATTATAAAATTTTGCTAAACATATTTTATGGCTTAAGTTATATAAATTTCTTTTTATTTAATTTAATATAAATTTTATTTAGTTAAAAACTTCGCAAAACACTAATTATGGCAAGCCAAACATTATTGTTTACCATAATATATAGCTTGACATAAAATATTTCTAAATATTTAAAACTGTTTTTCATAAACTTTTATTTAAAATAGATTGCCGCATAGAACATACTTTGTAGCTTACGGTAAAAAAATGTCTTGACAGAAAATACTTTTAAAGAAATAACTTACGCAGGGAGATGCCACATTTCTTCTTATTTGATTTCAGAATAATTTATTTTAAACTCTTAATAAACACTTTTGCCTAATATAAATTATGGCAAAACAAAAACTATTGTTAACCATAATATTTGGCTAAACATAAAATTGGTCGAGAAATAAAAAGTTACCAACAATAAATTTAATAAACAGTAGACTTTTGAATAGAAAATATTGCTAAACATATTATATGGCTTAACATAAAATATTTCTGAGCATAAAAAAAATATTTTAAACAAAAAAGTGTTTAAGCCTATTAAATCAAAATTAGAGTTCCGAACAATGAAACACAAATTAAACACACGACCGTCTTAATATAATCAGTTTATTTGATGGATGTCAATAACAGAATGAAAGACTTAACATTAAAATAGATGTAATGAGCTTCAAGAAATTAAGCATAAAGTAAGAGAGAAACATTGGAAATAAACAGTTAGGTACGTAGTTGAGTTGTACAGGGTCATGAGTATAAAATGAACTAACAAACTCCCACTCAACTCAAGTACATTATATACATACATATTAATAAAAAATACAATTACAATTTCATGTTAAGCATTTTACAACAATTGATATGCTTAAGCTTTGATAAACATTTTGTTAATAAATCGGCAACATTATCCGCCGAAGCAACATACTTAATATCTATTTCATTGGAATCGTACTTCTCTCTTAAATAATGATATTTAATATCGATGTGTTTTGATCTCTTCTTAGTTACTGGATTCCGCACAAGGAATTCCGCTCCCTGGTTATCGCAATAAATAACTGTAGGGTTCTCGCAATACTCTTTTAACCCAATTTCATTTAATAGGTTTCGATAAAAAATTGTTTCTCGCGCTCCTTCACACATTGCTACATATTCAGCTTCGGTTGAACTCAGGGATACACTACTTTGTTTTTTCGATTCCCAAGCAATCGGCCCGCCAGCTAGAAAATGTACATATCCGCTATATGACTTTCTATCAATAACATTGGCGCCCCAATCTGCATCTGTATAGCAATAAATTGTTTTCTCAATTTTACTATACGTTAAACTTGTATTAATGGTTTGCTTAAGGTAACGCAAAATATGTTTTGCTGCTGTAAAATGCTCTTTGTGTGGATGATTATTGAACTGCGACAATTTCGATAGTGTGTGCAGTATATCTGGTCTTGATATGACGGCCAAATACATTAATCCGCCAATCAATGATTGAAAAACTTTAACATCATAAGTATCAGTACAATTAATATTTGTACATTTTTCTAAATTTAACCCACTTGGAAATGGAGTTGAATTTGGTTTACATTCAGACATATTCCATGCCTGTAATAGTTCGGCTGTATACTTCTTCTGATGGATCGTGATAGCACCTCTCAACCCGTCTCTCTCTATTTCCATTCCAAGGTAGAACGATATTGGACCACGGTCTACAACATCTACAAAATCTTTTAATTTATTTATAATTTTCTCCATAGTATATTTATTTTCACACGCAAGTATCATATCGTCGACATACAAGGCTACAATAACAAGCTCTTCACTGCTCGACATAACATATACGCAATTATCTGACATACATTTACGAAAGCCAATAGTACATAAAATTTCATTGAATCTTTTATTCCATTGCCGACCGGCCTGCTTTAGGCCATACAAGGATTTATTCAATTTGCATACATTTTCTTTTTCATCTTTCTGTACAAACATTTCCGGTTGAAACATGTACACTTCTTCATTTAATGTACCATTTAAATAGGCTGCTACTATATCGATGTGATTTACCAGCAATTTATTTTGAACTGCAATTGCTAAAATTAATCTTATTGTGGAATGTCTGACAACAGGCGCATAAGTTTCATAATAATCGACATTCTGTCTCTGAAAACAACCTTGTGCGACTAACCTGGCTTTATATTTCTCTACGCTGCCATCAGCTCGTAGTTTCGTAGAAAAAACCCATTTGCTGCCAATAATATTTTTTCCAACAGGCTTGTCAACTAATTTCCACGTATTATTTTTCGTTAATGAGTTATATTCAGCTTGCATTGCTTCTTTCCAACGAATTCCGTTTGGACCTTCTAACGCCTCTCTTGCTGACATTGGATTGCAAACAATAGCATTCAAAACTTCCGAATTTACATTCTCTTCAACTAGAAATATTTTTCGTGGTCTACCAACACAACCAGTGCGTTCAATTTTCGGTCTTCCTCTCTTCCGCTTTCTACCAATATCTGCTGGTTCCGCTTCCGCTTCGTCTGATGTACTCAATTCAGTTTCATTTTCAGTGTGTTCCGTATTGACGACGTCAACAGCACTAACATAAGGCATTACTTCGACAACGCTTGCATTTTGATTTGTGCTTGCTGATTGATTTACATAATTATCAGCAACAATAATATCGTTTGCCTTCTCGACATTTGCTCTTTCTCTACAAACTTCTCCTGCTGTATTAATCATAGACGTACTCAGAGACGATTCTGTTAAATTATTTTCAGAGAAAGATTTTTCAAAAAATTTTACATCACGTGATATTACTATGATCTTTCTATGACCATCATACAATCTGTAAGCCTTGCTTTGGTCTGAATAACCAACAAAAATTAATTTTCGACCTTTCGGCATAAATTTTGCTTGATTTTGTTGTTTTTGCAATGCTACGGCATCGCAACCAAACATTCTTAAATGAGACACAGATGGTTTCCAACCAAACCAACATTCATATGGTGTCTTACCTTGTAAAACTTTCGTAGGTGCTCGGTTTCGCAAATATGTAGCCGTATTCACAGCTTCTGACCATAAACTCTTAGACACTTTTGACTCCTCTAGCATACATCGACTCATTTCGACTAGCGTTCTATTTGCTCTTTCAGCAATTCCATTTTGTTGAGGCGTGTAAGCTACGGTCGTCTGATGAGCTATTCCATTTTGCTTTAAAAATAAATTAAATTCCGAGCTAAGGTATTCTCTACCATTATCGCTTCGCAAAATTTTTATAAAAGCACCAGTCTCTTTTTCAGCTCGCATTTTAAACTCTTTAAACGCATTTAATGCCTCCGATTTTCGTTTCAAAAAATAAGTTTTCATATACCTTGTATAATCATCTATAAAAGTAATGAAGTATAAAGATCCACTTTGAGAAGCATTGCGCATCGGCCCACATATATCGGTGTGAATTATCTCCAACTTATATTTACTAAGCACAGTACCATATGAGCAAAACGGTTTGCATGAAATTTTACATAAAGCGCATGTAACACAAGAAAAATCATTGGGCATTTTAACATCTAACCCACGAACCATTTCTTTATTTGACAACATGGATAAATCACGCATATTTAAATGACCAAATCGCCGATGCCATAAATCGAATTCATTTGCCTTAGCACAACTCATTAGCGCATACTCTTCGAATTTAAAATTTACAACAAATATACCACTGCTTTTTTCAGCTACAAAAATTAAAGCACCATTATTGGTGTACGCAAACGCTTTGTTCTTAGTGAATTTTACTGAGTTGTCATTGAATATAATTTTGCCTACAGACAAAAAATTTGACTTCAACTCGGGTACAAAGAGAACATCCGATAGAGTAATGTCAGCATGAGCTGATTTAACTTTCACATTACCTATCCCCATTGCTAAAACGCTCTCACCTGATGCTAATGTTACCTTCTGACTATGCTCTCTGTAGTATGTAAACAGTTTTTTGTTGTTGCAGATGTGTGATGACGCTCCACTATCCAATATCCACTGCTTGCTGTTGCGTACCACGTCATCACCTAATGCATTAAGCACGACCTCAGAATTCACTGTCCGTCTGCATTGGGCTCGCATATGCCCTCTCTTTCCACATGCATAACACTTGATGTTGTTTTTGTTGTTAGAGTAGTAACTGTTCCTCTGCTTTCGGCTTGTACTTGGCTTGACCTTCACGCCATTCACCGCATAAACCACATTTTCACCTTCATTGAGCTTCCCATTACGCCGTTCTTCTTCTTCATAAATTTTCAGCTTCAACTGCTCGATCTTTGGCAAATCGTCACGGCTTTCAATCGCCACCACAAAATTTTCCATATCCTCCGGCAGGCTGCAAAGTAGCATTATACTCAATATGTCGTCAGGGATAGTAACATCAATCTCCTTCAGACTCTCCGCAATGGAACAAAATTGATTTACTTGACTGTAGTAATTCGTGCTGCGTTGAAATTGAAAACGTACCAACTTCTTGAAAAGATTAACTCTCCTAGCAGGTCCTCTAGCTCGATATGTTTCGGACAATTTCAGCCATGCACCTTTAGCTGACACACAGTTTTTTAGGTTCAATAATTCCGACGGCTTTACGTTCAAAGTTATTACTGCAAGTGCTTTTCGGTCGACCAACAACCAGGCTGCTTTCTGTTCTGCAGTTGCACTGCTGCTACACACTGATTCAACCACGTGCCAATAATCCAATGTGATTAAAAGACTTTTCATCTGGACCGACCAGACGCCGTAATTTTCACCATCCAATTTGTCAATCTGCGGCAACGTACCCGCCATTTTATCGACCAACGATAATTTCAACTTTAAGACCACGTGTAATTTATGATGGAGCCTAACTCTGGGCCCATAACCAATATTAAATCAAAATTAGAGTTCCGAACAATGAAACACAAATTAAACACACGACCGTCTTAATATAATCAGTTTATTTGATGGATGTCAATAACAGAATGAAAGACTTAACATTAAAATAGATGTAATGAACTTCAAGAAATTAAGCATAAAGTAAGAGAGAAACATTGGAAATAAACAGTTAGGTACGTAGTTGAGTTGTACAGGGTTTTTTTTTTTTTTTTTTTTTTTTTTTTTTTTTTTTTTTTTTTTTTTAATATAAAATGAACTAACAAAGCCAAAAATGTTATTGCACCTCGAAATTTCTTTCAACCTAAAATATCTCTAAAGCACCAAAAACCACCCATTATTGGAATGAAGCCACAATTTTTGGCCAGAACAAAAAAAAACTAAACAAAAAGAAATTATAATAAAATGGAAATGTATGAAAATTTATGGCATTTGACACAGATGTGTTCCTTTTTTATTGCTTTCACCTACATACAGACATGTTTTATAGGTATATGAACAAGAGTGAGCCCTTATACGAGTATGTACATACATACATATATCAAGCACAATATAAAATATTTGTAACACACAAATACATACAGAAGTCCAGTTGTTTGTGTTGTCAGTTCGCATAAAATTTACATGGTTGAGTTTTTAAAATATTTTATTGTGCTTTATTTGAATTTCCATGTATCTATGTATGTATGTATGTATATATGGGAATGTGTATTTGCCTATAGCCGTTTTCGGTTGTCACTTTTAGTTGCAATTGGAATATTTTTCCATTATCAATTTTTCTTTAATATTCATTTCATGTACAATATGTCACTTACATGTTCTGCTGCATGAATAAAGTTTGTCATTATGCAACACTGCTCTCTAACGCTCAGCAACACATACCATACATAAATTGTTCAAGCATTTTATTGGTTTCTTAATTTAAATTTTTTTTATTTATTTCTTCGTTTTTTTTTTTTTTTTTTTTTTGAGGAAATATTTATGTATTTGTAAATATTTTGTGTAATAGTTCCGCCGAGGATTGGTTACCGCTTTTAATCTATGTAGTTTGAACACTAATGGAAAAACAAATGTTAGAACCAATTCACATCCACATTATCTTAATTCATTAAAAGTAGGTAAAACGTATTTAAATCACACAGAAAGTTAGATTTTTTTTAAATAAGTAAGGATTACAACCTCCTGGATAAATTCCCAAGTACTTTGTATGGCAACCAGTGCCTACGGATACTCTAGGTAGGCCTAATGCTGCAAAACCCGGTGTAAGACAAAGGAAATCTAGATTGTTTGTTGGTTCATGCGTGGGGCAATCCATTGTTCTTGAGTGGCTAGATTTTATACCCACGCTGCATGGATTGTTGCATCTCCGAACTGGCGTCGAGCAGCTCCTTTTCTACCGCAATCCCTTCCCGCTAATGGAACAGAGCACTTAACTTCCCTACCCCCGCGAGATAGGAGTTCAAGTTACCCGCAGTAAGGCATGCGTGTCTTAAGAGGCGACTAAAAACCAATGGCTCCCACAACGGTATGGTATGAGGCGGATTTTTATATACTTAAGAACTGTCACTACCATAATATTCCGCGAAAACTACCGAAAAACAACAACAGAGTTAAACTTCTTCAAGAACTATTCATTCGCAGAGGGTTGAGGCTCCGTCGTTGAAGTGATTTTCGGATGAATGTTGTTGCCATCTAGGAAGCGAAAGGCTTCTACGAGACAGCCCAACATTTACTAACAGGCCAATGGTCTAAAACGGCTTTGGATTTACTTGAAGTGAATATTTTTGATTCCCCTCAACATACGCTCGGCTTCCAAATGGCCAATTCAAGTCCAAGTTCAGGCAAACTCTTTTTCATCTCGCCCTTAGTGGGAGCTCTGATCGGGCATTTTGGGACTTGAAATATTTTCAGAATCCGTGGAATCTGCTTAAAATCAGCCAATTCTTTCTAGCATAACCTAAAAAAGTTGTGGTCAAAATGATTTCAATCTTTATATATATATATATATATACACGTATATATACTCTCTGCCAGGTGCGATCGCAATTAGATAATTTTTTTATTTTAATATGGTGCTTGGTAAGAAGCTCGAAAGCTTGCATGTTTGCTCGCTTAGACGCTTAACTACACCGAGAACTGATGAAAAACGCCAGTTCCTGACTTACAAAACCACTGAAACACCCCCTCGCTCCACAAATTTTGAAGAGCCAAAGAGCTGAATGAATTCCCTATGCAACAAATGGAATAGTCCCCTCGCACCACATACAATTCCTCACCCGGAGCTAAAGAAAATCCATTTTTTAAAATATTGGTCCTACCAAGGCACGAACCCTGACCACCCGAATGGCAGTATGCAATACTAACCACTTGGCTATCGCGGCGGCAAAATTTGTATGAATATCACATAATAAAGATTTTAAATTTTAATTAGATTAACTGGATTGGAAAATGAAAACGTTTCTTTCTGAAAAAAAAAATATCTATTTTATAAACATATTTTTTGAAAGTCCAAATTTAAATATATTAAATTATTATATTTAATTTTAATAATTATTTAAAAATGAACTTGGCAATCCTACCAAAAATAGATGGTTGTAATTCAAAATGAATAAAAATTTCATATATTTAAAATGTGGCAACTCTACCAATAACTTTTATTTCTTTCCACGAGACATTGTTAATAATATTTATAATATTTTATTTGAAATTTATTTGAAATAAAACAAAAAAAAAATTATTTTTTATGTAAATGTGGCAACTCTAGAAAAGAAATCATTTACAAAAAAAATTTAAAATTTTTCCCACTTTCATTAACCACTGCCAGCATTCATTTTAGCTTTGCAATGCATACTTTTTCTTTTAAAAACCATCAGTGACTAAATTCCTTTCATTTATGTTTAAATATTTTAAAATCCAAAACAAATAAAAAATATTATTGCAAATAAAGCAGCTGAATATTATTTTTGACATGCTGCCAAATTGTCACTCGACTCGTCTAAGCTTCCTGTCGCAGCCACTGGCCCAAACATGACATTACAGACATAAATACACACAAATATACGCGTCAGTAAGTTTTTATAGCCAATATTTATACGCTTTTTGGTAATAAAAACAATAACGCAAAAATACACAACACACACATTTTTATATAAATATTTTTTTCAGCTTTATTTTTCACTTTAATTCATAAAAATTGCATATCTCAATTTTCTACGCTGCAATTTCGGTTCACAGATAAACATAAATTTTTAAGCGCACTCAAATCAACTGGCAAACATTTTTGCCAAATTTTTTTAATATTTTATTTTCACTTTTTTTTTTTGTTTATTTAAATTTTTTTGTTTGCTCAATTTATTTTTACACTTTTTGGCCTACCAAAAATTTGCCACCATCAATATGTGTACGTATGTAGGTATGTGCACACATTTTTCGCTAAATAAATGCATATAATGTTTACTCGTGTCGTGTATACTCGTCCTTAGGTGCGTGTATATGTGACCGCTGACCGAATGGCGCTAATAAAATCAGCGCTTTTATACTACTGTGACTCCTGTTGCCATTTGGCCTAAAACTAAGTGGGCATACTAAATGCATACCTGACCAGGTCATTCATACTTACTACAATACATACACAGCTGAGAATATACCCTATAGGGAGAAGGTAGACTAGTAGTCAGAGGCTCTAGTTAAATATTAGTATTTTGAAGATGAAATCATATCAGTTGGTGCTCAAAATTACGTTGACCACTCTATTCTAACAATAGTCCAGTGGTTCGAGGTTATCGCTGTGGCTCATAAAGTTCACAAATCGAATCTCGCTGCAGGCAAATTTATTTTTATTTTTATTTTATTTTTATTTTATTTTTTTATATTTTTTTATTTTTTTGGCATGGTGAATGCCTAAATGAACTAGTATGCAACTAGTATAATGCTTATGCATAGTCGGGTAATTGACAGTTGGTAGGCCATCGCCGAGTTGTTTAAATGAGAAATACAGAGTGCTCAAAATTAAGGTAAGAATTAAAATTAGCTGCCATTTACACATGTTGCAAAATGTTGACACTTAAAAGAAAAACGAATCAAGAACTGACAGTTTAGGCTTATTAAAAATGAAGCGTCAGACTATAGTGTCTTTATTATTGAAGAATATTTAAAAAACAATGCAAGCTTGGCGGCCGCAGTTCGAATGTTTCATACAAAATTTGGTCGGAATAGTGTTTCAACTTCGTCAACAGTGAAGAGATTAATCGAAAAATTCCGGGAGGGAGGACCCGTTGAAAGCGCAAAACACAAGTCGTTATCCAAAAATAAGTCGTTCAAATGACTATATCGAAACAGAGCCTGAGGGTGTCGATGACAATCCAGGAGCCTTAAAATCGGCCTCGTGGACAGGAATTGCAAATTTCAAAAATTAAAAATTACAAAAATCAATTAACATAACAACTGAAGCCTAATGACTACATAGCAAAGAGAGTTTGTTAAATGGATTATTGAGTATCAGTAAATGGATGCTGGCTTTTTGGGTGAAATAATCTTATCATCGCTCAAGCAAATTTTCACCTTGATGGGTTCGTTAATCGCCGAAATTGTCGCTTTTGGTGTTCTGAAAACCCACATGGGATTACCGAAAAACAAATGCATCTATAAGGTGTTGTTGTTGTTATTGTTATTGTCGTACCGGTTCCTTAACCCCACTTAGGGCAGGCTTTGTCAATCTAAGTCGCCGAGGTCATCTAAAGGGAGGTCCAGGAAACGTGCTGTTTCGACGGGATTGGACCAAAGGGAGAGGGGGGTTAGATGAGTCGGTTTAAGAGGGCATGTGAAGAGGTGGTTAGTGTCGTGCGGAGACTCTCCACATGCAGGGCATATGTTGGGTTTGCTGGGGTGGAATCTGGATAAGTAGGAGCTCGTTGTCTGCTATGGGTGGTGGTTTAACTCCGAGCACGCCATTCTCGGGAAGGGAGTCTAAGAAGATGTTGACTGACTCCTAGTGAATGGCGTTCAGTGCTTGTCGGTACGCCGTCTTGTCCAGCGGTTGTTTCACGTGTTGCTGGATGGTGCTCTTCAAGTCGAGTACTCCCTTCCTGATGTACCTAGGTGGAGGTTCAGCTTCAATAAGGTGCCTACTGGTAGCATCCCAGTAGAAACTGCTTGCGCAGCAAAGCATTATGCTCCTTAACTCGTTACATAGATGCTTCGCTGTGCAAGTGATGCTCCGGCGACATCTGGAGGTTTCCTGTCGCAGTCCTAAGGACGGTGTTCTGGCAGGCCTGTAACTTCCTCAATTGCGTCTCGTTGGTCCCATGTGCAGCATAGTTTACGACCGGCCGGCCAATTGCTTTGTAGGTTGCCAGCAAGGTTTCTAGCTATTGGCAGCCGCAAAGAAAAGAAGCTGGATATTCAAAAAAATGAGGAACCAAGGATGCACTGTCAATATAAACAGAGAGACCATAAGAAAAGAAACCGTTAAACAGTGGCAAGCCCGTTGGAAAGAAGGAAACCGTGGACGATGGACGGCCAGATTAATAACAGACATCAGAGTATGGGCAACTCGAAATTCGGGGAAGGAGTCTACTATATTACCCAGATGCTGTGCGGTCACGGTTACTTCAGGAAATATCTGCATAAAATAGCGAGAGGTGAAGAATTTTCGAGCGCAATTGCTGACATGACGAGAGAATCAGACTTGAAAACACAGTGGTTTCAGGGTGGGCGACAGTTCCTTATAGAAAAGTTTTTCAGTGACCTGCAAATTCGCCCACAACCAGCTGTGAACTCTGATCCTTGATGGGGCTTCATTGTCAAAAATTTAATAATCCACGTCGAAAGTTATAGAAAATAGTCGCGCGAAAGTGTTCGCGATTTAATTCATTTTTTGAGTTCAGTTAAGTTGAGTTGAGTTGAGTTGATGCGGCTATTGGTCACTACCAGGGCACTCCGGCCAAATGCGCCCATTATTATACCCGCGTGAGCCCACCGTCTTTATATTCTTGAATGTTCGAACCATTTCGTGTCCCTTATAAAAGCAACGGGATGAGTTAGCCTCAGCGAGACAGTCGAGGAAATGTTTCTCGAGAAACTTGTGCCGCGCAGATGTCAAGGCTGGACAGTGACAGGGGTAGTTTTGAATAGACTCTTTCTTTTCTTCGTTTCTACATCTACTGTAAAAATTCTTAGCATCGTAACCCAATATTTTCCCCCGATAATGGAGAACCGATGTTTTGATTTTTTCGCGTGATATTCTGGTCATAGCCATCTTAAGTCTGCTTCTTTGGCAAAGGCCAGTAAACCTGCATCATGTGCTGGTTTTATTGTGGATAGAAGGGTTATTTCTCTCACTAGTTCATCCGCCATGCAATCGCCTTGAATGTCAATAACACAAATAGCGGTCGTATGTCCAAACGATTTGAGTATGTATAACATCAAAAATGTCAAATTAAACGATAGAGTTGTCAGTTGCCAGAATACAACATAAAAGACAACCCTGGATCAGTCCAATATTCAGACTTAAATTGCAATTGAAACAGAAAGTCGTCAAATATTTACACATATCTTTGGAAAATTTTAAATACTCAAATTACTAACTCCTTACGCAACACTTGTAGCTGAGAGAAGAACAACAAACAAATTGTGCGTCAGCAAGAAACCGGATGATTTGTTTTCCGAGTACAAACCACATCAGCGCTCAATAACAAAAGGAGCACTTAAGTGTAGTGCTGGGATATACACGTATGTAAATAAGTAAATTTACAAGCATACACACGGAAACACCAGACAACTCAATAGCTTCAATGGCTTCTAAGAATCTACCACTCACAGCCAGGAAGCAGTGATAAACCAAACATTGAAGATAAAATAGACGACACGTGCATTTCTCAGAATAAAGATATTTAAATTTGTATTATTCCGAGTATGTTTACATAAGAAATTTTTGTACATATGCATATATGTATACATACACACGTATATAAATTTCTTTGTAGCATCATCCTTGCACGCACACATACTTATAAAAACAACAAAAACATATTTGAGTAAATATCCATTTATAAATTTTGTTTAATTTTCCATATTATTTTACTCAAATTTAGTAGTTTTAAGAAATAGATATACTCGCATACATAAGCCAATAAAATGATAAGTATCTTTTAAACATGACAAACTACTAAGCACACGCTTAAATGAAAGAATATATCAATATGTATATAATTAAGTGTAAACTTCTTAATATAACAGCTGTGGTAACATGGATATGCCTCTACCATGTTAGGGTGTGCATTAAAAAAATTAATTGAAATTAAAATTTCAATAAAAATAAAAATAAAAATTAAAATTAAAATTAAAATTAAAATTAAAATTAAAATTAAAATTAAAATTAAAATTAAAATTAAAATTAAAATTAAAATTAAAATTAAAATTAAAATTAAAATTAAAATTAAAATTAAAATTAAAATTAAAATTAAAATTAAAATTAAAATTAAAATTAAAATTAAAATTAAAATTAAAATTAAAATTAAAATTAAAATTAAAATTAAAATTAAAATTAAAATTAAAATTAAAATTAAAATTAAAATTAAAATTAAAATTAAAATTAAAATTAAAATTAAAATTAAAATTAAAATTAAAATTAAAATTAAAATTAAAATTAAAATTAAAATTAAAATTAAAATTAAAATTAAAATTAAAATTAAAATTAAAATTAAAATTAAAATTAAAATTAAAATTAAAATTAAAATTAAAATTAAAATTAAAATTAAAATTAAAATTAAAATTAAAATTAAAATTAAAATTAAAATTAAAATTAAAATTAAAATTAAAATTAAAATTAAAATTAAAATTAAAATTAAAATTAAAATTAAAATTAAAATTAAAATTAAAATTAAAATTAAAATTAAAATTAAAATTAAAATTAAAATTAAAATTAAAATTAAAATTAAAATTAAAATTAAAATTAAAATTAAAATTAAAATTAAAATTAAAATTAAAATTAAAATTAAAATTAAAATTAAAATTAAAATTAAAATTAAAATTAAAATTAAAATTAAAATTAAAATTAAAATTAAAATTAAAATTAAAATTAAAATTAAAATTAAAATTAAAATTAAAATTAAAATTAAAATTAAAATTAAAATTAAAATTAAAATTAAAATTAAAATTAAAATTAAAATTAAAATTAAAATTAAAATTAAAATTAAAATTAAAATTAAAATTAAAATTAAAATTAAAATTAAAATTAAAATTAAAATTAAAATTAAAATTAAAATTAAAATTAAAATTAAAATTAAAATTAAAATTAAAATTAAAATTAAAATTAAAATTAAAATTAAAATTAAAATTAAAATTAAAATTAAAATTAAAATTAAAATTAAAATTAAAATTAAAATTAAAATTAAAATTAAAATTAAAATTAAAATTAAAATTAAAATTAAAATTAAAATTAAAATTAAAATTAAAATTAAAATTAAAATTAAAATTAAAATTAAAATTAAAATTAAAATTAAAATTAAAATTAAAATTAAAATTAAAATTAAAATTAAAATTAAAATTAAAATTAAAATTAAAATTAAAATTAAAATTAAAATTAAAATTAAAATTAAAATTAAAATTAAAATTAAAATTAAAATTAAAATTAAAATTAAAATTAAAATTAAAATTAAAATTAAAATTAAAATTAAAATTAAAATTAAAATTAAAATTAAAATTAAAATTAAAATTAAAATTAAAATTAAAATAAAATTAAAATTAAAATTAAAATTAAAATTAAAATTAAAATTAAAATTAAAATTAAAATTAAAATTAAAATTAAAATTAAAATTAAAATTAAAATTAAAATTAAAATTAAAATTAAAATTAAAATTAAAATTAAAATTAAAATTAAAATTAAAATTAAAATTAAAATTAAAATTAAAATTAAAATTAAAATTAAAATTAAAATTAAAATTAAAATTAAAATTAAAATTAAAATTAAAATTAAAATTAAAATTAAAATTAAAATTAAAATTAAAATTAAAATTAAAATTAAAATTAAAATTAAAATTAAAATTAAAATTAAAATTAAAATTAAAATTAAAATTAAAATTAAAATTAAAATTAAAATTAAAATTAAAATTAAAATTAAAATTAAAATTAAAATTAAAATTAAAATTAAAATTAAAAAACTTAGATTACTTAATAAAAAGAAGCACCCTACTCATCATCGTTTATATTTACAACTTAAATTTTGTAGCCTACAAGTTGTATACTCTCCACTTGACTACACAAATTTTGTGAAAATTTACAACGAAAGCGGAAGTTTGGCCAACTGAAAAGCACACACATAAACGGCAATTGAAATATACAAGCACATTCACATACAATATATAATGTGTGTTTATATATAACACACAATACCTATACTCGTATATGCATACATACCAGTTGAGAAGTCCGGCCTAAAGTGTTAACACTTTACCAAAATAAGTACTTAGAGTATATTATTTACAAGTAGTGTTGTTATAAGTAAGTAAGTAAGTATGTTTGTAAGTATCTTGCACGAATTCTAGTCCTGTTGTGGTTTAGTTGCTAACAATTCAATGCTACTGCTACTGCTACCCATTCAAGAATATGCAACAATTGTGCAAAGTGATGCCCAGAGATAATGCCATATAACATACATACATATCATACATGCTTTCATGTGGGCATAACGAAAATTTAACAGTGAATTCATGGGCTGGACTCAAGGCATTTAACTATAAATTTTATACTTACATCCATACATACATATGAGCAGGGGTAGTCCATACTAGTATATAGACTAAAAGGCGTATTTTTCATTCTTGTTTTTATATATATGTGTGTGTGTGGTACAAGAGCTGATTTTAGTTAATTAGTTGCTTCGAAGTAAATTAGTTTCCATATTATTCTCCAAAACTTCTAAATTTAAATACCTCTTTTTGAATCTCATCTTCATACTAATTCCTAAATTAGATTTGGATTTTATGCAATAAAAGAAAAGGAAAGAGAGTTTTTTCTTACTTAAATATTTAATTATCTATGAACGTAATGTAGACAAATTTAATTTTTATTAAAGAATAGATAGCAGAAAATTGGAATATCCTTTCACCACCAACCCAGAAGTACCTAAGCCTTGCTTAATGTTACTGGTGAGCTCGAATTTATTCCAATAATTTCTTAGACTTGCAGAAATTGATTCAACAAATTGAAGAGTGATAAGAAATGTTTAAAGTAGTCTTAAATTTTACAAGTAAAAATCACCAGTATAAGTTACGTATACGCACTGTAGACCCAGCAGAAATTTCTCTTTTTAGTATTCAGCACATTTTCTTTTAATTCCACATACCACCACATGGTGATTTTCAATTTGAATAACTTTGAATGTATATAGAAAAAAATAATTGTACGGCTGCACTCCTTCTGGTGTCTTTAGTTTGAGAACAATGTCATATTCTTCTCATAACTGAAGTATAATTCGTCTGGACTCTTGATCCGTAGATACTTATGGATTTTACAGCATTTCTTTGCCACGTAAAATTAACGCTGTTTGCGTCTGTTGTCTTCTACCAGACTTGAATTGAAGGCTCGGAGCGCCAGGGTGCTTGTTACATATTCGAATTATTCCATTATTTTATTCCTAGATATTTTATACCTATAAACCGGACCACACCCAACAGAGAAGGTACAATCTTCTATGTGGCATATTCGAATTACATTGACACAAACGATCCCTTCAACCGTGCAGGTAGATCTTCTTTCTCTGGTCTGGACAAGAATCAGGCCAAACAAGTTATAAACGTTTCGCATCTTGGCTGCCACATCACTGTTGAGAGTCCTCGCTTTGAAGTCCCAGATAATTTCGTCTATCTTGGAACCTGGCATTAACACCAACAAAAAAGCCGACTTGGAAGTTCAACAGGTATTACTCTGGGCTGAGTAGGCAATTGAAAAGTAGAGTCGCCTCTTAATGAACAATGGCCAAACTCTGCAAATCGCTCATCACCCCCGTCCCACTTAATGGTGCGGAGGCTTTGATGATGACAAAATTAGATGAGCTGGTGTTAGGAGTTTTCGGAAGAAGAATTTTGAGAACAATTTTACGACCTGGTGAAAGTAGCGGCAGCCGAGTGAATAGCATAGGATCCTGCCATTCTGAAGCCCGTGAAGGGTACGAGTCCTGGACCGACCAACAGCCAAATTAATTTTTCTAATTGCGATCACCCCTCGGCTGGAAATGTCAATCCCTCCGAGTTTACTTCTGACCTGAAATGAATGCTCCTCTTAAAAATCCGTCGGTCGTTCGGAGGCGGTTTATTATAAACTGTCGTTTCCTCCATTTGTTGGAAAAATATCCAGATGCACACCAACAATTAGTGGAAGAGCTCAGCATCAATTATATAAATATATAAAGGTAGGGGCATATACCGCACTCGATAGAACGATGAGTTGTACGAAGCAAACAACCACATGGACACAGTTCAGCGAAATAGAGGTTAGCGACTATGTTGACTAGATTATGACGTCCGTATTGGCCAACAATACTTCAACTTGAAAATGATTCGTTGTTTACTATCGGCGGCAGCAGAGGAAAAAACGATCCAATGGAGCAGGACCTGGCTATACCTGAGGTCTCCAATTGGCATCTAGTGATTAAAAGAAGATTTGAGATTTTACGCTAATAAAGAAGAAGAAGAAGACGATGAAAAAGTGTGGAAAGACTGCTATTATTTCATAGAGTTTAGTAAATAAAATTGCAGAGGAAACATCAATCAAATACAGGTGAGATGAACGTAACCCTCCATCATCTGGTCTTGCTTTTTAAATTCACTCTGTTCACCAACTTCAAGTCAAGCACCGATATTTTAGATTTTTCGAATTTTATTCTTCTTTTTTTCATGTCTTTTTCTACCAGCAGACACCTTGTTTTCATAGGCAATTTATAATGATTATTTCATTGGTACCCAAATATACATTTGGCTTGGCTTTTTTGCCTTTTACCATTTGTAACCTTAAACTAACTGTAAAGAAATGTAAATTAAAATCTCACTTTTCTGGCAATTTCCTGTCAATCAAGGAAGAGAGTGGAGTCGAGTAACAAAAATAAATGAAAACATTTTTATCTGTCAAGTTGTTTTTTTTTTGTTTGTTTGTGGAAATGTAGTTCTTGTTTTTTTTTTCCTTTTTGTTATTTTTTTTTGTTTTTGTTGTCTTAATTTTGTTGTTGTTACCGTATTTGTGCTTTTTTTCTGCTGCAATTAAATCGGCATAAACCAAAATACTAGACAAGCACAAGCGAATAGGAAAAGTAACTACAGTGCAATAACAACAACAACAAAAATAAATAAAATTTTCTCATTGCTAAAGCTAAAACAATCTTTTATAAATGTAAACGCATACATGCATACATGTAAATACCATATATGAGTACAAAAACAATAATCAATTTAATCCCACCAAATACATGTAGCCCCTTCGCAGGGCAGGAATGAATAAGAGAAGCTGGAAGGGCAATGTAAAACTAATAGTAGAGAGCACTGGCGAAAGTGTTGTTAGTGTTGTAAAGTGTAGAGTGGCAAAAAACAAAAAACAACAAAAAAGTTTATGTCCACTTAATCGAATTTCACCTGTCAGGCTTGTCAATTTATCTCGCGGCTTGTAACCTGACTTCTCTATCTATCTCTCTATCTCTCTCTCTCGCTCTCGCTCGTGTGGTGTGTGTGTTTGAGAGAGTGTTTGCCACTTCGATGTCGTTGTGTAGTGTAAAATGGTGCCTTGTTGACCTTGTTTTTGGAACGAGTATTTGCCAAAATCCAATACAGCACCACACACACACACATACACAAGTACGCAGATATGTCCCCTTATATGTAAAAGTACAGGAAGCTTAGAATATTTAGAAGTTACACGTAAATTTGTTTGATATTCTTGTGCGCTAGGCTGTATGTATGTATGTACTCGTATGTATGCTTAAATGATACTATTTTTGTTTGTGTGCTTATAAAAATGTTTGTATGTTAGCCAGAGGTGGCATTTTGCCACAAGGCATCACATGCAAATCGAAATCGTTGCTCTCAACTTGGATATTTGAACAAATACGTGTACATATATACTTACAAACATAATACTTTTCTTTACGATTTACTATTTTGTTGTCATATTTTTTAATCTAGGAGCTGGAGAGTTTAACGGTATTATAATTTTGCTCACATTACGGTCACTTGTAGCATCAACAATGATATACACACACAATAGACAATTATTTTATATATTTTTACCGATATTCTAGTAGAGAACATAATGAAGGTATAGCCATGAATCTTATTCCGTCCCTTCTCCCAACAACTTTCATCTATCTTCCCATTAGCCTGACTGCACGTTAATTTAATTCTCTTTATACTTGTCTGTTCCTTCTTCCAGCTATTAGTTTTGTCATCTGTTCATATTTCCTTCCTTCCTTTCAACCAACTATTCCTCCATCTCTCTGGCCTTCTATCCGACCTCATATCGCTCCTCCTTTCTTTTCTTCTTTCATTCGTCTTTGTATCTCTCTTTCCCTTTTTCTTTCCTTTCTTATGTCCTGCCCTCCTTCCTTCCTTCTTTTGTACCTTTTGTCCTTCCTTTTTTCTTCATTCTTTTCCTCCTTTTTTCCTTCCTTCTTTCCTTCCTTCTTTTCTTTCTTCTTTCCTTCCTTCTCTTCTTCCTTTTTTCCTTCCATCTTTTCTTCTTTCTTTTTTTTGTTCTTTCCTTCCTTCTTCCCTTCATTTTTTCCTACATTCTTTCCATTCTTCTCTCCTACCATCTTTCCTTCCCTCTTTCCGACCTTCCTTCATTTCTTCTTTCTTTCTTTCCATCCTTACTTTTTTACTTTCTTCTTCCCTTCCTTCTTTCCTACCTTATTTCGTTCCTTCTTTCCTTCCCTCTTTCATTCCTTCTTTTCTACCTTTTTCCTTCCTTCTTTTCTTCCCTTTTTCCTTCCTTCTTTCCTTCCTTCTTTTCTTTTTTCTTTCCTTCCATCTTTTCCTTCATGTTTCCTTCCTTTTTTCCTTACCCTTTTTCTTCCTTCTTTCCTTAATTCTTTCCTGTCTTCCTACATTTCTTCTTTCCTTCTTTCCATCCTGACTTTTTACTTTTTTCTTTCCTCTTTTCGTTTCTTCCTCCTTACCTACCTTATTTCATTCCTTCTTTCCTTCTCTCCTTCCTTCCTTCTTTTCTTTCGTCTTTCCTTCCTTCTTTCCTTCCTTTTTTCCTTCCTTCTTTCCTTTCTTCTCTCCATCCCACTTTCCTTCCTTCTTTTCTTCATTCTTTCCTTCTTTTTTCCTTCCTTCTTTCCTTTCTTCTTTCCATCCTTCTTTCCTTCCTCCTTTCTTTCCTTTTTCGGTCCTTCTTTCCTTCCTGCTTTCCTTTTTTCTTTTCTTCCTTCTTTCCTTCCTTTTTTCCTTTCATCTTTCCTTCCTTCTTTCCCTTTTTTATTCCTTTCTTCTTTCCATCTATCTTTCCCTCATTCTTTCCTTCTTTCTTTTCTTCTTTACTTCTTCCCTTTCTGCTTTCCCTTTTCCATCTTGAAAATTTAACTACCCGTCCATCCGTTGGTCTTTCTAACCATCTCTGTAATCTCATTCATCTTAAAGGCCTCCTTCCACCTGAACCGCTTTTTCGTCCTTTTTTCGTGCTTCCAACTATCTATCATATCAGGCTGTCCATTTATACCCTTGCGTTTGTTCTTCCTTCCATCTACCGTTTTTGCCATCTGGCTGTTTCTCCGTCTATTCGACCATCCATCCGTCGGTTATCGGTTTCCCATGGGTCACAAATTACTTTTTTGTGCTTTGATTCTTTGTCACTTTTTGGTGTTGTTGCTTTGGCTCTACCTGGATCAGTTGTCCGAAAATAAGAGCCCAGCTTTCATGCCATGGTACGACGTGGCAGCTCTTGGGAAACTCGTAGCCAAAAACCATAGTTTGGGGTGTTCGGCATAGTGGCTTCAAGGTAGAGTCGCGCCACCGAAATGGTTTGAGTAACGACTCAGCTAAGCCGCCTACCATATGTGTACTCCTTGCGGCTTTCCAGACAAAGTCAGCTAACCTAAAAGGAGGCGTGGCACATGAAAAACTCTCTTAACTAATAAAAAACATTCTTCCATCTAATCCTTTGGCGATATTGTATGCACCAGCGTTAGAGCCCAATCAAATTCGTACCTTCCCTATTATTTTCTTCTATCTTCACTCCTTCAGCCGCCCTTTGAAGCTTACTCAGCAATCGTAAATGCTGACTGCCCTTTTTCTTTGCATATTTTCGTTCATATTTCAATTTGAATTTCGTTTAACCATCCATCACTCGCCTCGCTCGTTTATTAGTTATTCGCACTCGGCATGGCTTGGGTGTGAATGTGTGTGCGTTTGGGTTTATTGTTGCTTGGCCGCAGTAAACTGCTTCAAGCTATTGAGTTAGAACGAGGCTATCATTTTCCAAGTGTTGCTGACGTGTTTTTTTTTCCATTTCCCTCCTTCCAGCATGCACTTTGATTGGCTTTTATGTCTCGCACTCGAAACACACATATACATACCTATGTATGTATGTATACTAGTATGCATGCGGATGTGGGTATTCTTTTTACACCTCTTCAGTTGGCGCAGTTTAACTCAATCGCATATTCTTGCTACTATTTTTGGCTCTTCTTCCTTATTTTTCTTATTTACCAGCTTTTCTTTTACCCGCAGCATAAATCAAAAATTTTCTTATTTCTATTGTTTTTGTTGTTGCTGTTTTGTTGTAAATGATATTTGATTGGCATGAGCAGTTGGTTTTGGCTGCTATTGAGTTTTGATTGCAATTCAATAGTTGATGCGAATCCTTTTCCACATACATACATACATAAATGCACGACTCAGCCGACATACACGTCCGTATGTACTTTTTAGTTGAAGATGCTCATCTTATGGAAGGAATCCCGTGGTTGGTGTGTGCATATCTGCAATCGCTCTATGTCATCGTGCATTGAGTTGTCAAAGTAATATTTTGATTATTCGATGGATATGAAAATGATTGTGCTGCTGATGGTGATGGTGACGGTGATGGTGATGGGCATACTTCACTTTGGAAACGCAATATGGTTGCAGGAATTTTTTCAATTAATTCAAAATCAAATCCATCACTCAATATCAAATCAAAATTGAAGTTCTTTCACTCAAAATATGGTATTCTTTATGAATGTTAGAGGCCACGAGAGGCAAGAGGTGAGTGGTTAGCATTGTGCATTGCCATTCGGAAGGCCTGGGTTCGAGTCGTGGTCCGAGCGACATCCAAAAATTATAGAAAACTAATTTAATTATAAAATTAACAAAATTTTTCTAACTGCGGTTGCTCCTCGGCAGGGAACGTCAACACCCCACTCAACTTCTTTCAATTGTGGCCATAAAAAGTTGGTTATCATCGACCCGCTATACCGCTCTCCATTGACAGTAACTGTACTACCTTCAGCTTCATTTCGAAAAAAGAACGGACCAACGATTCCACTAGACCAAAAACCACACCAAACTGTCAATTTAGGTGAATGTTACCTCACGATACTCAGAAATCTTATCATTTCTACTGGGAAGCCCTTTGTATAAGTGAAGTTTATCTTACGAAAATTCTCCGTTCAGCTAAAACGGAGTAATGCGTATCGATCACTGACTTCACTACAGATTTCTACATAGTTAATCCGGATAGAACCAATGGGACAGGCTAATACCAGTCAGCGCTGACCTGATTCCTTTTTATGCGGTTGGGTCAAAGCTAGATAATGGGGTCGTCGGCGGAGTTTACTTGAGGGATCTTTTCCTTTATCAAATCACTGTAGTGTTTTTCACTCGGAATTGGTGGCTATACAAGAGGCTGTCAATTGTCTCTGCTCAAGAGTGGCCTCAGAAAATTTTAATCATTTCGTTTCGAAAACCATAGAGAATTGCCGCAGATCACTTAACCTGATGGGTGAACAGTTCTCTTTGTAACTGCTTTGGATACCTGGACACAGCAAGATACCGGGTAATGAGATGGCGGACGAACTTGTAGGGAAGGGCGCTTACCTTCCACTTACGCTATCATAAAAGTGTTTGAGCATGTCGCTTCCTACTTCTGAGTTCACTATGCGAGGGTTATTCATCAAAAATGCTAACTCAAGATGTAGAGGTCTCTTTACGTGTAATGCGACCTGGTCAATGTCGTCAGAATGAAATAAAAGGAAATTGCGTGCTCTTACCAAGATAAAAAGAAAGGATATATCTACAGTTATAGGTATTATTACAGCACATATTCTATTGAGAGGTCCGCCGTACCATCTAACGACTTCTGCGGAAGTTGCACATAAGCAGAAGAGGAACCTGAAACTTTAAGGCATTTTCTTTGCAAATGGCTCGCACTTTGTAGGAGTACGTTGAAGTCTCTAGATGCGGCAAACTTTGGATACTTGAGCGAGATAGCGGGGGCGCAGATATGGCAACGGCTCAGTTTTGCAGACTACATACATTCGTTAGGTTAGCGGGTGGTGGTCGTTAGGATCCTATGTGGTATCAAAATGAGAGCTTTTGGTGGCCTAAGGGAGCTGAGGCCCGGCAACTATTTCAACCAACCAATCAGGTGGAGTTCAAGTATTAAGATTTTCAATTAGGAGGCCTGAGGCGCGGCATAACGAGGTCCATGGAGAGGAAGAGAACTGTATTCTGCGACGGAGAGATTATAGATGTCGATTGAAGATATTTCTGAAAAACATACATATGTATATCCAAGATCGAATTTTTATACAGATTAACAAAACTTTAAGCGAAAGAAATCCGAAAGGGTAAGACCCGTTGCTCCATACATTTCCTCTTGCGTACACTGAAGAGCGCTCAATGTAAGTGGAGGAGTGTTGCAGCTATAAATACGAACGGCGAGACAGGAAGCACAAAGAGAATTATCCATCAAAGCCCAAGAGTAAGTCTTGAAAAAAGTATTCTATGTCAAAAAAAAAGAATGGAATTTCTGATTTAAGCCTTGTATTAACTCTAGATTCGGAAATAAGTTAACCCAAGGAACTACGCCCAGGCAAGAGAGGATGGCCTTAGAGTGTAATAAATCAGTTTATTTGAACTCCTGGTAAAATGAAGTTAAATATTCTCTTAGGCACACGACACATAGAATATATCAATGGAGATAAAGGAGATCTAAATGTATTCCCTAAGATAAATAAAACTACCTTTTCTTTGTGAAGCGGCCGAAGGAAGGATTTTTCTGAAAGTATCTTTCTACTTTCCAATTTATTGGAAATTTGGTATACCGACAGCTTTTTCAGAACTTGGCCAGGAAAGCAGAGCTTATGGTTCCATTTAGTACGTTTAGTAAGCTGTTACCTAGATGAAAATATACCCGTACTCAATTTCATATTTCCAGGGAAGGGATCACAGATCAGTAGATCGATGAATATTAAGACCAGAAAGTTTCCGGAAATTGTTTTTCTTTTTCGATATTCGCGGTTTGATTCATCATGAATTCGTTCTAACGGGAGAGGCGGTCAGAAAAGATTATTATTGGGGCGTTTTAAATGTTTTGAGGCGTCTTTGTTTCCAAAACTCAAGTTAACAACCCGTTTCGACTCGATTGAGGCCGTAAAAGGAAATTCGCAGAGGGAACTGAGGTCGACTGATTCCAATAGCTGCTTCAAACAAACTGGTTGACAGATCGCGCTCATTTTAGACATATTAATTAAGGACAGTGCTGCCAACTTAACTAAAAAAAAAGTGCTAAACAGTATCAGCGCGGGCAATTTAAAGGATAAATTCCAGAAACTCTCTGGTCTTAATGTATATCTATATGGTTCGTTGGTGACTTTTTTCCTAGCTTAACTGGGAGACTATTCTTATCGAAAATTTCTCTGCTAGTTGTACATCGCAGCTTATTTAGTTTCACTTTAATTACATTTAAAATACCCAAAAATTCTTTTTGAACGTTGAAAGCCTTACCTCACTCAACAAATATGTGCACATACATATATATTCATGTTTGCAAATGTATACACGTCCATACAACAATATTGAGGAGTCCACAATCGCATGATTCCTATACTCACACACACTCATACGCACTCACATACGCACTCACCCACTGAATTAATAGCTTCGGTCAATTCTGGCATTCCAAGTGTCAAAACAAATGACAGCCAACAACAAAATAATATGACAGTTACTATTCAAATATTTATGCGAAACATCGAAGTTTTCACAGTTATGGCTACAGCCGCACACCTCACATGCCAAGCGTCATGAATATTTCATGCGTTCGGTCGCAGGCAGAGCTCTTATTCGATACTCACGTACGAATGTATGGTTATAAATACTCATATGTTGATATGTTTGTATATCAGTTTGCATTGTATGAACAGGCTTACATATTGTACGTAAGGCAGATATTCGCAAAATCACGCATATACATTGGGAGCCCGCAAAGAGAAGACTGCCTGCAGGGGAAAAATATTGGTTGTTAACTAAAGTTGGTCTAGTTTGCATTTTCACACCAACTAGTCCAGCAGCTTCTTCTCTGGGGTGTGTGGGAGACTTTAATCTGGTGCCATTATAATCGCAGGGCTACTCTCAATTCCTACCCTTGCCTTCACGTCGCACACCCTTGAAACGCGAACAACTCTTGATCAAGATGTTTCATTCAATCTGTGTGGAGCATTAAGTCATGGCTAAAATAGAGTTAGCTTCAGTGAACCACTCCACAATATTCGGTTTAAGGGTTCACTGAAGTATAATTGGTAGCATCTGTTCACCAGAAATGTGGCTGTGAGCGGACGTCGGTGCCTGCTAGTGAAAATGTTACGTGAGCGACATGATGGAGCTGATGCTTCATTACCCGACTAAGAAGATGTTCGAATAGCGAACACCTGCTTGAAATTCAACAAAGCGGAGGGAGCCGATGGATTGCCGGCCGAAATGAGGCGAATGGTGTCCGGTATAAGCTTGCCCTATGATTGGAATCTTAGTGTGCTCTGTCCACTCCATAAAAAGGTGGATACCACATGTTGCGCCAATTACCGTGGTATAACCTTGAACCTTATCTTTATGTCTGGTAAATCCACCATTGGCCAGATATTAACAATGCGCCAAGACTTAGAGAAGGCTAATGAAAGAAGATCGTCGGTTCGACAGCATGATACCTTATCATTATCAGCTGACATTAAGCAACACAAAAATCTTCGCCAGGATGCAGAAAAAGCTTCCGTGTTATTTCATCAATTTAATAGAAAAGATATAATTTTCTTTAAGGGTGCCGAGCTGCTGCCAAAGGCATTGATATCATTGATATCATTCTGCTTTCTCCAGACTGGATAAGAAAGCAAAGCCTTGAAATCCAAAACAGGACTGTATTGAGTAGGTAATTAATTAGTAAGGAGAGTCCTTCCTCGACGGGACCTCGGGGAACAACATCTGGCGATCCAGCACTAGCAGTCCTTGAGAGAAAGGTTTTGTGTAAGATTTATGGTCTTTTTGTACGACGATATTAATACACTTCAGCGAACTAAGTGTTGTCGTCCAGAAGAAGGAAAGCCCTCTAATTTTGAAAGTTTTCAATACAGCACCCGCCAGTGGCAGCACAGAAAGAGTAAGACCTCCACTTCATTGGAGAGACCAGACGGAGAAAGACCTGACTCGACTTGGTGTTTTTAATGGACGCCAAACAGGTTCATGTAAGCGGTCTCTATGCCAGTAAAAATGAAGAATACTAGTTTAGTTATTGGATGAGTGCATAAGTTCGTGCCCGATTCCGCTGGATGCCGTACGAATCGTTTGAGAGTGGCGCTCGTGAAAGAAATATATACATATTATATATCGTTGGAAAGGTGACAGTCCGAACTGTAAATCAAGCATAAAATAACTTCATTTTGATTTGAGTTGCTTAGTGAAAATACGCATGGAAGATGAACAACGAAAAAGATCATAAGCGTCATATTATGTTATACGAATTCCGCAAAGGAAAAACAGTGGGCGCTGCAACTAAAGATATTCGCGAAGTTTATTTGCACCGTGCTCCAGCACTCCGCACAGTAAAGAAATGGTTCGCGAAATTTCGTTCTGGAGATTTTAACCTCGAAGATCAACCTCGCAGTGGACGGCCTTCTGAGCTTGATGACGATATTCTAAGGACTTTAGTTGCGAATAACTCACGTTTTTCGACGGAAGAGGTTGCCAGTGAATTGAACGTCAACAAATCAACTGCGTTTCGTCGTTTAAAAAAGGTTGGGTACACTTTGAAGTTCGATACATGGGTGCCACATCAGTTGAGTGAAAAGAACAAAGTGGACCGTATGTCAACAGTAATTTCTTTGCTTCGACGGATCAAAAACGAACCTTTTTTGGATCGGCTCGTGACTGGTGATGGAAAATGGGTCCTGTACAACAATGTTCAACGCAAAAGAACATGGAAACAGGTACACGAAGGGGCGGAACCGATGTCGAAAGGTGGATTGCATCTGATGAATGTACTGCTGTGCTTTTGGTAGGATATCCGAGGCGTGATCTATTTTGAGCTCTTGCCAGCTGGAGAAACGATCAGTGCCAACAAGTATTGTCAGCAATTGGTCGAATTGAAGAAAGCAATTGATGAAAAACGTCCGATTTTGGCCAATCGCAAAGGAGTTCTTTTCCATCATGACAACGTCAGGCCACATGTTGCAAAACCGACCCTGGCCAAACTGAAGGAGATGAATTGGGAAATCATGCCGCATCCCCAATATTCACCCGACATTGCACCTTCTGATTATCATTTGTTTCGATCGCTGCAGAACAATTTGAATGGAAAAAAATTTAAAAATGTGGAAGACGTCAAAAACCACCTTGACACCTTTTTCAACGAGAAACCACGCGATTTCTATGAATCAGGCATCTGTAAATTTAGGTGAACGTTGGGAGTGGATTGCCGAGCATGATGGCGAATACATAATTGATTAATAAAAGCGCTTTCTTCACAAAATTTCAATTTTAGTTTGCACTTGAAATCGGGCACGAACTTATGCTCTCATCCAATATTTACTGCTGGGTTGAAATTCACACATACATTCATATTTACATACAAATTCGCTGTTTGCTTTAATTTTTTTCCTTTTTTTTGTTTATTTTTTAGTTTTGCGAATTTCATGATTTCTCCCATAATTTACTTAAAGCTCGTACATATATTCACACTTATATTCACGCTTGCATATATATTATTAGATTTTCGCGCATTTTTTGGTCAACTCACATGTTTCAATACAATAAACATAAAAAGCGAATAAACTATGAATTCACTAAAATGCTTGTATGGTATACATACATATGGGTATTCATTTTTATACATACATACAAGTGCACTTAATCTCCCAATATTTGCTCATAACTATTCATATGTACACACATTCATACATGCACCATATGGACCTCAGGCGACTTCTCACAATCGCCTCATCTTGACAGCCAATTGCCCAAATTGTGATTTATCATTCAACTGTCAAATGTCGATCGTCGCTCATCACATGGCAATTTCGTTAGCTATTGACTGATTGTTCGGCTATTAAGTGTCTATGTGTTCATATATCAATGCAGAAATGTGCGCGATTTCGCAATAATTTCACATTAATGGCAGGAACAGATAAAATTACGAGGTCGTGTAATTGCCTCAGGAATTTATATATACGATTATTATATTATCTATATGTATATATTGGGTGTATGCATTAATTCGTGGGGTATTCTAAGAGAGGGCTCTACTAGTACTATTTCGCGTCGTGGTCATCTGTGGCTATATTCATTTCAAAGGTACTGTCATTTCGCGTCGTTTTCAGTAGATGTCATTTGTTTTAGCGTGAACAACAATTTGTTTCATTCATTTGAAAATGTCGAAATTTGTACCAGATAAAGTGTTTTTTGCGGGGAGTTCTTCTTCATTACTTTAATATGAAGAAAAGTGCTACCGACGTTTATGGTGACCATGCTTTAGCGCCAAAAGAGGTTTGCACTGATTAAAAGTGGCAATTTCGACTTAGACGACGGAGAACGACCCGGACAGCCAAAAAAATTTCAAGATGAAGAATTGGAGATATTGCTCGACGCACATGCATGCCAGATGCAAGAAGAACTTGTAAAAGTATTAGGAGTTGATCAAGCAACCGTTTCCAGATGATTAAAATCATTAGGATTCATCGAGAAGCTTGGAAATTGGGTGCCTTATGAATTAAAGCCAAGAGACGTCGAACGTCGATTCTGCATGTCGGAAATGTTGCTTCAACGCCACCAAAAGAAATCATTTTTGCATCGGATTGTCACTGGCGATGAAAAATGGATTCATTATGATAGCCCAAAGCGCAAGAGATCGTATGTGAAGCCTGGCCAACCATCGACACCCACGGCAAAGCCGAATATCCATGGTGTCAAGGTTATGCTATGTATTTGGTGGGACCACAAGGGTGTGCTCTATTATGAGCTATTGAAATCGGGTCAGACGATCAATGGGGACCTCTACCCAAAACAAGTGATTCATTTGAAAAAGGCCATCGCGGAATTTGCGAATCTATAATTTTTCATCATGACAACGCTCGGTCACATGTTGCAAGGCCAGTTAAAAACTATTTGGAAAACTATGGGTGGGAAGTTCTACCTCATCCGCCTTATAGCCCAGACATAGCACGTTCCGATTACCACTTGTTCATATCAATGCAGACTGCCCTCACCGGAGTACGCTTCACTTCAAAACAGGGTATCAGAAATTGGCTCAATTCTTTCTTGACCTCCAAACCGGAGAAGTTCTTTTGGGATGGGATCCACAAACTGCCAAAAAGATGGGCAAACATCGTAGCTTCCGAAGAAAAGCGCACGAATAACCAAAAGATATATGTAGATGATATTCACAGATTCCTTATATATCGGATCGCAAGCAAATGAAAAATAATACAGGACGATTGCAGAGCACTCCAAAAAATAATAAGGAAATCCTAAACTCTGTTTGGGTTTTCTAGAAATATGCATCTTTTAAGCAACACACTCGTGGCAACTTTGAGTCATTTAAAATAAGCCTACGCAAAAAACTTCTATAATTGGGTACCAAATGCGACCAAACATCAAACACTTTCTGTAGGACTACTGACATATGAGTGAAATTTGAGAAAATAAAACGAAAATAGTATAGTCAAAGGGCGATGATTCTCCATAAAAGACTTCTAAGCCTGAATGGATGACGTCAAGCAAGAGTGAGTGTATGGCGGAATTGGAGGGAGTTATCTATCATGAGCTGCTACAACATGTCGAAAAGGTAAATTTTGAGCTCTACTGTCAGCAATTTACTAACTCACAAAGAGTTCTTCAACGTTCAGAATTTCAATAGGAAAGGTAAAAGAGAAAACTTGACAGCGCTTTCTTGGGAAATGTTCATTCTTCCACCACATAGCACTGAAGTCCTACACCGATAGAGTTGTGAAGCTAACCGAAAAATGACAAAAGGTCAATTGATTATAATTAATTTTGAGTAAAGAAGCATTTCTTTCAAAAATATACAAACAAAAACGACAAAGACTTTTTTATTATCCAATAGATCCAACATGGCGTATGAGCAACTTTTTAATCAAATATAAAATCTCAATATTTCATCAGTTGATTTTAAGGAAATGCTCACATCTTTTTATTTTATTCTCAAACTAAAATGATGAACAACTTAAGAAACCTCATTTCAAGAAACAACAAATGAAAAACCTCTACACATGCATGCACGCAACCAGTACTTCTCATGTAGATTAGAAGAAAAATATCCATGCCCGCCTTGAAAAAACGACAGAGAACTTATAAGTTATTCTACGAAAGTAGTGGCCTTTCCACGAAAATAACAAAAGCAAAGTGGGAGAGGCAAACCATATGAAGAAATAAATAAGCAAAAAGAAAATTAAGTGACTTAAGAATAAAACAAAATTAAAAATAAAAAAACAAACTACCAATACAACTGCACATTTTTCGCCTGCTCTTTGACATACATACATATGTATTTACAGATTTTTTTTTCACATCTATACTCCTTTCTTTCTGTTCAGCCGCAGGTGCGCTGCAGTGAACAAATGTCGAGACAAAAGGAATTACACAACGAAGTGTTTGTTTGCCGCAAGAGTTAGCCACACAATGCTTCAAGATATTCATGTTGCCATAAGTATGTGTCTGTTTGTTTGTGTGTATATGTGTGTGTGTGTGTTATGTTTTGTCGGTGATTTTGTCGCCAGAGGCAGTTGTTCACACGCAGGTGTTATGCCGCTGAGCAAATACGAGGGGATTAACGAAAGTTCGGTAAGTTAACCAGAAAGAAAACAAAAAAACATATTATTTTTGTATTTATTCGTAATCTCTGTCAGTGACGTCATCAGTGGAAGATTTTGGTCGACCTTCCCGGGTCTCGTCCTCCACGGAAAAATGAAAGTCACCAACTGACCGAACTTTTGTTAATCCCCTCGTATGACTTTAAATATATACATATACATATATAATATGTATTTAAATAATATGCTAACATTTGTCTGAGCATGTTTTATGCGCACGTTTGCCTTGTTTGTATTTTCACTTGGCTCATAAGCAATCTTGTATATATAAATTTATATATGTATGTATGTATGTGTAGCGCATATAAATGCTACTTATTCCTCTATATGTATGTACACATGAGTACTTATCAACACCGCAACAACAACAGTTTGTCATGACATTCATATTTATGAGCGCTTAGGCTTCGTACTTTACTTCTCTTCGACTACACTCACACACACACTCACACCCACACCCACACCCACACCCACTGGAACTTAGAACATTAGCCGATTGTCTTTTTAAAGTACACTTGCATAATCTTGTGCTTAACAGCTCATGCATACATGCATATATATAAACATCTTATGATATTTTACATACTCAAATAATGTGCGGAGTTTACCGTTGACAGGCACTAGGGTGACTCTTTTTTAATAAGTTCTTTTTTTTATTTTAATAGTCTTTTTCTTAAAATTTTTTTTATTTTCTTCTACAAAAATATATTTTAGTGCTTTGTTTAAATTTTGTGCCATTTCCAAAACGATTTACTTTTTATATAAAAATTATTTTATTACGTTTAATTATTTTTTCTTTTCCATATTTTGTATTGAATATTTTTAAAAAGTAATTAAATAGTTTTACTGATTCGTTGGTTGAAATGGCAGGATGAGGATGAGGACTGGATGGTCACAACATCGCCCGCGGTGCCAACGCGAGCCAGCTCATCCGCTTTTCCTTTACCTTCTCGTTCCGTGTGACCCCAGACCGAAGTGTTTTCCCGCGATAATCTATTAAATGCCTCTTTGCATGTTCTTACGCACGTAGACTTTTGTGTTAAAAGACTTAATTGCCGCTTGATTGTCTTCCCTAAACCTAGTAGATCTTCCTTTCAAAGCGGTTGCCAATATGGCAGCGTATGCAATGCTCACTATCTCTGCTTGGAAGACAGAGTTGTAGTTGTTGAGTTAAAAGTTAACTTATAGTCACATAACAACCTTTCCCTTGTGTGGCCTTTTATTTAGACCTTTTATACATGGATATGGATTCCTCGACTGTTGATAATGAGCCAACCTTCCGCCCATTCTTCTCTCTTAGTGCAAAATTAGGTGGCATTTACCCTGCAGAAGATTTTTATTTATCGTTCATATTTTACGTTTAACCCCGGTCCTTAAATAACTTTCTGTCCTTCACATTAGGGTCACTAGACTTAACTTTCCAGAGTACTTAAGCGGCTTACTGCTAGCGCTGCTTCATACATAGCTTTAATATTAATTAATTTAATATCAAGGATGACTACAGCCGTAGTTGAGGTAGTACTCGCCGCATTTGCTATAGCAAGTATATAGGTTCGTTGCACCTGTTCCAAGGATTTATTGTGGCACTTCTTCTTAAGTGCATAAAGACGTTTCAGGCCCCATTTTTGGTGCAATATCTCTTCTGCAGTTATTCCAGCTGCGGACTGCTTTACAGGCCTTGATTTCAACATGATGCCTCCAACTTAGTTTTTGTTTTCACGGCAAAACGTTTACCCGTGACTTCATCCGCATGGAATTTTATGATGGTTGGATAAGATTTATTGTGTTTATTACATTACTAATTTTTTTATAACAATCGGAAGGCCAGGAATCGAAATTCTGATGTGCCCAATTATCCAAAACTATAGAAAATTATAAATATATCTGAAATGAAATTAAAGCTCTTCATTAAAAACCATCGGTTGCTCAGAATCGGCTTAGAATAAATTATAGGTCTCTCAATTTTTTTGCCGAAAATCGCCTGAGAAGTTACAAAGCGCCAATTACATATATATTTATATATATGTTAATAAACTATTAAAAAGCCAAACGATTGAATCGATCCCATGCACTCTTCCCTGAAGAAAAAGTTTTCTCAATGGTATTTAGGCCCAAAACTAGGTATATTCACCAACAAATGAAAACTGTTCGAGTAAAAAAATCAAAAAGAAAAAACAAATTAAAAAAAAAATTAAGAAAAAAAATTTGAATAGAAAAAATTCACTTTTTGGAATTATATGTTTTTTTTATTATTTCTAAACCTTTCCAGATACATAACGAGCAACCTGTGAAAATTTCATTAAGATTGGTCCAGGCAGTCAGCATTCATTTTTAGGTATATATGAAGACTTTAATTTGGTTACGTATACGCCCTGGTGCACAAAATACACCATATAAATTAAGAAAATATTTTAAAAAAACTTAGAAATTATCGAATTCAAATAGCGACAGCCCTATCATACATATAACCCAAACTGCACGTGTGTGTGTGTGTATGTGTGTATGTGTGCGTGTGTGTGCAGTTTACATATTTCTTGTAACATTTGTTATTCTTCCCGTCTTTTGATGTTATTTACGCTACAATATTTTTGCTTGCTTGTTCACACGCTTTGCTGAAGATTATCTTTGGCTATGGTTATTAAAAAATCTTAATTTATTTGAATTTCAGTATATTACTTTGTAGGCTTATACAAAAAAAAATGAATTTCTTCGTTGAAATATTGCTCGAATAAGAAAGTGCGCAAAATTTTCAACACAAGGCATTTTCCCCTCCTAAGTATTTTTGGTGCTAATTCCACTTTAAGTAAGCAACTGTGGTGTGATATTAAATATATGCATACTCTTTGAAGAACTAATCAATTTACTCTTTGATATTCTCAAGAAACCTCGTCGCATTCGCTGCAATGAAGGATCGTGCTAAGGATTTGGTTTCGTTGTGATCACGTCTGCGTAACACTTTTCTTGGTTTCCTAGCAATAATGTGAAGAGTTTTTAAAACATAGCCTCTTCTATGCTCACACGTAATAGCGAGATACGAGATAGCAATGTAATCTCAGAAAATGTCCTCTTAAATAATGGACCCAGGGGTGATAATGCTTACAGAAATGGGAAGGGTTCTTGATGGCCTTCGCAAAGATAGATGTATAAATTGATTATTTGCGCATTTCTCCATTTAACCCTCATTCCTTAGGTATCCCATGAGACAAAAAAAAGTGTCAAGTATATAATGTAGTTTTCTTCTGACCCAGACTTAGGCGGCTTTTATATAAATATTCTGAAGAGTTATACATGACATTTTTTGTTAGCTTGGCTCGAAGAAGAAAGGTCAGGAGTTTATGAGGTATCAGCTTTTTTCGAAACTAAAATCGTCTTTTTTAGAGCTAAGCTTACAACTCAGCGGACTCACCTTAAAATTATAGAAGTTACATTTTCTTCATAAAGTAACATCTCCCATTTTATCGGAGATGCCAGATGGCTTAGGAAAAAAACTTGCAAAATCAAGGAACCTAATCTTTCTAGACTGGTTCATCATCAACTGAACACTGTTTAATGGAGCTTTACGGTAGGGCAATGGGATAATTAGGATGTCTTCTTGTCAAAGTTACAGAGGCAAAGAGAAGGAAGAGTCTGTCGAACACCACCTCTGCCTAGCTTTATGATCTATACGACATTAGATTCTATGGAATTACGTCTTTGATTACCTGCCTGACGTAACATCAGCAATATCGCCGCTTTTCTAAGGCAAACAAAATGGTTCGTGCGTCTGAGAAAGTAATAAGTACACCACCTTGATAGGACAATGGACCTTCAGACCTAACTGCGATGAACGCTCTGATCAGCAGCCGCATCATATTGCTCATATCGTAAAGCCAGTAATGTAAAACTTGTCTTATTCACTAAGGGTTAAGAATTTCGGAAGTGTTTTATCGTCATACGTCCGATAAAGTAAGGTACTTGGGGACATTTCCAGTTGGGAAACTCTCTAGGCAGGCAAAGAGCGTGGAGAGAGTGAAAATGACATCGACAGGGTCATATGTTCCATGAGAAAGGGAGCGTTTCTGCTTAAGTAGTGTACTGGATCTACATAAATATAGTCAAGACTAACTTATTTTACGAAGTTTGATTCTGGTGGCAGTCGCTAAACGAGTTACCATAGTTAAACAACTGAAGATCGTACGGCTCTCATCAATATGTGTAATATTACGAGCTACGCCTGTCGCTTATCGTTATGTATTGCACTGTATAGGGCTTGTGGATACTGAAGGTAGAACTGGCGCTGCAAAAATTGCTTTAAGATTTTTAGTCAACTCGTACGTGGGGTACGCCGCTGTTCATAAAAGTTCGGTTTCTTACCAAGCAGCATGGATTGTTGCATCTCCAAGTTGGCTGGAGGATACAAAGCCACTGATGGAAAAGTGCAGTGAACTTATTTACTGAAGAGTCCAAACTCAATGGAAGGAAAGATCAGCTCGGATGTTTTTCTGTCAAAAATTATTCAACCGCGTAGGTTCCTAGACCATTGCAGTGGTTTTCATATAGAGATCGTTGTGATCAAAGCAGGGTTGGTGATATTGATTCCGAGAATAGTTTCTGTATTGACTTTAACGGGCTTTGACTCACTTATGGTGAGCTCCAAAACAGTGAAGAAATGCTTGTGATCACTGTCTCGAAAGCATACAGAAATAAATATATATACCGGTTCACAGCGTAAACACTGCAATATTAATGAGCTTACAAGTCTAGGTACGATCGCTTCGTTAATGTGGAGCAATTAGGCGTTCTTCTCTCAACATGTGGTTTGCTTCCATGCAGACCGCAGAAGGTCAGGAAAGAGGAAAGTTGTTATCCATGGCTGCACTGACTGAGTGCTCTCTATTAGGGACTCACGCTATAAGGTCTGGGCATCTGTCCGTCATCTCTTATGTGTCCTCTATGCTTTATGGATCTATGTGGGATCCTCCATCGCTTTGGTGAACCAGAGTGTCTGAACTCAATTAACCTGCTTTGTCAGCCAAAGTCGGTGAACTGCTTTCCACCCAGAAGTATTTTGCTATTAACATTCTCTGAACTGTATAAATGTTTTTCAAAATCAAAATACTTTGCCATATTTTCGCAACCACTTTAGTCGGCTAATTACATTCCGAGCCGCTATACAAATAATCATAACAACTTTGCACACATTTGTGCGCACGCAAAAGTCGAAGAATGCTAATTTGCTCCGAACTACTTACGCGTGTGCATGTGCGTGTGCAACAATAACAATTATCGCACTAATAGCAACAATAGCAAGACAGAAGTCGCAGCAAAAGTAAGAAACCATGCCATTGAAGTAAACAAATTAAAATTCCAAATTCTATTTACAATACAAATTACGGTGATTTTCGTGCAATTTCACTTGAAGAAAAAACTTTCGAGACGTTGAAATTTGTGGTGAAATATGCATGGAGAGAGCGAGAGGGAGACAGAGAGAGAGAGAGCGCACTTAGTAAGTAGTAATAATAATAATAATGCTGCATTATTATCAGGCATAAAAGTCAGAGAGAGAGGGAGAGGGACAGCAGGCGAAGACATGGAGTAAGGAGGCGAAAGTTCGCAGTGAATTGTGCGCAGAAAGATGTTGCTTGAATGTAATGTGCCACCGCACTATGCTGACGTTTCTTAGAGAATGCCTAAGTGGCAACGCCATTTACTATTATACAGTTACCAGCGAATTGAGTGCATTGCGGCGAAAGCGCAACCACAACTTTACGTGGCAGCCTCACTTACTGCAGTCACTTTTCACGTTGTCGACCACAACAGCAGCAGCAGCAGCAGCAGTAGCAGTAATATAATTAAAATTACTCGCTAGACAAAAGATGCAGTCTTTAGGCTTAGAAAAAGTTAGTACAAAGAAGAGAGCGAGAGAGCTAGGTGCGAGTGAGGCATTTAAATTAACATTACGAAAAGTTTGAAGACACAATGCGGCAAATAGTTCGTACTTGATAGTAAATTGTCTGCGGTTGGAAAATGGAGAGTATTTTCGTGGAGGAGAAGTGGCCGCAAGCTACTTTTTTTATGATTTGTAGTTAGTAATTTTTCAAGCCACTATTAGTCACATTAATTTTGCAAATTATTACCCAGGAATTTAGTCTGTCACTTGTCATTAGTATTTTCGTTTATCATTTGTCATCTATCATTTTTCACTTATGCCATATGTTACTTGTCATTTGTCATTAATTTTTTGTTGAATATCTCATATCGATTGCAACTTTTTTGTCACTTGTTACTGTCTATTGTCAATTTTCATTTTTATTTACTTGCATTGCTTACATTTTTTGATTGTTTATTAATGTTTTGTAAATTCTTTTCTGTCACTCATAACTTGTCATGTGTCACCTGTAATTTGCCTTCTGCCACTTATCATCTGTCATTGGTCATACATTTTTTTGTTGACAGATTTTTATTGACTGGCCAAAAATTTTCTTCTGTCACTTATAACTTGTCATTTGTCACCTGTCAATTGTCATTTCTCACTTGTCATTTGTCACTTGTCATGTCATATTTGTAACTAACAATGCTTAAATTTGATGTTTTGAGCACTTGTGGTCTTCCAGTTATCATTTGGACTTTTCTAACATGGACACACGTAGCAAACGCAAGGCGGTAAACATGATTGAGGCGTTGGAATACCTGATCTGCTTCTTTCCGGCTTTACCCAGAACTTGTATTAACCACCTAGTAGTATTAGCTCTAGATGAAATAGCAAAAATAAATATCAAAGCTCTCTTAAACTTCTAAAAAGGCGCTAGCGTTCTACTTCATTACTACTACCTTAGTTCCAGTTAACTGTATCTCCATCTTACACTACAAAAGGCAAACAGGTCCACGAAAAGGGTTGCTGTCAACCGTATAACCTAACCTAGACTTTCTGTAATTATTTTTGGAACAGGAAAGCTTGGCAGTTGTAAAGACAGTTGTGGATCAAAGTGGATTGCATTAGATCGACCCTTCTTCTAGTGTACTGAAAACTATGTTTAGGCTTCCGAGCTCTAAAGCGCTGCTTCTCTGCTAGTCTTCCTGTTTTGCTAACTCCTTCCGGCTAGCTTTGAAGATAAGCAAACCATATGCGCCTACGTCAGCCGTCATAATAAAACTTTCAGAATTGAAATCCCTCTCCTCTTTATTTATCAATTTTCATTTCTCTTGGCCAATGTTGAGCGCTGTATAGTATTGTTAGTGATATAATTCAGCTTCGAATAAGGTTTAAGATAAATATACTCATTTCCGTCCTACTATAAGGTACAGAGGCATGGGTGATGACAATTTTCGATGCAGTACCAGCCGGTGGAAGCACGGGAATAGGAAGACATCCACTCCGTTTGAAGGCTGAGGATCAGGTAGATCAGGTAGTGGACCTGCTTTCACTTGGTATTTCTAATTGAAGCCAAACAACGAAGCGAAGAAACGAATGACATGCTATTGTCGATTCGTCTGAGATCGCATAAGCGGTGAATGTAATAAAAGCTTCTCAAAAAAATAATATTATTAATTGTTAACTGTAGGTACCTCCATTTTTTGGCGAAATATCAAGACGCTAATATATCTATATATATTAGGTAAAATAAAAATTTCGTTTGGTTTTTATCTAAGAGATGGCGTTATTGTCCATTGTACTAGTGTTGCGTGTCGCATCATATCATACTATACGTCGCTGAAAACGTATTTATGCGCGCTAAAAGTTTGTCTTTGACAGTTTTTCGATTGATTGACTCAATACGTTGTGAGCGCTCGTCAAAGATAGACACCAGCAAAGAGAAAATTCGCTAAATTTTACAATTTTTCTTCGATCAAGGCGAAAAAGCAGTCAAAGCGGCTGAAAAAATTAATTTAGTTTATGGATCCGATACTGTAAACGAACGTGTAGCACAAAAGAGGTTTGCTAGGTTCCGTTCCGGTAATTTCGATGTCAAAGATGCACCACGCGTCGGGAGGCCTGTCGTCGAAAATTGCGATAAAATCATGGAAATAATGGAAACAGACCGTCAATGCGCGTATTTAGAGCACTTTTACCCCACTGTGCGACGTTAATTTCATGAGGATTATTTTAGTGTTTTTTTTATGTTTGTATTTTTTGTGTAAAAAAAATGTCTATCTTAAGCTGCTAATTATGCAATAAATATTGAAAACGAAATGAAATACTTTCAAATTACTCCCTCAGGCATCAACTAAAATGCAATCTAAGCAAGATATGTGTGCATGTAGTTGGAAATGATTTATTACAGCTCAACTAAATGACCCTTTAGGCTCAAGTTGATAAAAATATAATTTTACATACAAACACAAGTGCGGATTAACATTTTTATGGAACTAAATAAATTTATCATTTTTGCAATTAATTGCACTTGTTTATGTCATACCGAAACGCGCATAGAAATTCAGGCAAATTTTATATGTAATATACATACATATGTATTTATGTATTTTTATACAGGTAAATTATGTTGTTATGTATGCATAAAATACACGTATACAATAAATTTATTTTTCCACTAGCTGCGTGATTTCAAAGGCTTTTACAATTCACTTTACTGATTTTTTTTTTTTTTTTTTTTTTATTGCAATAAAAATCGCTTCAAAATCTAGCATTATTCAACATTTTATTTTGGCTGCTGTCCAAATAATAATTTTTGGCTAGCGAATTATTGTTCAACTAAAGCCGGAGAGATAAAAGGCTTGCCAAGTACAGCTGCTGCCACAAAAAGCCTTTTAATTACAAAACAAAGAGCAGCTAAGAGCATAATAGAAGCAGAATTTGTTTTTTATTTTTATTCTCATTTTTGGTCGAACATTTTTGGACAGTTAAGTAAAAGCATTTTTAATTTTATTTTTTAGTTCTGTTACAAAATTTTCATACAAAAGGCTTTTAGACAGAAAATAGTAATTCACAACTGTCAGATGGAATGATTGTAGGCATAGAAAACTATTTTTTTTTTAGATGATTTTATTAATTTTCATTCTTTTATTTTTAACAAAAACCACAATTATTTCTTTGTAGGAAGAAACTGGTTTTTCTGACGCTGAGAATGTAAAAGAAGAGCTTATCAGAGAGCGAGGAGGCTTATCATCGCCACGATGAGCGGCGACTTTTAGTCAGTTAAGTTTTTTTTCTTTTTTTTTTGTTGTAAATATAGTAACGTATTAGATATGTCAGTGTTAATGCTGATTCTCGCCTTTCGTAAATATATAAAAAATATATGAAGTCCTTTTAGTACAAGTTAGGTTACGTATACGCACTGCTGTGCTAATTGAGCTTTTTATGAAAACAATTACTTGCGAACTATGGCAAAAATAATAAATAAAAATTATTTAGACAAAATTTAAAGCAGATCTTTTTTACAATAATGTAATTATATAAGTTGTGCGTAAAAGCAAGTAAGTCACTATATATACAATTGTAATATAAAAAGTCCTTATCCGGCTCTGTTTGTCTGTCGGTCTGTTCGCGATAAGCTCAAAAACTACGCAATGGATTTTCATGCGGTTTTCACCGGTATATATAGTGTTCTTTAGAAAGGTTTCTGTGGACAACTTTCTAAGTTTTGTCTACTCTTTGTGTAAATCTGCACTTACTATGTAAAAATGATCATATTTTGAGTGTTTACATCGGCTTAACTTTAAAAGTAGAAAGAAATATTAATAATAATATTGCTGTGTGTAAAAATAAGTATAGAACAATTATATTTATTATATTAACCAGCATAAATTTTTTGCAGCACAATGATCGCTTCATCCAAATGACATAATTTTTATTCAATATAATCTCTCTTAACTTCAATACACTTATACCAAAGATTCTCTAATAATTTTATGCCACCCCTATAATGACTTGCCGGAAGCTCTGCAAAATACCCATCTACGGCTGTAATAGCCTCTTCATTCGACGAAGAACACTTTCCACGAAAGAATGTTTCAGGTTTCTGAAGAACTAGTAGTCACTGTGAGGCAAATCTTGTACTAAAACAATTCGTACTTTGATTCGTTGAAAAACACCATTGCGAGCAGGTACTTTGTCATGATGAAAAATAATTTTTTTGCCCCGCAAACCAAAGAAATTTTTCATCTAAATAGCTAACCCAAAAGGCTGCAATAATATTCAGAATTGATTGTTTTACCTTTTTGCAGATAATAAATTAACAAAATTCCATTTGTATCCCTAAAAAAAAATTGATGTCATAACCTTCTTTGCTGATTTTCCTTGTGACTTCACATCAAAATCTAAGGACTATTTCATTTGGCCACCATACAACCGATTTGTTCAAATATGAGATTATGGTCGAGAATACGCCAAAAAGGAGCTAAAGGTCTGAACTATGGTACCCTACAACCCAGCATGCCGCAGATGCCTCTTATATCATGTTGAAAATCATTTTCAACCAGTAATTTGAAATAATAAGTAAATAAAAATAAAACTTAATTTAAACGACCGAAATTTTATTTTAATATTCCTTTACTTTTTTAAATTTCAAACTTTTTTTTTACTACAAAAAATACAAAATGTGAAATTGAATTTTTTTTGCTATTTTTATTTTATTTATTAACATTTTTTTATATTTTTTTTTTCTTTTGGAAATTACACTGAAGTTATAACTTTTTCTTTTGCTTTCCATTACTATTTTTAACATTCCAAACTACTTCTCATTTGCACGAATATTTTATGTTATGTTTGAGTGTGACCACAAAACAAAACAGCATAATTAATTACACCACAATATCAGGGGCGAGCGTGTGGCAGGTCATCGGCACTTGTGTTTGCCATCAAGCTTTTTGTCCATTTTTTCTGCATGCGTTTTTATAAAATTCTTTTTTACCTTCTGAATTTTTTCTTTTTTTCTTTTTTTTTTTTGGTATTTACACACAAATAATGGCATTCAGCAAAAGTTTTGTTACGCAAAAAAGAAGCTTTTTTGTGTGTAGAATTTTAGTTAAAAATGTGAGGGCATAAATTATAGTAAAATGCATTCAATTAAATATTCTAAATTGTTGCAATCAATTTTTTTTTTCTCTCGTTTTTTTTTTTTTTTGTAATTACACCATAAATTCATATTGTTATTATTATTTTTTAATATGTAGTTAAATTGCATAATTTATTGCTCATTCAATACTTGTAAAATTGGCTCTCAACATATGTTGTATTTGTTTTTTGAAATACCACTGTAACAGTAATTAAAAATCTGCATTGTGGTCAAGCGGCATTCACCTGCGTGTCTGTACAACTTCATATTGCATTATTTTGCGGTTTGGCTGTGCAAACATATGACACAATAACGCTTTTTATTGAACTAGTTAAAGCCTAATTGCGATAAATGGAAATAATTTTCATATTTAAATTTTTAAATATAAAAATTATTCAATTAAACATGCAAATTTTACATAAAAAATTGAGTACAGTCAAAAGCTTCCTTATTTAAATTTTAAGCTTTCACGAAAGCTTTCATATTAAAGTTTTAAGCTTTCACAAGAGCTTTCATTGAAAAAAAGCTTTCATTTTTTTTTGCCAATTGTTGGATTTCATCATTGAAGAATTTATTTTTTTGCAAAAAAAATTGTTTTGACTATTTAAAATTACGCAGTGTTGCCAGACAATTTCTTTTTTACTATTCAGCATTCTCCTCAAAACTCATTCTCTCATTCACTTTTACGTAAAAGATTATATTCAGGCAATTATATTAACACACATTGTAACTACACAAACAATTGTCAGTTCACCACAAAATTGTCAACATTTCACACCACAGCTGTATGTGTTTGTGTGTGCCTGTGGCAACCACTGACACGAAGACCACAATATGAGTGTTTATAATAACTTTGTATGTATGAAGAGTTAATTAAATAAATAGAAGTATATATTTTATTCATTGTCTATGCAATGATTTCCAAATGCTGCACTGGTTTGGGTTAAAAAAAATTCAAAACTTAAATTATTGTCGTTTAATCTTTTGTATCGCTACTGTGATTATACTCAAGTCAAAAATATCGCGTGAGTCCAATTTGAAGACACCAAATTAAGCCATAGCCTTCTTCAGCTGACTTTTTCCAACAAAAGTTTACTTCTCTCTCTACCGCTCCGAAAAAGTACCGCATTGAATGCTTTCACTCGTTCGGAGCATTGTGAATATGGTTGGATTCCAAGCGTCAGACAAGTGTCCAATCCTGGGAGCAACTCATCCAATGAAATTTTGCAAATCTGAAAAATTTTCGGCTCCTGGAGCTTGGTTTTCCTAAAAGAGGACAATTTTTGTTCGATCATCGTCATAGTCGAAGAAAAGCTCCACGGGAGTAAGCTCCGATGTTGAAAGCTTCTGTAAGTTGCCGCTTTTTCTCAGAAAAGCATAATTCCTGTAGGCTTCATGTTCACACATACGGTCTATCTCCTTTTCTGCCCGCAATCACATCGTACTTCACTCTTCAACCCTCTGCATCTCCACTGTAACCCTTTGGAGCTTACCGATGACCAATTTTCTTGTAAGCGCTAGACGTTGGGAGTTTGAAATACCGTCCCTCAGTTCCCTTACATCAGGATGTTGATGGTTGATCTAAGAGGACAAGAATGCGGATCGAGCAGAAAAATATTTGACTGTCTGTTGTGATTACAACTGAACGAGCATTTCTTGTGTTCATTGGCTGGCGTTCTTAACTGTATAATGGCGAGTGCATATCTTGGCACCTGCGACCAGTTAATAGTTGGAGTCAAACTGGCAACTTAAAGTCAGTTTGTTACAACATGATCAAGCCGGTTGCGAGTTTTTCGAACCAGAGATGGCGAAGTATCTTGAGGAATTTTCTTGTGCCGGTATTCGGGCTACAGCCATATTTCAAATCATGGCGAAGTCGATTGTTGTGCCGAAGAACTTTATTTTGAAGCGGATTGTGGCGACACTTTCATCCACCGCGGTGTATACCAAAACTCAGAGCTAACTAGCGCTGGCGTGACTGTTACCACCGACTATCTCAGACCCTTCAATGCCTTCAAATGTTGCTTAAAACAATGGACCAGAGAGGAACACTTAAGGTCTTGGAACTCTTCCAACATAGGACGAACCACTAAATTATTGTGGGGCAGCATGGATCATACTGAAAGAGAACTTAGTATTGTTATGGGTGTATTAACGGGGCATCTACCTCTGAATTATCATACCCGTAAGCTGAGGATGACGAAATGCTGGAGACGTCATATCTTCCACTATGCTCCCAGCTTAAACCTTACGAAGGTTGGCTCTCATGGTTGAGAGCAACTTAAAGAATTTTTAAGATCGAACTTTTTGCAAACTCTTAGTTGGGATACACGGGGCAGCACACTGAGTCGGCTCACTCGCTTAAGGGCGGCAGCTTTCCTTAACCCCCATCTATCACGAAACAACTAACCAACCAACTAAAAAGTTCGTACGGTTTTTATCTAAGAGATGGCGTTATTGTCCATAGTACTAGTGTTACGTGTCACATCATGTCATACTATTTATTGACTCAGTACGTTGTGAGTGCTCGTCAAAGATGGACACCAGCAAAGAGGAAATTCGCTACAATTTACAATTTTTCTTCGATCAAAGCGAAAAGCAGCCAAAGCGGCTGAAAAAATTAATTAATTAATTTAGTTTATGGGCCCGATGCTGTAAACGAACGTGTTGCACAAAAGTGGTTTGCTAGGTTCCGTTCCAAGAGTCGGGAGGCCTGTCGTCAAAAATTGCGATAAAATCATGGAAATAGTGGAAACAGACTGTCACGTGAGCATTTATTTAATTGCTGAGGAACTAAAGATAAGCCAGAAACCGTTTGGAACCATTTGCTTAACCTTGTGTTTAAAAAGAAGCTCCATGTTTGGGTGCCACACGAACTAATGCAAAAAAACATGGTGGACCGAATTTCCATCTGTGAATCGCTGCTGAATCGCAACAAAATCGACCCATTTCCGAAGCGTTTGGTGACTGACGAAGAAAAGTGGATCACTTACGACAACATGAAGCGAAATCGGTCGTGGTCGAAACGCGGTGAGCCGACGGAAACGGTGGCCAAGTCAGGATTGACAGCAAGGAATCATCTACTACGAGCTGCTCCCCTATGGCCAAACGCTCAATTCGGCCCTCTACTGCCAACAACTGCTTGAAGGCCGCACTCATCCAGAAGAGGCCATCTTTGATCAACAGAGGCCGAATTGTGTTCCATCAGGGCAACGCCAGGCCACACACGTCATTGGTGACGCGCCAGAAGCTCCAGGAGCTCGGATGGCACCCACCTTATAGTTCGGACCTGGCACCTAGTGATTACCATATTTTTCTGTCCATGGCCAACGCGCTTAATGGTGAGAAGTTGGACTCAAGAGAGGCCTGTGAAAATTGGCTCTCCGAGTTTTTTGCCAATAGGGACGCAGCCTTCTACGAGAGGGGTATAATGAAGTTGGCATCTCGTTGACAACAAGTTTACGAACAAAACGGCGCATATTTGACAAATGTACACAAAGTTATCATATTTTGAAAAATCAATAAAAAAAACCAAACGAACCTTTTACTTGACCTAATATATATCAGAAATCATATTATTAAAATGTAATAATTTTATTGTACTATATTTTCCAACAATGTTATTAAAAAAATTTAAAATGATAAAGAAACCTAAAATTTTAATATTTTTCAGCTAAACAAATTAAAGTCTTCAACATTAAAAATAATTTAAAAAACCTTTTTTTAAAGGAAAATTAATGAAATTCTCCCCTCTGCTTCATAAAATAAATAAAAAATAATTCCAAGTGCAATGTGTGGAATTACAAGCCACGCCAAGTCCACATGCATGCCAAGCACGTTTACCAAAAACAAAATACATCAACACACAAATCTGTGAAAACAAGTATCCAAAACAAGGATACCGGGCTGCTGGGAAGCACAAGGATATATGTGCGCGCTTATATGTTTTACTCCCCCACAAAACCGCAAGCCAGCATGTAAATAAGATTTGCGTGCAGATATTTCTACTGTTTGTTGTTGTTGCTATTGTTGTTGTTGTTTAAAAACTGCGTGTTGTCACCTGTTAATTGAAGGCTTTCACGTACTGCACTACGCGACAATCTCTGTACTTTTCGCTGCTGTTGATGATGTAGCAATTTCTGTTGTTGTTGCTGTTGTTGTTGCATTGCAGCGATTTGCCATGTAACTAATATGCAGTTAAGCATTTCAAGCATGTTTCTCCTCATGCACACACCCACACACACACACACCACAACTACAACAAAACAGCTGCTCTCATGTCAACGCTACTTTTCAGCTCTCGGCTACTGCCTGCTGACTACTGACTACTGGCTGTTGCCGGCAATGTAGATTGAAAAACGTTTAAACGCCTCTAAACCGAAAAATACGTGACCTGCATTGAGGTTTTGAGCATGGAATTGCAGGAATTGCATGGATGCATTGATGTTGGCGGCGGGAGGCTGCTCACCCACTCAGCTCAGCTCAACTCAGCTGCGTCGCGTATGTATGTGTATGTGTGTGCAAATATTCTCATATATTTACAGTTAAGTGCATGCAATGCAGTTATTTTTCGGAATTTTTGTTCATCAGCGCGTGCCAATTGGTTGTAGGTTGCTCTTTCCCATTGCCATTCACACATACATACATACATACATACACGTGCATACACATGTGAGTCCACAGGTACTCACACCACCCACACGCTATTGCACGGGTGAGAATGCAATTATTGTAGACCTACAAATTGCATTGTTGAAATGTGCGCATTTAACGGTATCGCACATGGAAATGTGAAATTTAATTGTCATGTCCTAATTAGTTTGGCGCTTGCCGTTTGCTCTCTCTGATTCGCGCGTGAGTGAGTGTGTATGCTATGGAATACGAGCACATATGTTGCACAGTGAGGCGCAAAGTGCGTGGAAGGGACGGTGGAATATTTTTTTTTTTTTTAATTTTTGATTGTGCAAAGGTTGTGTGGTCGGTGAGCTGTTGATTTGAATTAATTGGAAGTTTGATGACAAAATGATAACGGGAAGATTTAAGATTTTTCAAATTAAGGAAATAATTTCAATGGCTTGTAATTTTTGATGAGAGGCGAGCTTTTTAGTTACTAAAAAGCTTTCGCACTGCAATGCTGCCACGGCAGGTTCGAAGGAGGGTGTTATAGAGATCAAAAGATTTATTTAATTTCACTTACGACACCATAACGAATTGCACCCTCAGCCACTCCAGGCATCTGAATGGCGAGATAGAACTGAGAACTCCGTTTTAAATACTGATAGAGCTTTCATGAGCTTTCAAAAGCTTTTAAATGTTTACAGCTGCAGATAAGTATTGAATATTTACCGCAAAGTAGGTCTAAGCTACTGCCATAAAGACTTGCTTCGGTGTTTACGGTTGCTTTCGTATGGCATGTACGCCGAGCAATTGACGAGAGGCCAAGATAATTTTTAACCCGAAGTCTATTGAAGAAGATTATAGATCGAATTAGTCTGGCACTCTTTCTGCTAAAGACCATGCAGAGAAAATTTGAAGGATCGTTTGTGAACGTGCAGATATGCTGTTTCCACTTTTTTAGGACAATCTAGGCGAATGGTCTACCCAACATATCTTAGTACAAACACCGCAATCGTGTATCACGGGTAGTAGGGCAAACACTTGAAATCTGAGCAATTTAACTCACCAACACGGCAACTCAACATATTAGAATATATTGTGACATCCAGGCTGCCATTAAGTCCCTCCAATGCGATTGACACTACTTCAAGGGTGGTGAGCCCTGACCATAGGAACATCCCAGGAAACTGCGAAGTTGATGAGCTCACGGTAAACTCTGCATATGACGTAGACATGTGTACGAGTTTACCTCTTTCCTCTGCAAAGTATCTGTTAAGGTTAACACTCACAAGAAGGTCATCAACAGTTGGCAAAGCCAAACAAATCTGACTATTGATCGATGTGAATAGAGCTGAGTCCTTACCAGGGTAATAACCGGACACTCTCTAATGGGAACTCATGGTAGAAGAGTAGGCTGTACAACATTCGGTACAACATTGCCACTGCCCAGCTCTCAGTGCGATTGCCTTGCAGCTTGCATCAGCAGGCTTCATTAATCTTCTGAACTTCATAAAACACACCAATTTTTTTCAACATCTGGAAAAGTCAGAAGAATTTCCTTCACAGGCCCAACATAGGTATCACAACAGTCCAGTAGACCTGAGAGCGCTACTTCAAGGTTCCGTGATCGAGCAACCTCTTTAACTAACTAATCAGTCCAGTAGATTGGTCTAGTGTCGACAATGACTTCTAAGGCCTTTATTGTGATAAACAATATTCCTGAAGACTGTAGGCAAACACCTTGCACCCGCTCCATAAGTTTAATGGTTAGTTTGGGTCTTGCAACTTGGGATAGTAGTCCCGGGTTGGCACAATGGCAAGTTTTCTGAATTCGGAGCAGATCCAGAAATCCACTGCAATATGTTCCCCGAAGCCAAGCTTGTTATCAATAATTGCTCCGAAATATAATGTAATGGTAATGTTGATGGTATAATGGTAATGGTAATGGTAATGGTAATGGTATAATGGTAATGGTTATGGTAATGGTAATGGTAATGGAAATGGTAATGGTATAATGGTAATGGTAATGGAAATGGTAATGGTATAATGGTAATGGTAATGGTATAATGGTAATGGAAATGGTAATGGTATCATGGGAATGTTAATGGTAATAGCAATCATAATGATAATGGTAATGGTTATGGTAATTGTAATGGTAGTGGTAATGGTATAATGGTAATGGTAATGATAATGGTAATGGAAATGGTAATGGTAATAATAATAGTAATAACAATCATAATGATAATGGTAATGGTTATGGTAATTATAATGGTACTGGTAATCGTAATGATAATGGCAAAGGTAATAATAATGGTAATGGTAATTATAATGATAATGATAATGGTAATCGTAATAGTAATGATAATGTTAATGATAATAGCGAATTTTCTGGTAAAAGAATTATAAAGATAATGGTAATGGTGAAGGTAAATGGTAATGTTAATAGTAGTTATAATGGTAAAGATAGTGATAGTGGTAATTATAATCATAGTGATAGTGATAAGGGCTATGGAAATATTAAATAGTATTGGTAATTGTAATGAAATGAAAATTGTATTGTTGTAGTGTGGTACTTTCCGGATATTAATTTTATTTGTATGTATAAATTAGTAATAACGACAGAAAATTTCAGTGGTATGTAAGTCAAGGTATCTCCAGTAAATTTTTTTGAGAATCAAATGCTTAACAACACCATAATGGTGTTGCCATACATTATAATGGTCACATGATATATTAATTATGTTAAAAGTAGGCTTACATATTTTCTTTCATGCATATGTATGTGTATATGCACCGCCAAATCTATATCTCAAAATTAATATATATACCTTACAATAAATTAGCTAAATTAGTTGGCATATTTTATTGAAATTGACGTGTGCTAATTTCTGTTATTTATTTGGTAAATAATTATGTTATCGTATCCTTGATTATAGCACACACTACGCTTATAAGTAAATAAAATCACATGATTAATTGGCAAATTGATTAATTGTGGAAAAGTATCGCAGCCGTGTTTGTACATAAATTATAATTAAATTAGTGGAAAAATATTATTATTACCGTTAAATGAACATACCATAGATGAGTTGATTTAAGTGTATGTTTGTATATAAACTGCAATGAAATTTAAAGCTCATTTAAAAGTTTTTTATACTACCATAAATCGAAAAGTACTGAATTGAGATTAATTACGAAAACATTAATTAAATATTATATACGTAAATTATTATTATTTTTTTTTAATAATTTATTTTTAATTTTAACCATATGGTACTCATTGCATAATAATGTTTTTCAATTTCAAGATGAAGGGATTATTAATATTTTTTGATCACAAACGAGTTAAAACTGAAAAGAAAATATTTTCTTAGAAAAAATTTTAACATTTCAAATTATTGTTATTTATGATACCAAACAAAAATATTATACACAAAGTATTAAACAATTTTGAACAGAAAAATATATTATTCACTTAAAATGAGTACGTTTGAGTGAAGAAATAAAAATCAAAAACAAAGAAAAACATCGAAAAAATAATTTTATTTAATTTTTCTTTCTAAGCGATGAAAAAAAACGTAAGAACATTATTTTTTTGTACTAGTTTTATTTTGTCCATTTGGAACTAGTATGAGACTAGTAGGTTTCTGACGTAAACGCATATGTTTGGCTAAACTCCTCTATGTATCATAGTGCATTTGATACTACGGGCTCCAAATAACCGTATTGTTATCTACTGGCAAAAATACTAGTTGTTAACCAGAATCCAACTAGTTTACATTTTTACACCAACTAGTTCATCTTCCATATATTTTCCATGTAAGCAACTGCTATTTTTTACACCACGAATTGTCAATTGTCAGCCTATGCATCAGCTTCATACTAGTTATATGCCAGTTCATTTATACCAGTTAAAATCGTAGTTCAACTCAGACCAGTCTGCATTGCACTAGCCAAAAAAACAGTTCGATTGAAAAATATTATTATTATCCTCTCAATGGAAATTGATTAGGGACCAACTTATTTGAAAAAACACTCCCAAAAAAAAAGCTTTAGCTTTGCTTAAGTCAGTATTATCGGCATTAATGGGATAGGAAGCGAACTCAAGTAAGATAGCAGTTATAGATTCCCCTTTAACGAGTTCATGTTGCCAATGTGATATTTGGAATTAGTTTCTGCCAAAAAAAATAAAACGGAAACCAAAAAACCACTCTGGTCTCAAACTAGTTTTTGACTAGTACCTTAGTGCCTAATTAATTAATTATTTTTATTTTACTTTGCTGTTGTTGTAAATGTCTAAAGCCACCAGCTTTTGTATTTTGCCGCTGATTATTGCACTTCTTAATGGTCGGCATATTTATGACATAGAAAAAGTAGTTAATATAGAAAATGCGAACGAATTGGCAGAAAAGAAAACAAAGAAAAAAGACCACGAGCAACATAAAGTTCTTTTAAATATACGAATATTATTGAAATAATGTCTATTTAAGTACTGTTATTAAAGTACATATGTGTACAAAGAAAACGCCATTTACATATTTACATATTCATTTATGTACAAACATAACGGTGAATATGTAAACTCAAAAAGCATTTTTGTGCAATTAATATGGAGCACCAGCTGTTCTGGCAAAGGTAACGGTAACGGTAACGGTACTTTTTCTCTTTTAAAGTGGGTGTCGTTTTTAAATATATTTATATACTATATGTTACATATGTATGTATGTATATAACACACACCGTTTTTATTTGCATCGCTATGGTTTTTAAATTTTTTTTCCACAAGAAATAGCGTTTGGTCGGTTGGTCAGTTGGCGAGGATCACGTTGGCAGCATGCTCGTTAACAGGTCACATATGCGAGTTGTGTGCCAGCCAGCGACCAGTTGTATTTTCATATGGATATATATATGTATGTATGTTTATAAATACTTTTTGTTGAACTATAAAATATTTATATTATTTGTGCATACTTATACATACATACATGCATACATATTTACTTAAATATACATACATATCCCGAACATTTCGTTGGAAATTGTATAAAAACGCACATAAAGGTTTAACAAATATTTAACGATGTTGTTTGCTTGCTCGTTTTTTTTGTTTTGTTTTTTTTTTTTTTTTGCTTTATACAGCGAGTACATTTTGTGAGCTTTAAAGTGCAAATTTTTTGCGGCATTTATAAATTTTTATGCACGCACTTACACGTATATATTTTATGCATATCAATGTAGGTGTGGTGGAATTTACAAAGGATTTGGAAAAATGTCCGGTGAGTAATTTGCAAAAGGCATATTTCTCATTGTGCTTTTTTTTTTGCTTTGGGTGCCATTTTCAGCAGTAATTTGAATTGCAGAAGTTCAAAAAGAGTTCAGTGACACACTTTTGTACAATCAAACATATAAAGAATAATGCCAAGATATTGCTAAAACGATAAAACGTGGTATTGGGATGGTAATGGTATGTTAAGGGTAATTGTAATGCAGTATTTAAAAAAAAAATAAATTATAGTATATTATTGGAATTTGTAATGGTATTGGAAATGGTAACTGGAAATTGTAATGGTTATCGTATTGGTAATGGTAATAGTTATGATAATGGTAATGGTAATTGTAATTGTAATGGTAATGGTAATGGTACTGGCGATTATAGTGTTAATGGTAATTGTAATTGCAATGGTAATTTTAATGGTATTGGTAATGGTAATTTTAATTGAAATGCTAATTGTAATGGTACTGATATTGCTGTCGGTAATTGTAATGGTATTGGTAATTGTAATTCTAACTGAAATGCTAATTGTAATGGTATGGATTTTGCTATCGTTAATTGTAATGGCATTGGTAATTGTAATTCTAATTGAAATGGTAATTGTAATGGTATTGGCAGTAGTATTGATAATGGTAATGATAACTCTAATAGTAGTGTAAATGGTAATGGTAATTGCAATAGTAATGATAATGTTAATGGTAATGGTAATTGCAATAGTAATGATAATGGTAATGGTAATTGTAATAGTAATTGTACAGGCGATTATAGTGTTAATGGTAATTGTAATTGTAATTATAATGGAAAATTTAATGGAATTGGTAATTGTAATTGTAATTGTAATTGTAATGGTAGTTTTAATGGTATTGGTAATGGTAATTTTAATTGAAATGGTAATTATAATGGTACTGATATTGCTGTCGGTAATTGTAATAGTATTGGTAATTGTAATTTTAATTGAAATGGTAATTATAATGGTATTGGCAGTAGTATTGATAATGGTAATGATAACTCTAATAGTATTGGTAATGGTACAGGCGATGAGAATGTTAATGGTAATGATAATGGTAATTGCAATTATAATGGTATAGGCGCAAGGTAATGATTACAAAAGAGTATTTAGCATGAGTAGAATTGAGCCTGTGGCTCTGGTAAATAAATTGGTGAATTTTTATTTTTCATAGGAAGATCTCAGATTTGCCCAGGTTTGCAGAAAGCCCTTGTCTATCATCCCATTCAGCTCCGACTCCAAGTGCCTTTTCTATTACATGTGATAGACGATTTGGCGTAAGCTGTCCTCCCCGTTTGAAAAGTGTGATTTTGAGAAAAACGCTTTTAAGGTTTTCATTGTACTCAGCGCACGCTCTGAGGGGCTGCAGCAAAATAAAAACTTCAGCTATTTAAAATATTATTTTCACTTTCAAACCAATTGCATATCATTTCTAGTACCCAAACGTACACTGAGAGCAAAAAAAATTGCGTTTTCCAAAATCCTAGAGTGGCTTTACACCTTAAATAAAAAATTATGTTTGAAAAAAAAACCGCACGCTTTATGTTACAGGCCCAAATTAAATATTATTTTACGAATAAATTTTTATATAAAAATATTTTAAAATTTACGATGTAAAGAAATTGTACATACACTTTTGAATTCATTAATAATTTATGCAATTTACGTTTCTACTGCTTCGAAGTAAGCTTGCTTCAACACTTACTACTACATACATAGCTACTCGCACAATCTCTTTAATTGACTCATAATTTTTACACATTTTGTGGTCATTATACTTCGATTGTACAAAGTGCTACATAAATATTATGTAATTTTATAGATTTTGTGGTCACTTTGTTACACAATTTATATAATTCAATCAACAAATGTGATGCGTATATGTACGAGTATGTATGAGTGCATAATTAGAATTCAAAGTTATGATACTTCAAGCAGAATTACACAATTACATATACTTTCTAGTTACATAACCGTACTCAAGTATTTATGTACATAAAGCAGAGTAATGTATAAATTAAAATAAAATCAAAATTTTTAATATGAACAAAATATGTGTATGTATGTGAGTAGTGAATGTGAAGCACATAAATTGTTGCCAACACATTCCTGTTTAATTAAAATAAATTTATTTACATTTATTTAGAAAATATGCATTTTAACAGTTATTCTGTTTTCCCTAAAGTAATTAAGAATTTACTCAAATAAAATAATAGAAAATTGTAAAATGCCACACAAATAACAACGAAACCATTCCCAGTGGGAATAAATAATCTATCGAAATTTGTGCAGCCGACCGAGGGGGGCTCGAGCAAACCCCAAATCAAACCAATGAAAAATAAAAAAATATAAAAAAAGTATTAGCATTTTCACATATACCAGAACCAAGACAAATTAAAACAAGAAATAAGTGTTATCTTCCGCCAAACCAAATCGTTATACCATTCATTAACATATAAAATTTATTCTATTGCTTTTTAGGCTTATACGTAGGCTGCTATATATAGGTCTGGCCTAGGTAACACTAAGTGTTGCCAGGTGCAATCTGACATTTCCATTGGAAAGTTTGACATATTTTAGCATAACATCACTCAGAACGTTTTGTCATTTAATCGTGAATTGTTTTATTTACAGGAAAATAAAAAATTCATCTCGGCCATAAAATGGAATTAACTCGTGAACATTTTCGTGCGATCATTTTTCACAACTTTCGACGTGGATTTGTATGGCTATGAAGCACCATCCTATAGCACTGTGAAAAACTGGTACAAGGAATTCAATCGTGGCCGACGCTCGCTCAAAGACGAATTCCGGGAAGGTCGTCCAAAAATAGCCGTTGTGCCAGAAAACATCGATGCCGTACGTGAACTGATAATGCAAGACCGTCATGTAACATACCTTCAGATAGAGGCATGCCTATGCATTTTTCCCACCAGCATACATTCGATATTGCATGAACACCTCGCCGTAAAAAAGGTTTGTTTTCGTTGGATCCCGCAAAATTTGACAATCGCTCAAAAAAGGCTCGTGTGGATTGATGTAAAGAAATGCTGAAAAAATACGATCGCGGTACTTCAAAAGTCGTTTATAAGATCGTCACAGAGATGACGAATCATGGATCTATGCGTATGGGCCCGAAACAAAACAGCAATCGACCGTGTGGGTCTTCCAAGACGAACCAAATCCAAAAAAAACCATTTTCGTTGATAAATATTCGTATTTTCATTATTAGGCCAGAAATATATATAGCAGCCTACGTATATCGTATCTCATATGTAAACAAATCCGTTGTATTCACTGTCAATATTTTTTCCTCTTACGTCTGTAAAATGTGATTGGCCCAAAACCTTATATCTGAAGAATTGACTGTATAAAAGCTCTATATTATGGTGATCTGATTCGGTTGGTTCTGATAATAGAACAATCCAGTATAAAAATATAGTATCTGTATATTAAGTTTGGTTAAAATATTTGAGAACTGTGAAGCAAGTTTGTGTTCGGACAGACAGACAGGCAGACAGGCAAACAATTTAGCTTGCCATTCTGCTCCGATCGATGCAATTTCTGGTGACTCTTTCTCTTCACCTTCTGGTACTTACATATGTACTTCAGACAAAAGTTAGGATACCATTTCATATTCGTGAAAGGTATAAGGACCCATCAGAAAAGTTTAAAGAAGAAGTCATAGGAACACGACTGATCAAATTAACCTATTCTTCTAGCATATACGTGTGGATTACATACGCGGGTCTTGCCTTAGTTCAAAATATCACATCTATCTCCTTAACCCTCCTTTTTTTGTTTATCATATCGTTCTCTATTTGATCTACTAAAAGCTGAAGGTCTTACTCTTCTTCTGTTATAATTTTCAAATTTTCGATATCGAATGCTCTTTACCTAATGGAGGCAGTTGTAAAGTTGAGTACGTCGAGAGAGTTGTGGGATGAATTGGTATTAGAGTACTAGAAACATGTGCTTCATCTCTCAGAATAGGTTTGATATGGCTATGGCTTTTTCAGTAAGTGCGCCAATCGGAAACACCGAACTGAGGGAAAGTAGTCATAAACTGATCATTAAAGTTAAAAGACTGTAAAAGTTCGAATAGCATTTGCTCGTCTAAAAAACATCAAAGCGAAGGGACCAAAAGATTGCCGTACGAACTCTTGAAATGCGACGAAGAACTTGCAAGGTGCAAGCTATTTTGCAGAATGTAGAATAATGTCCGACGAATGGAGTATGCCCTGTTCAATCCACAAAAAAGGCTATTCAACACCAATTACCGTGGAATGAGCCTCCTTAACATCGCATTTAAGGTCCTCTCGAGCGTATTGTCTGAAAAACTAAATCCCACCGTTAGCAATCTAATTGGATCTTATTATTGTAGTATGGCTTCAGACCTGATAAATCAACCATTGAACAGATATTCACCATGCGCAAAAACCCGTGAAAAGAAGATCAACACCTCTGTGCCGCTAAGTCTGAATTTGGTATCCCACAAAAGTTATACGGCTGTGTAGACTGACGATAAGCTGCATCAGGATCAGAAAGCACCAAACGATATTTCAGACAGTGTGATTCTTTGTCGTGTGACTTTTTTAATTTAATGCTGGAGAAAATTATAAGAGCTGCAGAGCCGAATAGAGAAGGCATAATCTTCTGTGAGAGCTACTGGCTTACCCCAATGATATTGGCATCATTAGCCTCAACAACCGTGCTGTAAGTTCTGCTTTCTCCAGACTGGATAAGGAGGCAATGGATCTGGTAGTGAACGAGAGCCAGATGAAATATCTCCTACCATCAAACAGACAGTCATCGTTTTCGCGCCTCTGATCCCACGTCACTGTTGAAAGTCATAACTTTGAAGTTGTAGATTATTTCGTCTATCAACATCAACACCACCAACATTGTCAGCCTGGAAATCCAACGCCGAATCACTCTGGCCAAAAGTTTTTACTTTTTTCTGAGTAAGCAATTTTACTTAGAATTTTTTATTTATATTAGGATAACTCACAGCGAAACCAAACGCTGTAATCTAGATTTAAAATATATAAAAATTTAAAGATCTAAAAATACATCTCTTGGCTCTCCGAAAAAATATTCGAACCCAAACAGGGATATACTCTCTTAACATTTTCGATCTCCATCGAACTAAAAATTCCATTGCAAACGACTACTTTCGGACTAATTCTTCAACAGATCAAGATTTTGTCATTCATCAACATTTTTCTGTTGGGCTCAAATATAAATAAATCAACAGTTAACAATAAATAATATTTCTGCCAATTTGCGTATCTCTCTCCATCTCTCTGCGTCTTTCTCTCCCTCTCTCTACACGTATGTATCTCCTTTAGGAATTTCAATCATTTCAAAATTACTGCAACCAAATTTATGTCGCCATAAATATTCCAAACATTTACATATCAAGATAAACGGGGAGAGAGTGAATTTAGAAGAGCTTGGAGAAGAGTTTTAAGTGCATGTATTGAATTATTTTACTGTTCACGAACTTCGGCAAATGGCGACAAAGACACTCACTCTCATAATATGGCAGACATTTAACATTTAACGGCATTGAGTTGGCAATTAACCAACAGGGATTTGCTGTTGAGCGAATGAAATGAAGATGAATTTACAGAAAATATGCGTTAAATAGAAGAAAGTTTCATAAAATTGCAGAAAAGTTAATCAAAATCGATTGAAGGTCATTACGGGTAACTGCACTTTATTGCGAAGCCTAATTTCTAAGCTACGAAATTTTCTAAAACCAAAAGTTAGCAGCTAAAAAGCTTAGACAAAATTTTTGTTTTCTTCTACTCATTTGGTCTTTTTCATATTCACCCTTTCACTGTTTGACTTTAATAAATTCATTTCTTTTAACACAGTCAACTTGTGCAAAAAACCGTGGAAAAAGGAAATAATATAATAAAAGAGAATCCTTTAAAAAAGTGTTGTCAGTTTAGTGTCGTTTTTATTAACATTTTTCTCCATTTTTTCCATGCTTTATCTTAGTTACAGCATACCACGATGTTGGTCTTGGAATCGCAAATCAACATTTTTTCGCTTCATTTTGCTGAGGCAAGTCAACAGTGACCATTAAAGGAGCAGCCTTCAGCTAAGACAACCGCATATAAATGCATACAATTTTCTAGCGGACTAAGGCTGAGTACAGAGTGCAACAAGAATAATAGAGTTCAACTTAAGGACTGACGGCTAAGCGCCTAAATTCCCTAGGTAGTTGGGACCAGCTCCCCAACCCAGGACGTGGCGGCATATTGAAGGTCATGAAAGCAGTCGGGCTAAACGTACAGTGCGACCGCGAAAGGAAACCTGCTGTAGAGAGCAAACGGAAGTCCCACAGCAGGGAAATCCATCAGATTTCCTTTAGATAGCCAAGCGGCAATTAAGCCAATTAAAGGTGTGCTAGAGCCTGCGATGAATTTCACTTGGATCTTAGGCCACATGAATGTAGAAGGTAATGAAAAGGCGGATGAATGAGCTGGCTCATGCTGGAGAATGATGGCCCCCAGCACATTTCTAAGTATACCGTCGGAGCGTCTACTTCTAGGATATCATCTCCAAAAGCTACGTAAGGTGGAATGACAGAGTGAGTAGCCTGCCCTGCACAGAAGAGAAGGAAGCGCTAGAGTATTACCTTTCCGAGCGCCCGGTCTTCAGCCGATACAGACGTGAAATCTTTTGAAATGGGTGCACATGGGTGGAAGGAACTGGAAAAATGTATTAAACCAAGCAATTGTTAACAAACCAGGGAAGCTGACTCTAGATGGTTGAACGAGTTCACGTGGAACGTGACCAGACAGCTATAACCGAAGATGGGTGCGAAAAAATCTAAACATCTTATCCTTCTAGACCGGTTCTGTTTAATGGGGCTCCACGGGAATAGGATGGGATATTACTCTAACGATTTCTGTCGCGGCTGTAGGGACGAAGAAGTGGAAGAGACCATCGAGCACTACCTCTGCCACTGTCCAGCCTTAACATCTGCGTGATAAAAGTTTCTTGGGAAACATTTCTTCGACTGTCTCGCTGAGTTGGCCTCAGCGAGTACTGGAAATCTCGTTGCCTTTATAAGGCACACGAAATGGTTCGATCATTTGAGGATGTGAAGGCAGGAGCCTAAGCGGTGTCACAATGCGCCTGTTGGCCTAAGTGTGCTGAGGTAACCAGCAGCCGCATCAACTCAACTCAACTCAACTGTTAACAAAAACTTAATTGGGTTAAGCAGAGTGCGGCCGCCTGCCGAGAGGTCCTTAAACTCAATTTTTGACAAAAACAGAATGAGTTGAATGGTTACAAAAAGTGCAGAGCAAGGAAGCGAGTAAAGAGACCAATTTAAGTAATGAGAAAAAAAAGTATATCTTTAAAGAGAATCAAGAGTGTAAAGTGAAAAATCGAGGTAAAGAGAGTTCAAGTCAAAAAAAGAGCACAACACCAAGAAAAGAAGACGTAGCGATTTGAGGCGACTGCTTTTGTGACTTTTAGAGATCCTTCACTACCACGGGTACACACTACGATGCATTCTTTTTCTCTCTATTTTATATTTGCTATCATTAGTTGTATACTCTTCACTCCAATATGTGCCCAGCCTTATTTTGCTCGCATTAAATTGGCTTACTCGCATTTTTCCTCTAGAGTTTTTTATGTTCGTTATGTGTTTGCTCGCTCGTGCTCAACGCGGTGCTTCGTAATTTCGCTCTAAAGTGTGCAAATATTTATGCAACTACGGTAACAAGTATCATATCAGCAACATGCAGCAGCAGACAACGCGTTCGCGGTGAAGAAGATTTAATAATGACTCCTGTTAAGCGGGTATGGGCAAATGAATGAATTGGGAATGAGGTTAGGAGTTTGAATAGTGATTTCCTAAAGACTGGTAGGTTGAGAAAGGATTTTTTTGTACTAAATACGTATGTATGCGTAAACCCCATTAGCCTGGAGAGATAGAGCAGAAGAGATACCTAGACTCGAGGAGAAAAGCTAGACGCATTTGTAGACAAAAAAAAGAGAGAAGCCGAAATGCGCGGGCACAAAGAGCTTTAAAAACTGCTCGGAATGATAATGCTGCGACGTATAGAAGACTTTAATACCGGACATACTTAACTACTAGTCGATGTTCAGTGCACATTGAGTTCAGAGTGGGTATAGGTCTCCAGTCTGCTGAATGATAGTTAAAGTGCAACACACGGAGACGCTGGACCCGAATTCCCAATCAATAGCAATGGTATAAACGTTCCGTCTCCCCATAATGGCGAAGTTTGAATATTTATTCCACTCCTGAAGATCAACAAAGTGTCGAGAGACAATGGTTAACCAGCCGAGCTATTCAAATATGGTGGCGGTGATCTGAAAGTTGAAGATAATTTCGCCTATCTTGAAGCCAGTGTCAAACAACAACAACAACAACAATTTCCGCCTTTAAATCCAATGCAGAATCACTCTTGCCCACATCCCCTCTCGACAAACAATGACCAAACTCTACAAATTCTTCATCCTTGCCGTCCTACTATATTTTGACGAAGCCTGGGACAAGGCTATATTAGGTATGTCGGCATTAGAAGTTCTCGAGAGAAAAGTTCTGTGAGCGAGCGACTTGCGAACCTATGGACTGACCTTGACATACATAGTTCAGCGAATAAGGGAATAAAGACTCCGTACGCTAGGTCTTGTTGTTCGGCTGTGTTCGATAAAGTACCTGACGGTGTTAGCAGAGAAAGAGGAAGACGTTCACTCCATTGGAGAGTTTAGGTTGAGAAGGACCTGGCTGCGCTCTTACCGGCCCAAACAGCAGAAGGAAGAAACGAATGGCGGGCTACTACTAACTTCAATAATCCTGTAGTCGGCGGCTACGTCAAAAAAGAAGAAGACTCGGTTTGTATTTCCAGTATCGGATAGACACACTATCGATCTGTGGAATTGAAACCAGTTTTCCGTCACAACTTATCACTCACATTTACACCCTTCGCCTGTAATATTTTCTGACTCAGAGGCCCCCTCTTCAACACCCCCTTTAAACGGTCCAAAGATTTTTTCACAAAAAAGCTCTCCGTTGGAAGTTCTAATCAATTTGTATGTACAAATTTGCTTGTACTTTGGAATGTATACCACTAGCGACCCCAGTGCTTGCTTGTTTGACTTTTCATTGAGGCCACGCCATGGCATACTTAGGAACCAACCCAACCACCACGCCAGAGCCATTCACAGCTGACCAGTTTAGCAATGCGGTCATAAATGCAACAATAATGTACGCAATAATTGAATTAAGTCGTGACTTTGTTCTGCCGTTGACCGCGAGGCGCAAGTGCCGTTATTACAATACCATGTAGGGCTTTTCACTTTTGCCTTGTTTCTTCCTCTTTAACCTCTTCACCCTTTCTCTCTCTCTCCCTCTCTCTCTCTCTTTCTAGTTCTGTATGCAACATTTATGCCACTAACGGTGTTGGCATGCAGCTGATTGTTATCACTATAACTGTTGCTAGTTGTACCGTTGCTTGTTGCCTCACTTTTTGCTGGAATGTGCAAGAATTTTTTCTACTTAACTATCGTAAAGTTAAATAGCTGCTGAAGGAGGGGTATAAAAAAATGAAATAATTAGGTTTTTAGCAGAGCGATAAAGAATATTGTGGCCTTTTTAGGTTTATTTTTTAGAAAATTTTAAATGGTTTTCATATGCTAATTAATTACTTCTGCCTAGAGCTGACATGATGGCCTCCATTTTTCCACAATAGGACGACGGTGGAAGAATCATTCTCAATCTCCAAAGATAGCCGTTTTTCTTCGCGGATTTTTTTTGTAAAGTATTAAAGAAGAGAGTGGGGGTGAGAGTCGGCGGCCGCTGTAGTCGAGTGGTTAGCATTGCGTACTGCCATTTGGAATGCTCGAGCTCAAATCCTAGTACGCCCAACATCCTAAAGTTATAGAAACTTAATGTAAATGAAAAATTAAGTCAAATTTTCCAATTACGGTCGACGGCGGCTTAGTTTAAATTGTAGGTCCCTCCATTTGTTGGAAAAATCATCAGGCCGCAAGACCACACATTGGAGGAGGAACTTAGCCGAAAATCGCTTCAGCGGTTACAAAGTGCCAATTACTCGGGGTAAACAAGGGAGACCTCGCAGTGGATCTCGGCCTTGGCTAGGATTTGGATCACAGATAGAACTTGCTCGGATAGTAAAAGGTATTTAGGTTTCTGGTGTAGAGCACTTCGACGATTAGAGCAACTCAATAACTCAGTGCGGCAACACAATGTCCAAGTGCTTGAGAATACTTATTGACAAAGCATCCACCTCTTGGATATGGCAGCTGACGAAGGAACGCTGTAGCTCTACGCTTCCAAGTACTCAGCGTTTATCCAGTTCAGAGGCCACATCTCTTACTTCAACCATGTAGGGATATACGAGTATTTCCCCGGACGAAAGAAAATAAAAGAGTTCCTCAAATGAGCTTATTTCATCTTGTTTCTGAATGTATAGTTAGGACAGCAGCTAGCTTGGCTTAGGTTAGGTTGAAGTAGCTGTTGGACATCAACTCACCTAGTTCACCAAACAACCACAACTCCCCAGTCAAACCACTATGTGGAGTTAGTAAAACAAACCCATCAAGCTCAAGAAGTTCACCCTGAGAAACACTACAATGATCCGGTAGCCTAAAGACCTTGCTGATCTCAGGTTCTTTTTAGTAGATTCTACTTTCGACCCTGTTCTCTAGTTTTGACCCATCCGTATAAAAGTGGAAGTTGTGTGCATCTGCTGTAACAACCCTGCCCCTTTGGTGCCTACTCGCCATGAACACTTTATAGTCATTCGTGAAATTATTGAAGGTTTCCCAGTAGTATGTCCCTTCCGATAGACGAAACCTTTTTACTATACTGGTATGACTGTGGTGTATCTCCTTGCAGGTTGCACAATGCATACCCAGAATAAGGATAGGCAGCAAATCCAAGACAACATTAAAAGGCTTGGTCCGCACTGCATTACTAATGAATATGAGTGTTATCCTTGGCACTCTATTGATTTAACAGATGATCGATTTTATCACGAGTGTTGGCCAGCAGACCACTACACCACAGAGGAGTAAAAGTCAAACCATCGCAGTGTAAAGCCAATGCACTAAGGCTTGTCTCATTTTAGGCCTGAAGTAAACTTCTTCATTGTGTAGACACCAAGAGTACACTTGAGCATGTTTTGAAGACTTTGACCTAGACTTTATACTTACATTAAGAGTAATTATAAATAATCTTAATCATGGGATTTAAGTTTTGACTTGGAATCCAGCCTGGAACTCAGACTCCCTTCTAGGGTAAACTTGTGTTTGAATTTTTAACTAGATCTTGAGTGTGGATTTCATAAGAAATTAGACTTAGACTAAATTTCAACTTAAACCTTGAACTCTACTTAGTATAAGCTGAATCCACATATAATTTCACTTGGACTGGTCCTGAGCTTAAGATTCAGAGACAGATTTAGACTTCGATTAACACCTAGACCTAGACTTAAACTTTGAGTAATACCTCTCCATTGACTCTACTTGATCCTGGCATGGAGAGTTCGACTTAAACTATGACTAAGACCTCTTTTTAGCCTCAGCTCAGGTATTAAGCTTGTATTTAGACTTTAATTTAGACTGAAGCTTAGAATTCATTTAAACTTGGACTTAGGTTAGAGTATAAGCAGAGTCTTCGACTAAGCCCTAGATTTTAAATACTTACACTTGGAATTAGACTTAGACTGATAGTAAGTCTTAGACTTAAACTAAAACTAAGGTTAAGACATAGATTTAAAATGGATTTAGAGTTAGACTTAAGTTTAAACTGAGCCTTACAACTCATCTGGGATGAAAACTTAGACTTAGACTTCAAATTAGGCATAAGCTCATACAAAGACTTAGACTTACAACTAAGCTTAAACTTAGAATCATACCCAGATCTAGATTCGTACATAAAATTAGACTTAAACTAAAACCAGATGAGGGTTCGAGTCCGAGTTTAACCAACATTCAAAATTTCAGAAAATTAATTTTTCTAATTACGGCCGCCCCTCGGCCGGAAATGTCAAGCCCTTCGAGTGTATTTCTGGCATGAAATAAAAAAGGCTCCTCATAAAAATCGGCCGCGGTAGCCGAGTGGTTAGCATTGCGTACTGACATTCGGAAGGCTCGGGTTCAAATCCCGGTGCCGCCAACATCCAAAAGTTATGAAAAATTAATTTAAATAAAAAATTAAGTTAAATTTTCTAATTGCGGTCGCCCTTCGGCAGAGAATGTCCATACCTACGAGTGTATTTCGGACATGAAAAAAGGCTCCTCGTAAAAAACCCATCAGCCGTTCGGAGGCGGCTTAGTATAAACTGTAGGTACCTCCATTTGTTGGAAAAACCACAAATTGGAGGAGGAGCTCCACAGAAAATCACTTCAGCGGTTACAAAACGCCGATTCAGTCTTGCACTTAAGCTTAAGTTGGGACTGAAGCATACATGCCCACCTAGGCTTAAAGTATAGACCCAAACTTCCATTAAGACCTAAAATTTAACTGCTTTAACTAAGACTTAGATTCAGATTTACACTTTGACTCTGTTCCGATATAATTTAGACTTGGATTTTGTATTGGACCAACTCCAGTGTACCAAGAGTACCAGAAAGAAAAGTAGCTTTTGGAAATTTCCAATGCACCTCTATTCGCAAAACTCCATCGAGATCCGCATTCGCACCCAATACAGTTACTTTCAACAAAAAGCACAAGTCCTTAATCACTTCAGCCATCAACTCCTTGAAGGTTTTTCATTATTTTCAAGCGCATAATTGCTTTTCATACAAAAGTATCCATACATACGTGTACATGCATTTGTATGTAATTATGTGTATTTATTGTTTGGTATTTAAATTTTCATTTACTTACGTAGCCAGAAACTGCTTACCGGTTAAATATGAGCATGAGAAAAGGACATCAAGAGCACACAAACAATATTTAAACTGTCGGTTAAAACGCCTGTCAATATTGAAACGCACACACACACACACGCACACACGTTTATATTTATACACTCGATAGAGCTTTCATGCAGCTTTCACACTTTTAAGCTGGCGAATTTCACATAAATATTTTTAATACAAAAGCTAAAGGACATTTCCACATTTTAACGTCGCAATTTTCACACACACACACGCATATACCATGTATATGTGACTATCGTTGCATTGCCAAGCGCATAGCTCTGCTCGCAAATATGACTTACTTGGCAATTGCAACATCTGCGCTGGTGATCCGCATTAATTAAGGCTGATATGCGCACGAATATCCTTTAATTTAAAATACCGTCATTGCGTGTGTGTGAGTGAAAAATAATTTTCCTGCATACATATATACATACGTGTATATATATTTCCAAAGTAATTTTGTGCATTTTCTGCCAATACGCAGATGAGTGACTGCCAGCTTGCCTGCCTACCTACCTGCCTCCTCTCTTGAGAAGCTCAATTGTGCAAAGCAGTGCAGCATACACCTACTCACACACATATAATATGTACATATATGTATATGTATATTTTGCAATTACTATATTTCATACGCATTCATTATGCTTTACTTGATGGCACATTAATCATTTTGTCAGACACTTGCCAACCGAGAAGTCGAGGCTGCGATCGAGCAAACAGGAAGCAAGAAGCAACAACACATTGTTGGCCACAAACTTGTGTGTCATTTCAATGTAAGCACACACACACACACACACACAAAGTACTATATATTCACATATGCATATATCTTTGTATATGTTTTGTAGATATGTGAGCATATCTGCTGGTGAAGGTCGTCCTTCCCTCGCCCTTTTTTCACACATTTAAAACAATTAATCATTGAAATACGCTCGAGTTGAGTTCGAACAAATTTCGCATTGAGGATAAGCACAAAAACAGAAAACAGAATATTTACACTCACACATGAGAATTATTGAGAATATTTATGTTTGTGTAATTATTTAACATTTTAATTAGCTCTCAAGCTTTCGTTGCAACGCTGTCGATTTTCAGATATTGAGTTATCGCACCAAATAAATTTTCAATTTCATCAAATATACTCTCTGTATAAGGTTGTGGAGAAGGAGGTTATAAGCCGTTATACTTGCTTTTTGAAATAAAGTCTGATAAAGAGAAAGCTTTAAAGCGCAGAAGTTACTCGAAAGCTTTCACTTTCCAAGCTTTAGCCACTCAAGTCGTGAAAGCTGTAAAAGAGAGCTGACTTTGGCCAAACTTCTAACCAGTGATGCATAAATATACAAATGCAATCAAACAAATTAGGTCAAGTAAAAAGTTCGATCGGTTTTTTTCTTTGATTTTTCAAAATATGATAACTTTGTGTACATTTGTCCGATTTAAGTCAAATATGCGCCGTTTTGCTCGTAAACTTGTTGCCAACGAGATGCCAAGTTCACTTTAACCCTATCGTAGAACGCTGCGTTCCTATTGGCAAAAAACTCGGACAGCCAATTTTCACAGGCCTCTCTTGAGGTCAACTTTTCAACATTAAGCGCGTTCACCATGGACAGGAAAAGATGGTAATGCGGACTATAAGATGGGTGCATTAGGACATCCCATCCGAGCTCCTGGAGCTTCTGGCGCGTCACCAAAGTCGTGTGTGGCCTGGCGTTGTCCTGATGGAACACAATTCGGCCATTGTGGACCAAACATGGCTTCTTCTGCATGAGTGCTGCCTTCGAGCGGTCTAGTTGTTGGCAGTAGAGGGACAAATTGAGTGTTTGGCCATAGGGGAGCAGCTCGTAGTAGATGATTCCTTGCTAATCCCACCAAACACACAGCAAAACCTTCCTGGCCAATCCAATACAATCCAATCCTGGCTTGGCCACCGTTTCCGCCGGCTCACCGTGTTTCGACCACGACCGATTTCGCTTGACGATGTCGTAAGTGATCCACTTTTCATCGACAGTCACCAAACGCTTCAGAAATGGGTCGATTTTGTTGCGATTCAGCTGCGATTCACAGATGGAACTTCGGTCCACCATGTTTTTTTGCGTTAGTTCGTGTGGCACCCAAACATCGAGATTCTTTTTGAATCCAAGGTTATGCAAATGGTTCCAAATGATTTTCTGGTTTATCTTTAGTTCCTCAGCAATTAAATAAGTGCTCACGTGACGGTCTGTTTCCACTATTTCCAGGCCTCCCAACGCGTGGTGCATCTTTGACATCGGAATTATCGGAACGGAACCTAGCAAACCACTTTTGTGCTACACGTTCGTTTACATTATCGGGCCCATAAACTAAATTAATTTTTTCGTTGTTGTTGTTGTTGTAGCGGCTAGCTAACCCTGCTTAGGGCAGGTATCATTAATCTAAGTCGCCGGGGTCATCTAAAGGGAGGTCCAGGAAACGTGCTGTTTCGACGGGATTGGATCAAAGGAAGAGGGGGGTTAGATGAGTCGGTTTAAGGGGGCATGTGAAGAGATGGTTAGTGTCGTGCGAGGGCTCTCCACATGCAGGGCATACGTTGGGTATGCTGGGGTCGAGTCTGCATATATAGGAGTTTAACCTACTACAGTATCCAGATCTAAACTGTGTCAAGATCACTCGGGTTTCACGAGGCAGCTCGAGCTCGTTGTCTGCAATTGGTGGTGGTTTGTCTCCGAGTACGCCATTCACTGGAAAGGAGTCTAAGAAGGTGTTGACAGACTCCTGGTGAATGGCATTCAGCGCTTGTCGGTATGACGTCCTGTCCAGCGGTTGTTGTAAATGATGCTGTATGGTGCAGTTAAAGTCTAGTACTCCCTTCCTGATGTGCCTAGGCGGAGGCTCAGCTTCCAAAAGGTGCTTGCTGGGGTGCTCCGTGCGGTGGCATCCCAACAGGAACTGCTTGCACAGCAAAGCATTATGCTCCTTAACTCGTAGCATAGATGCTTCGCTGTGCAAGTGGTGCTCCGGTGACATCAGGAGGTTTCCTGTCGCAGTCCTGAGGGCGGTGTTCTGACAAGCCTGTAGTTTTCTCCACTGCGTCTCGTTCGTCCCCGGCGCCCAAATCGGTGCAGCATAGTTTACGACCGGCCGGCCAATTGCTTTGTAGGTTGCCAGCAAGGTTTCTTTGTCTTTGCCCCATGTGCTGCCGGCTAGCGCTTTGAGTATTTTGTTGCGGCCCTGGAGTTTTGCGGCAATTGCGGTCGTATGCAGAGTGAAGAAGTGCAGGCTATCGAATGTGACCCCTAAAATCTTAGGGTTGTTGGACTTTTTTGATCATCAACTTTCACATCGAGTTCTAGCCGGTACTCCTTCGTCCAGCTGGTGAAAAGGGTAGCCAAGGATTTCGTCGGCTGTATTTTTAAATGTCGTGTAGTGAAGAAACGGGAAAGATCGGCGAGGTAACCGTTTACTTTAGAACATAGGCTATCAATATCCTGGCCAGACGCCAATTCTCAAGACAGCCGATTCTACGCACCGGAGTTGACCCGGATTTTATCCGACCAAGGGCTGTCGCCGACCTAACCCCGTTTAGGTCAACAGGTAAAAATTAATTTTTTTAGCCGCTTTGTCTGCTTTTTCGCCTTGATCGAAGAAAAATGTTAAAATATAGCGAATTTTTTCTTTGCTGGTGTCCATCTTTCACGAGCGCTCACAACGTACTGAGTCAATCAATCGAAAAACTGTCAAAGACAAACTTTTATTGCGAATAAATACGTTTTCAGTGTACACGTAACACCAGTACTATGGACAATAACGCCATCTCTTAGATAAAAACCGAACTTCTTACTTGACCTAATATAGGTATAGAAGAGATTTCTTTTTCTACATACTTCTAATAAGCTTAAGTAAATTCGTAAAAGCATAATTTTCTAATATTTTTTTTCTAAATTATAAGCATTTTTCTCACACTTAACTAAATTGTTGCAATTTACCGTTAAGTGAAACAATTTTATGCAATTATGACAGTAATAAATTGAGGCAGCCGTCAACACCTCAGCACCCCACCTTCACCACCAATTAACGGTTTTTCACGGACTATAAAAAGCGTAGCAAATTTCTATTCTCTACTTAAATTCTCTAAAAAAAAAAGGAATTCGAAAATATCTGCGGAAAACAAGACTTTTGTAATGCACGCTTATCAAAATTTACCGTTATATTCAGCAAATGTGAAACTTCTCATAAAATGGGGTTTCATAGGCACACCCAGTCGTTTGCAGCAATTCCTGCTGGCTTTGCTGCCAGTCCTTTCCCTAATTGGACAAGTTATAAACATATTCAAAACCCTGGATGAGGACATAGGCGAGACGGGTATGAATTTCTTCTTGTTAGCTATCATGACAAATAGTGTATTGAGACATTTCTCTATTACACGAAAAGATGAGGATTATCAGCGCTTTTTACAAAGTGTGCAGCTGTGGTGCAATGCGATGGAGGTGAGCAATGAAAAAGTGAAAAAGTGAAAAAGTAAAAAAGTGAAAAAGTAAAAAAGTAAAAAAGTGAAATTACAATACTTTTCGAACTTATTCTTTATATTTTAATCAAAAATACAGTCTTATGAAGACCAGCACATTCCCGGTTTGCTCTTGGATATTACACGCCGTTCGCAGAAGCTGTCACGCATTACCTTTTACGGGTCCATCCTGGGCACAGCTTGCGGCGTTGCATATCCCTTTTCATTCGAACATAGAAGTAAATGTTAATAAAATCATAAAAAAAAAACAGGTATAATTAAAAAATTATTTTTTTTTAATTCTAGAATTTATTTTTGATGTGCAATATCCATTCTTCGATATCAAGCAAACGCCCTTTTATGAAATCAATTTTCTCCTCCAAGCTATTGTGCTAGTGCCGAGTTTTTTATGCGTTTACCTGACATTTACTAATCTTCTGTTTACTTTCTTAATGTTCGGTGAAGTTGCTCTTTTGGATTTGCATTTGAAGCTGCAAAATATCAACAAAGAGGATCAATCGAAAATGCTGAAGGACTTTAAGGAGTGCATTGCGTATCACAACCAAATTATCGCGTGAGTATAATTTTCACTTTTCCCAACGCTTGGAGCCGTAAGTCAGCAATAACGCCCCGAATATTATCTTCCACGGCCTCATTCCCCGAAAGTGACACACGTTTGATATTCGTTCGGTTTCAATTCTTCCAAGAGTTGATTTTGTAAAACCGCAAACCAAGATCCTTCCGCAAACTCTTCCATAAATTGATTGGGCACAGCTCCAGTTGGTCCATGCGATGTTGGATGAGCTCATTCGGGTCTTCCTCGATACACTTTACGGTATCTCTGAACGTGATGCGAAATTAGATCACGGTTGCTTGATTTACCGACTCTGCTGGGCAATTAGGTCCACCGAATATTGAACCGAACCGAACTGTTATTTTGGTAATAAATTTGCACGACTTGCAAACTTCATTCCGCAAAAAGTCCATTCAATAAAAGACACCCTTTCCAAGTTATTATAACTACTGCATAAGTTTTCCGGTCGTTAGATCTACTCATTGGTTCTGAACGGGTTAGATACAGTAAATCGCCTCAACTTTTCATAGAATTTTCTTCGTCATACTATTCGGCATCTTAAGTTTTCTGTCTGTAAAGACGGCTCGCAACCTCTTTCAGCACTTGGTTCTTATCCGTCCCCGCAAGAATTGTGGTCGACGGTAGGTTGTCGGTTTTTTTCTCCGCATCAGTTTGCCAATCCTCCTAAACCAGCTTTTGCATTGCCGAAAATCAATAGTTCCGTTTGAAGTTGATGTTAGGAGGTTGAAGTGCCTCCAGTTTCTGATGAGTGCTCTCAGAGAGCAGGTGTGCACGTCGAGTAAAAACCTGTACGGCTTAATGTTGTGATTGCAGCTTTTTGGCATCCAACCTTCCTTGTACTTGTCGACGCATGTTCTTTGCTGCACAGAGCCGAGCATGAATCTCTGCTGAAACCAGAAAGTGGTCCGAGTACTTTTTTGACGGCTGTGATGCCAACCGCTTTTCCCACAAGAGCTCAACTGTTAGAGATAGTGATGGACCGATAGATTCAGCAACTAGTGTAGGAAGTTTGGCTTCCAGCAGGACGTCGATCCGTCTGGTATGGAAGCTTGAGAACCTGGAGGGAGCAATAGTCTAAGTAACAGATCTCCCCGGTGGTGTATTTTGAGCCTCATTTTGAGGACGTCGTCTGGCACGCTCATTTTGCAGATAGACTATGCATGTTTCGAACGAGGGGTCACGGACGCTTGTGGTTTGGTCCTAACCTCCCCTTTCAACCAACCAATCTACCAAATATTAGTGAAAATACAAATACAATGCAAATCTTTAATGAAAGAAAAACATTAGCATACGAAAATAAGTGGGCAAATGAAATATCAAAGATAATATGGAAAAATAAATAAAAATTTGTGATAAAAAAGTTAATAGAAATTAAACTAAAAAATTTGTTAATCAATTTTATTAAAATTTTATTTTTATTCTAAATCTTGTATTTAATAGATTTTGATTCCATTTCACAGTTTTCGCGATGATCTTGAGAATTTGGTCTCGATGGCATTATTTTTCGAAGTCGCTCTTTTCGGTTTGATGTTCTGTATGCTGCTCTTCTTTATCTCTTTGGTAGGTACTTAGCCATAACGGAAAGAAAATTGTTGTTAATTTTTTTTTTTTGTGGAAAAAAATGGAAAATATTTTTTCCCTCTGATCGAACATGAAAGAAAATACTCAACTGAACCGTAGGGTCTTAAAAAGAAAGCGCGCCTAAAACTATGCCGATGAAACTGATTAAAATTGGGCATATTTTCAGGCGCATAATTTTAGTGAGACCATTGATTTTGTGCGCCACATCCTAATTGTGCTAAGTGCTCCTTTCACTAGTGTTTATAAATTTACCACTTTACTTTATACCAGGTACATGACTATCAATTAATTTTCACCGCTTTAACATTTATCGGGGTTACCTTATATATGATTGCCGTTTCCTTCTACTTTGCGAGTAAATTTACGAGTGAGGTAAAGAATAATTCTTTTTAAAAGTAAAAATACATATTTATTTAAAAATAAAAAATAAAATTTTTATTAAAAAATAAAAAATTAATTTTTTTTTTGTCTTTATCTAGAGCCTTGAAATCGCCAACGCGGTCTACGATACACCATGGTATGAAGGCAACCACGAAATGCGCAAGTGTGTGCTAATTATGATAGCTAGAAGTCAGCGACCACTGTTGGTTTGTATAACTAATATCTGGGAGTGAGTTTATGTTCGCGGAATGGGGGATAAGGGGTGAAAATAAAAAAATAAATTTATATTTCCTTTGCAATATAATCACTCCCCCCTACCTACAACCTTCTCATTCCGGGCACATAAAAACACTCCCATGTATATGTTTGTAATTTAATAGATATAAATATTTTTCTTTCTAATAATTTTTTATTTAGATCACCGCCGGCGGAGTCTATCCAATGACTATGGAGAATTTTCAAGCAATTTTACGTGTTTCCTACTCATACTTTTCGATGTTGCAAGGACTTAATCAGTAATAGAGCAACAATCAACATTATCTAATGGAATTACTTGCTAATTTATTATATTATATTACATAAAGAGCAGCCATAGTGTTAGTTTTAGCAGCACCAAGCTTCAGATATTGTTTATTATTGTCCACATTGGCAAAAAAAATGGATAACCGACCACAGAATCACAGGATTCTCCTGAGGTCAAATTTTTACCCGCCAAAACACTAGTAGTGGTAATCCCTTGGAGCGAGTTCGAGCCTATAAAGTGGATGCATAAGATCCCAACCAAGCTCATGTAGCTTCTGGGAGTCTCACTCCTCAAGATAACGGCTCCCTGAACATCTCCTTTGTTCTTTTTGTATACAGCCTTTTTCAAGTGATTCCAAGCTGATTTTTGTGCAATGTTTAGCTTCTGGGTAATCGAAACAGTGCTCGCATGACGGTCAGACTCGACGATCTTCATTATTTCGTCGACATTTTCGACCCGAAACGAAATCGACGAAACCAAAATTGTACATGATAAACTATTACACTATCAGGACCAGAAAACTTAATCAAATTTTCTGCTATCTGACTTGCGCTTTCGCAATTATCGTAGAAAAATTATAGAGCCACTGAAGCAATTGTCGGTCAAGCATATCCTCCAGTTGGTTATGTGCGTCTTGATGTACTTCCAACAAGTGGAGCGACATTCAGTTTATACTAAACCGCCTCCGAACGTCCGATGATTTTTTATGAGGGGCTTTATTTCATGTTGGAAATACAATTAGGGGGCCTGATATTCTCGGTCGATGAGGAGCCGCATATATAACCCTGGCCTGCGGGCGTCATCTATTTATCTACCAAGAAATTTCTATCATAATTTACTACTCCTGCTAATTTTATAAACATACCACACATTCATCAACTACAAAGCAACATTATACAGTGGTTCATAAAAGTTTTTTTCAAATGTGAATAAAAAAATAGCGCTTTAAAAGTGTGATAAAAGAAAAAGAAAAAATAATTCTGTTAATGACAGCTGCGACGGTTGGCTTTGCACATTCTGTCAACTCAAAATTTCAAACCATTTTAATTGATGTGACCCTCTATGACTGCAACGGTGACGTCTCTGGCTGTCCACAGTGCGCAAAAGATTGACTGTAACGTGAGATGTGTGGCATTGAGGGCCGTTTTTTTGAAGCCACACATCCTCCAAGTCATTCCTTTCAACAATGATTGGAAACAAATTGTCTCCAAGCATGGCACGGTAACGATTGACAACGGTAGCGACGGTTCCTTTCTCATTTTCGCAAAAAAACGAACCAATGATGCCGCTGATCTACATGCCACAACAGTCATTGGTTAAAGATGAATGGGTTTTTCCTAGACATTTTTCGTGAGCCCCAAATTTAGTAGTTTTACTTATTAGCGAAGCTGTCGAGGTTAAAATGGGACTCATCAGTTAATATGGTTTTCCCGTAAAATGCTCATCTTCTACCAAACGAGCTTCAGTACTTTGAGCTAAGCAAAAACGCCTTAGATAGGCAGGGGGTTTCAGTTCTTGGCCTTCATATCGAGGTCTTTATGCACTATGAAGTGCGCGAAATATTTAGGTCCTGCCAACCGTGTCGAGTAAGCAAATAACAATAGGAATACTTTACCCTGAACACAATGGACGAGCACGAGCACGTTTTGGTGAACTCGCGGCACACACTGTCGGGAAGTTGAGTTACTGGTATTTCTCTAGAATGTCATGCGTAATTTGCTCATAGTTCATAGGAGATGTTAAAGCTCAACAAACAGACTGTTAACGGCCCACCCTTTATAGAAATTCAATAATTTCATATTAATGTATTATTCTCAGCTACCTCATGTGTTATTTTTATCGTTAAAATTTTCTTATAGCTATGACTATATTTGTTAAAAATTAATATTAATGTCAGCGTAAATTTTATCTTACGCAACGTTGCCAATTTTCGTTGAGGAAAATAGTTAGTTATTTGCTTTTTCGCTGATGGCTATGTCATTCCTGTTGCTTAATTTATTAAATTTATACGATAGTGGCAAAAGGCATCTCTCTTTCTCAACCTTCACATTTTTTTCTGTTCCTAAAGGTTTAATCATTCTAGATTTATATTTTATTACTTATTTTTGATAATTACAAACTTCTATGCTTTACTGTTTTTGTAGTTTACATGCGGAGTCACAAGCTCATGTATCTTCTTCATGCATGAATTTATAGCTAATTATAGAGCAGTCGTGGTTTTGTGTTTGCTCATTTGTTATTGTAATGTATGTACATATATGCATATGTATCGTAGTAGCTGTAAACTTAATATGCCGTAAACAATAACAACAATTTTCTACGTAATTTATACACTCAAGGACATAATATTTGCATATTTGATGTGTGTGCATACGGATATAATTAGGCGTAAAAACTTTAATTTGACAGGCTTTATGAATCTATTATGGCAAGACTAATTAAATATTTAATATTATTTATACATATATAATAGAATTCGCAAAATATAGTTCGTTAGACTTGAAGGCAGATTTTTGGCTTTCTTTAGTTACATCCTAAATGTAGGCAACGTTATATAGTTATTTAATATTTTTCCTTTAAGGCATTGCCTACATTTAGGATTATCTTGAAGAATATCTGTAATCCTACATTCTACATTTTGGATTTGTTAATAATAGAACGGCTTAACAGCACGCAATGCAAAGTTATACCTGTGAAGACTTTTTCTTTTTTTTTAATTAAAACGCAAGTTTTTTTTTATTGAAATATTTATGATTCCTTATTTGTAGAGTTTTTGAGAGCGATGCTTAATGGGAGCGTTTCAAATTTTGTTCTTTAAGAGATTATAAAGGATGGTTGATGGACATGTGGGTTTCAAGAAGTAATGAAGTAAAGACTTAAAATTTTTTATTATGACCAAGAATTTAGCTTTATCTTAGACTTTGAAAATAATTTCGGGCAAGTGACGACCGCTACCAGCTGAAAGACCCAATTTTCGACCATTTTTTCCAACAATTGTGGCGGTATATAAGCAATTAAGCGCCGAATATTCTCACCCCAGACCTCAATCGTCGCGGGATTGTCTGCATAGACAAGTAATTTCACATAACCCCACAAAAAATAGCCCTGAGGACCTGCCACAGGCTCACAACGCGAGATGATGTGCCCACCCAAACTTTGCCAAACCCAAACGTGCAGCGCCGTCTTGTTGAAACCAAAGGTCGTCCACTTCAGCACTCCCCAATTCAGCCACGGAAACATCATCAATCATGGCTTTATAGCAATGCCCATAGACTGCAACATTGTGGTGGACCTAATTTTTGAAGAAATATGAACCAAGGAGTCATTGGAGCATGAGCACGCCAGACAGTGACTTTTTGTTGATGTGACCGCATTCGAACACTGGATCGGAACACTGCTAAGTTGGAGCTTTTGGGAATTTCATCCAAGTCGAAGGATCGAAAATTGGAATTTCTACATCCGTGTGAGGGGTGGGTGGGATGTAGGGGTTACTCTAGGATCTTTTACAGTTTCGACTAACTTATTGGTGGACGCCGTGCTTTCAACTGTTATTGAGACTTAAACTACAATGGAGTATAGAGCTTTTAAGCTGCAGCAATTCTTAAGGCCTTGAAGGAGTACTGGGTGGTCTCCAATCTCTCTAGCTGTATAAATTTCTATCAAAAATTAAAATTTTATTAAAACCTACCAAGTAAATCTGATGCGAAAATCCTCTCACGTACTTTTATATAGTATGTATGTAAATAGATGCACTTATATGTACATATAGATACATACATATTCACAATTTAACACCTCAGAAACAAAGTTTCGAATTTGTCGCCCATAAAATTTGATTGTGGATATTAACGGCAAAAAGTAAAAAAAAAAAAACAAAAAAAAAACAAAAAACAATATAAAGATAAAACAACAGCAAAAACACACAAAAATCAGCGCCACAAATAAATTGCTTAAAATCAAAAATACATACATACAAAGAAGTGATTTTTCAGCAACGCACATATGGTATATATGTGTTTGTGTGTGTGTGTTTTGTACGTGTAAAAGTCGATTTGGGCAAATCAAATTTCGGTAAATTCACAAATGCGAGTCTGATGGCTGAAAACACACATACATATGCATACATATGCATGTCTAGTTGTTGTACACTTATGTACATATGTATATATGTAAGTGTGTAACTAAAAGCATAACGGCGCAGTCAAATCTGTCTCTCTGCTTGTCTGCCTGTCTGTCGATTGCGGCAATATAAAATTGAATTTATTTTAACTTTTCCAAAAAAAAAAAAAAAACAACAACAACAATATTTTCAGTCATTCACTCATTCATATTACCGTTATCACTGTTAACGATGTACTCACATGTTAGTATGTAAATATGTGTAAAATAGTAAAATATTTACATTTGATGTTGCTGGTAAGTTCACCTTCCTTTTCACCTTGTTGTTGTTGTTGTTGCTGTAGCAAAAGTCATTTTACACAAATTTGCCGGCGAATTTCCATACTGTAGACATTTCCTGCACAGTCGGGCAAAAGAGAAAAATCAAAATCAAATACATACACGATAACTGTAAATCGTTATGAACTCAAAGATATGTAAATACATACATATGTATGTATGTATGTTCATATTAATGTTTGTATTAATGTACAATACGAGTACATGCATGTAAATTCAATTATGAGCGTATATTATTTAGCAATGTTTAATATAACGGTGCAAAAACTGCGGAGTGTGTCTTTTATTATGAAAATTATAAAGAAAATATTTTTGTGCTTAACTTGAAAAGTCAAAAATTAAAATTTTCTAATCAACACTTTCTGTAAAATAAAATTTAATTTGAAAAATTAAAAAATTAAAATTAAAAATTTAGTAAAACTTGAATTTAAAAAATAATTGTAGAAATTTGAAACAGAGCTGCATTTTGACAACTGGTAACTTAACTGCCAAACCAAACACTTTTGGTTTACCAGGTGTGTTAGTTGAAGTTTGCCCGTTTTTTCGATAAAGAAAACTTAAACACTTAATTTTCAGAGGAATCTCAAAATTTTTTTATTCAAAGTATTGACCATTGGATTCTACACATTTCGCTCATCTCTCAGGCAAATTATGGATACCATTCCAAAAAAACTTTTTCTCTTTGGAGGCAAACCATTCGAAGAGCCATTTTTCGACTTCTTCAAAATTAGCGAAGCACTGCTCTGCAAGGGAGTGTCCCATCGATGCGATAGTCGGACGGACCGAGGTCTGGAGAGTACGGCGGGTGCGATAATATTTCCCAATTAAGTGTTTTTAATATGTCTTTCACCAGTTTAGCGGTATGAGACGGCGCGTTGTATTGTTGCAAGATAACTTTGCCATGTCTTCGGGCCCATTCCGAACGTTTTTCGATCAACGCACGATTCAAATTGATCATTTGTTATCGGTAGCGATTCGTGTTCACCGTTTCACCAGGTTTTAACAACTCGTAGTACACCACACCACACTGGTCCCACCAAACACAGAGCATTGTCTTACGGCCAAAGCGATTTGGCCTTGCAGTCGATGGGCCAGCTTCACCAGGGGAAAGCCATGATTTTTTCGCTTCGGGTTCTCAAAATAAATCCATTTTTCGTCCCCCGTGACAATTCGATGCAGAAAAGATTTCCTTTCGAATCGTTGAAGCAGCATTTCACAAACGGTTTTTCGATTTTCCTTTTGTCTATCGTTCAGCTGGTTTGGCACCCGTTTTCCATACTACGGCAGCTCAAGTATCCATTCATTAATAATTTGTTTTCATTTCTGATTTCTGTGTAAATTGTTAACAAATATACATATATATTTGTAACTGTATAATACCATTTCTGCACTTTTATAAGCAAGTAACTACATACTCCTGCATAAATATTTACCACAAAAACCGAGAGAGAATGGCCAGAATATAACCATTTGATCGAATTTATTACCAACCACAAATTTGTGCAAATATCGGTTTGATAAAATGAGTGAAAAATGATTACAAATTCTTAGTTAATTTGTTTATTGTTATAAGTATTATTTTAGAAACTAAAAATGTATATATTAATGGTTTTTTTTTAACTACTTCCATTGGAGGATATATCACTGGAGGAGTCTTTCGTTTTATCAACAAAATGCAACACAGTTGTGGTCTCTGGGTACCCGGATACAGGGAAATTCCAGGTATTTGCACGGCAGACGAACTTGAGTGAGAAGGAATCCTTCTATCCACAATAAACCCTACAGAGGATACAGGTGTACTTTTGTCTACAAAAAATCCTACGGCAAGTATAAACCAAAACTAGTCTTTTCCAAAAAATCAAACACTGGATGGCTGAATAAAATCGAAAAGATCAAGACATCTTATCCTCCTAGACCAGTTCCACTTTTTAATGCGACTTCCTGCGAAAAGAATGGGTTATTACTCCAATGATGTTTGCCACAGCTGAAGGAATGAAGAAGAGGAAGAGTCTATTGAGTACTACCTTTGCACTATCCGGCCTTGACTATAACACCACATCGCCAATACCACTGAGGAAATGACAACTACATGTCAACAGTATTTAATAATGCTCTCAGATGACAGTAGTCATACGCAAATGTTGTAATATATTATGGAAAGTTGTTAAAGATAGAGGATTAGAAATGTTCATTCTGCCATGTGTCAACCCAACCCAACTAACGTTAAATGTACTCTTTAATTTACGAAGTCCCGACGTCCTTCTTATCTAGAGTACTTCGCGAAAGTCTGAAAAGCTTCGCTCCAGTTTAAGTTAAGTTGTAGTGACTACTGATCAAAGATGCCAAAAGTTCCCGATCATTAGGCTTCACTATCCAACTATTCGATTTTCAGATGAAACTTTCTAAAACCGAACGTCGTTGAACTCTAAGAAGTGCGCGAGTTGTTTTATCCGGCCTTTCACACTGTACTATCCGATTGACAGAACGAAACGGCACGTAAACCGCCATCAAACAACTGAATGGCATATGATCTCACCAGTAAGTAGATTCAAGAGGTTATCGGGTTCATGAGGTCTGATTAAACATGTTGAAGCAATACCCGACATGTCGAAATAGGGTACTTAAATCGAAGAAACCTACCAATATAGGGGAATCGCTTTGGCTGACGTCAAGACACTTTAAGCTATGCTGCTCTCGCCTTTCACGCACAATGTACCATTAACCCAGCAGTACAACAGCATGGCTTCTGTAAACTGTATAGCACCCACTTTGCCTCCCAGATAATTGATAGCCTCAAACAAACTCGACCCAGCATGCGAACTGTCCAGGTAGTACTAGACCTATCAAAAGCATTTTAGATGATCACTCATGCCGTCCTCCAAACTGAGGAATATTAACACGAGGTTCAGCTCGGTGATGCCCTCTCCTTACTATGGTTTAATTTCTATACTTCGAGGTTCCCTCCAAAGTAAGTTTTCTTGATCTCATATGCTTGCTCTGAATTGGCGACAGGGCATCGGTAGCGTTTGTACGATAGCGAACTGCAATCACTACGAGATTTCCAACTTCTTCTCTGTACGACATCTACAACTACAACCAGTGAAATTCGCGCTTTTTTATGCTTTTTAAGCAGTATGTAGTAGGACGCCCAGGACATATTGGACTCTATAGTAGGCACAGAACCGCTTAAAAGATCCAGCCTTCGATGCTCTGAGAGAATCTATTAAATCTCTCTTCATCTCTATCTCTTCCGCTAGGCACTGCGTACCTAATTACAGGCCCACTAAAACCAACTCATCAAGCAGCCCTCCGAACCCGTCGAAACAGGTTATTTCCTGGAACTCCTATTACTTAACCTTGATTATATAGACTAACTCTGCCTGCTCTTAAGCGATTTTAAGCCAGCCGCTACAACAACACTAGCAACTCACGCTTAGTCTTGAGAATCTTTTCATCTTAGTAGATACCGAGAGAGGATTAATAGACCTGTTTCTTAATAGCTTAATCCTTTTACTGTAAATGTCTAGCTCACCTTCTATGGATAACTCGGAAAAGCTCTGAGAACTTTTGGTCCTAAGCTGATCTCTCTCTGTTTTTCTATCCATCTCTCTCACTCCCCTACTATGTCCTTCTCTCTCTCTCTCACTCTTTAGCTCACTCTCCCCCCTCTCTCTCTCTCTCTCTCTCTTCTCTCTCTCCCGCTCTCGCTCTCCTCCTATCTTACTCTCTCTTTCCCTCTCTTTCTCTCTCTTTCTCCCTCTTTCTCTCTCTTTCTCTCTCTTTCTCTCTCTTTCTCTCTCTATCTCTCTTTCGCTCTCCATTTTCTGTCTCTCTCTCTCTCGCTCTCCCTTTTCTGTCTCTCTCTCTCTCTTTCTCACTCTCTCTCTCTCTCTCTCTCTCTCTCTCTTTCTCTCTCTCTTTCTCCCCCACTCTGTCCTTTCACTCTTTATCTCCCCTCTCTCCATTTTCTGTCCCTCCCTCCCTCTCTCTTCCTGTCTCTCTCCCACCCTTTCCCTGTTCCTCCCTCCACCCTCCTTTCTAACTTTTCCTCTCTCCCTTCGTCTATCCGACAATTTCTCTCCCAGCCATCTCTTTCTTAGTACTTTGCAATCACATACTTGAATGGTGTTTAAAAGTCAAATAAATTTAAATGTGACTCTCCACAAGTCCAAGTGCACACTCTTTGGTCAATATCAAGTGGTGCATCAATTAAAATGCAAATTAGTTTCGAACCGACGCAGTGGGATTTATATATGTACTTCTAGCCGTTGACTATGCGGGGTGACTTTACGCACGAACAAATCTACGCTCGCTTACGACTGAACTTGAGGAAGCGTTTTAGTGGTCTTTCATACAAACACACCTACAAACATACATACATATATACTCGTACATCCGTAGTAAATTGTTGAAACAATTTATGGGCAAATAGGGAACAGCTACACTAAATAATTTAAATGCAATTACATTATTTCTTTAAATAATTGACTGGTCTTGGGCTGCAGAGTGAGCTACACAGCTGTGATGAGGAATAAATGGGCAAAATAAATAAATAAAATGAGCTTAAATGCTTAAATTGGTTTTGGAGAGCTTTTTGCCATGTAAGTTTTTGTGTGAATGAGAGCTTTAAGAATGTTTGAATGAGTTTTTGGGTGAGAAATCCACTTATTTCCTTCTTTACAATATAGTTTATTGTATATTTATTGCATAAAAAGTTTTCATATAATAAGCGTATCAAAAGTATATAAAATTTTTTGGTAATAAATTGTGTGACTTAAGTTTTACAAATTTTGCATTACTAAATTATTTATGTTTAATGTTGGTAAGAAAACAAAAGTGCGCCTAAAACAAAATATAAACTAATCGTTGAAGAAGAAGGCGCAATGGAGAAGCGAAAGCTAAGCTTCCTCACTGAGCCTCCTTCTTCCCCATACTATTTTTGGTTCTGCTGAAATTAATCACACTTCGTTCGCTCCAATCACTACCACTTCACTTCAATGGCGGCACCATACTATCAAAACTGCCCAAAATATTGCCCGGCGGATTGTAGTTGCAAACGACGTATGTAATGTCACCTCTGTAAGGGAAAGAGAACAGTTATTTTAATTACAAAAACTGTGTAAACTAAGCACTCACTTTGTTGCAACGCCCACACCGAGCTGTCGACTCTCACGCCATACAATTTGTGTGAAATGTCCTGTACCTGGTTTGTAGGATGCATTGGAAAAGTCATAATAACGTATCTCATCGTACCAACTCTGCACCACTTTAGCGCCTGTCACCTCCATACCTCGTGCTGTGTACAGATTCTCGCCATAGGTGTGCACTTGACGATGTTCGAGACGGCCGGTAGCGGCGAGATGCTGAAGAAATGAGAGAATCTATACTAAATGTTTATTTTTAGGATTTATTCCATGCAGAGGGTTAGATTTAAAAGTTATTCTATAAAAAGAATAATTTGTGGAAGCGGCTAAAAGAGTGCAACTCAACCTATCACCAATTGGACATCGCAGTGGAAAGCTTTGCAGCGAAGTCAACTCTCTCTACAAGTCTCTACAATAACCTTCGGGCATAGCTCGTTAAGCAAGGGACCGGTGGGCTAAATAGAACACATACCTGCATGCTATATCTAGGAAAGAAGTTTTCAAACATCACTAAAAGAGGGTAAATGACGCAGTAGCATGCGATCCAACAGCGGAACTTCCAACGTCTACACGGACGTTTCAAAAATGGACGACGAAAGTAGGACTAAGGGGTGATCCAAGTAGAGGTACTTTTTTGAATAGCATTTTATGTCGAGATCCTAAAATTTAAAGCATACAAAATATAACTTTTGCTTGAATTAAAGTCGCTCGACCTTCCCCGAAAGAACACTTCGATGAGCAGATAATTTAACGTTTTGGGCCGATCGATTGGTCATTAAGATCGTGTTATATCACACCATTACAATTTTTTCTGTGGGGTATGTAGAGTCTAAAGTCTATGCGATCAATCCACCTTCCCTGCAGGCCTTGGAGCAAATTATCAAGTGCGTCATTGGCCAGTTACCAGTCGAATAGCTCGAACGAGTCATCGAAAATATGACTCAACGGATGGACCATCTGAGATGTAGCCGCGGCCTACATTTGAAAGAGATAATTTTCAAAAAATTAATACCAAAGACCGTTATTTCGAATGATAACAAGCGAAATGGATCAGCTTTTAGATCTCAAGCAAAACTTCAAGCTTCCAGATTATTGCAATATCTTCCCGGCGAAAGTTTTTGTGGTTAGATAATGAACAACAAACGTCGAGCGCACAACAAACACGTACAGAAAGAGAGAACTTTTTTTCGACTAAAGAGAGAAAAGCTACTCACCTTCGCCCATTGTTGGGCATATTTGCTCAATTCATTGCTCAGCGTTAGCGGCGGACAGTTCTGATGACGAGCGCGGAGTCGATTATGAGCTTCTAAGCATTCGCGATGGAAATCTGGTTGGGGATCTGATGGAGCACCACAACTGCAATAAGATTAAGAATTTGAGAAAAAATTTAAGAGTAGAAATTTTCAAGCACACGAAATCCCTAAACTCAATGCTGAAGAAGGTTTGTTGAGAGGTATATACATATATATTATATATAAACCTACGCTCCTGCATAACTTCCGACAGACTACATGGTATCTTATGCCCGCCGAAACAATTTCGCTTCACCGTACCTGGGCGCGGCTCTTTCATCATAATATGCCTGCGTTGTCGGCTGCGGTGCTTGTGTTTGCTGCAACGGTGGTAAGGAGCTTTCATTCATGCGGTTTGTTGTGTCAGCATATAAGGATTCCCTGTGTTTGTGGCTGTAGTTGGTTTCGGAACGTTCTATAGCAGATATATCCAGCGTTCGGGTATCATTCAACACCCTCCTACATGAACCACTGGCATCGCACTCAATTCTTGTACTCTGCGGTAGAGCTGAGAAGGCTGTGGTGTTGGATCTCGGCGGTACTCTGGAGTTGCCGGGACATGATGGATCGGTAGTAGTACAGGAGGTACGTTTCGGTGCTGCCGTAGATGTCGAGCATTCATTCGGTGCAACATAAGTTCTTGTGGCAGCCGCTGCTGGACCGGCGGCATAAGCAGCTAAAGTCTCATCTCGTTCTCGGCAGGCTTTACAATTGCACGTTTCAATTGGATTACGAGTTGGAGGTGGCGGTTGTTGGGCTGTTGTTGTTGGTAATAACTCCGGTGGTATTGATTGTGGTGTTGCTGTGAACATTTGTTGCATAGGCTGTGGTGGTCGCGGTGGTTGTGGTGCTGCTTTTGGTGTTGATTGTGCGGACGGTGATGGCAGCCGTGTTGACGTGCCGAAATCTTGCGGACACACTAGTGCACCCGTACGTGTGTGCATTGTTTGGGGTGGCCTTGGCGCTGGTGGTGTTCTGGATGTAGAGCCAATGTCTTGCGGACATATTTGCGCGCCCGCACGCGTATGCATTTCGGGTGTTTGCTTGTGTGAAATTTGCTTTTGAGTTCGGGCCGAAGTTTGCTGCCTGGCCTCATATTGACTGGGACGATCTGTATACGGCACACCGGGCACAACAATGTGCGGCCCCACGCTGAGCTCACTCACAGCTCGTGAGGTGTTATACGGTGCTTCCTGCTGGCGGCCTGGTTGTCGACCGTACTCTTGGTACGCATAGCTGTTAGGTGAAGGTGTTCGATAACGATCATCCCTGTTGGTACTACCGCTAACTCCCATAACTCCGAAGACATGTAGTCTGCTTTTCTCTCACTAAAACGTTGCTGGACGTTTTAGTAAAGCAATTACCGTTATTCACTCAACGACCGCTTCTCAGCGCTGTGCAAATGCAGCGGAAACTTCAACTATTTAATTTTGTTTACGATTTTATTTTTTTCGTCTGTCTTTGACGGCAAGAATTTTGACTAAATAATTTTGCTTCAAATTTAATTTTTTTTTTTAATTTCTCTGACACTTCGCAAGGGAAATACTTCGAAATTTCTCCTACTTGATCGTCATCTAGTAATCGTTGTTGTTGCTCTTCTTGCAAATGACCACACGCGTCGCTATTAAATGGCACTTTGACGGACTGAGACAGACATTTGTATGTGAACGACACAAAGGTGGCGCATCGTACTCATGTTGCTGTTCTCTTTGAGATCTCGCGCCGCTCTGACTTTGGCGTTGACTGTGGCTCGCGCTTTCTCTATCCCTATCCCTATCTCTATCTTTATCTCTTTCGCGTTCACCGCGTTCACTGCGCGACGAACGCCGACGCTCTCTTGCCACATGTTGTTGCTGTTGATTTTCTTGTGGCTGCGGATGCATTAATTCACAATCAGGATTACAACATCCACACGACTCGGCAGCGGCATATTGGCGCGCAGAGGATGCTTCCCTGCTCCTGACGTGCCTCCCTCTATCATGTCTACCTCTGTTGAGTCGCTGACGCGGGTGGCTTTGTTTACAACCCATAATGGCTCGCTAGACAATTGATAAACACCATTAGAACACCACTAAGTTACGGGCTTGCTCTCTCTCTCTTTCCTTTACTCAGCCACTTTTTTTGGACACTTCGTTTATAAACAATTTTCTTGTAATTTACATTTATTTATACAGAAAACATAATTTTGTGAAAAAAAACGAAAATTTTGTAATTCTGTTGTTCTGAAGCTTTGTAAAATGACTTTGAAGAAGGTGATAATAAAGAGAGAAGGTGAAGTAAAAGACAGTTAATTGGAACAAGTAAGACGCCGTTGAATAAACAGGGATGTAAAGAAGTAAGTTTGAAAATACAATATTTTAGAAATATTTTCGAAATTCATCTTCACAAAGTCTTCTTTTTCGTAATTGACGTAGACACCGCTTATCCGCTTTTAGCTGAGAGTCCACAAGAGCATGGCACTGGGTTTTGCCCAGATACTTCTGCTGGCCATTCCAGCGAAATAGAGGTCTTCCTCTTCCTCTACTACCATGAGCGGGTAACAAATTCAAAGTAAGAGTGTTTTCGTTCATCCAGATATCATGACTTAGACCAAAATCCAGGTTCCTTCTAAAATTAATATTGTCTGCTTTGTTCTTTCCGACTCCAGCTCCCCAAGAACATAGATCGGCATGGCCATAACCATTGAAAATAGCGTAGACTTAGGAGTTCTAGCTAATGCTTGCTATGAGCTCGTCAATGATCCGAGAATACGCGAGCAGTGCTATGCAGTTGGACACACGCACTGAAATCGGTTTTCTTCGAATGATTCGTTTCATAAAAATGAGTTTCGTCTTACTTTAAACTCCAGAAATCCAGCTTACCGGCAGCCACTTCATAGTGAACAAATTTACTGTGGAACATCCTTAGCAAATTGTACAAATTTATTACCAAAATAATGATTTAATCCTAGCGACGCAGGGTGTCCAATATTCTGCAACATAATTGCCCAGCAGAGTTAATAATTCAGCAAACATGAATCAGTTTCGCACCATGTTTACCCCAGTTGGATAATAAGCATGCTCAGAGACGCCGCACTGTACGCATGCTGATGTGACATAGAATAACCAAGAAGTCCAACCGCCATCGCACGCAACAATTGGAGCTGTGCTAAACCACTTTACAGAAGATTTTGTGGAAGGATCTTGGTTGGCGGGCTTACAAAATCCAGCTCGTCCAAGAAATAAAGCCGTACAATCATCAAACACGTCGCATGATCGGCCCATGTGCTCAAAACGAGTTGGCGCCCAATCCCGATTTTCACAAGAATATTTTGTTCAGCGATGAAACTCACTTTTGCTTTCTGGACAGGTTAATAAAGAATTTTTGTTGCGTTTGGAGTACTGATAATCGGCAAGCCATTGTTGAGACGCCGTAACATCCTCAAAAAGTCACTGTTTTTTGTGTTCTATGGGCAGAGAGAATCATTAGTCCATCTATCTTCAAAATTCGGCCATAATGTTACAGTCACAGTTACAATCCTGAACACTTTTTCGTGCCTGAATTGAAGGATGTGGATGTGGACGACTTCTGGATCCAATATTGAAGGAAACTTTTGGTGCACGTCATATCTCGCGTCGTGGTCCTGTGGCGTGGCCTCCAAGTTTGAGCGATTTTACACCGATGGACTGTTTTTTGTAGGGTCGGTCACTCGGCTGAAATTTATTCGATGCATGGCGATCACTTGCATGAAATCATTTTTAAAACATAATGCCGAGGCCTTATCTTAATAATGAAGCCAAATTTTTGGCCAAAAAATTAAATTTTATGCAATTCATTTTTTCTGGAAACCACATATCTGAAAAACACCCTTTATAATAACTTCCAATAAACTAACAAATCAACACATTTCTTCACTTATTCAGAACTTGCATTTGAAAATTGCTTTATTTTATATTTACTCATGAAAGTAACTCAAAAATTATCAAAAACTCACCAACACCAACGAAACATATTTATTCCGAGTAAGTATTAAGACCGGCAGCCAAGAAGCACTTTACGCGTAACGAAACGTTAAACTGAACTGAACGGTGCAATGCAAAAATCAACGGGCATGAAGTACACAAGCGGACTCATGGATACATACTCGTATGCGTTTGTATACAATAAAAGTTTACACATAATTTTGTCAAGATAAGACGATATAAGTTCACTTTCCGCAGCTGTGGATATGTGTATACAAAATATTTACTTATTTACTTGATTTGTAAAAATTATATTTTAATAAATTTATATACTTTGAAATAAATACATGCACATATATGTATATATATGAGTATATAAGTTAAAACACATAATGATTTAAAAACAAATATATTTCTTAGAAAAGAATCGGCGCAATTAATAACTTTCAGTTGCTTATTTACTAGCATATATATATTTATATACATGTAAAATATATATATGCTTAAATTTACTTATATGCACGTACTCGTATGTATGTATAACACATTTCACTGGAGTAATAATTGAAAACCACCCGCTTCAGTGTGTCACCGTTAAACGTTTGCGCGTCACTCATGCTGATAAGCGCTGCTGAAGCCTACTCCGGCACCCATAAGCGCTTATTACTATTTATTAATTTTATTTTATTATTAAAAAATACTTAAATATTTTTATTTTTTGTTTTCCTTTTATAATTGTGTTTGACATTGAAATTGAAAACGAAAACGCTTAACAACACTCAATTGTTATTGTTTAACGGCAAGTGGCACTTGCATTCCACTTGATGATACACGTTTCGAGTTCAAATGATGAAAAAAAATCAAACAAAAAACTGCTGAATTGTCATAGGCCACTTTATTTTGTTTATAACAATTAAATATGCAAAACATTATTAAACACCATCCAAATATGCATGTACGAATATATGGAACGAGCCTAATTGGTTGGTCAGGTAGACAGGTGTGCAGGCTTGCGGGAAAATATAAAACAATGGATGAATGAAAGCCGAAATTTGCTTATTTACTGATTACCTATTGTGAGGCATTGTTATCATTATGGCATTTTTAGTTGTTTCATATTACCTGATTTAATTTCCTTTTTATTTCATTGTATTTCATTGCATTTTATTTTATTTTATATTATTTTATTTCATTTTCTTTCCTTTTTTTAATTTTTTATTTTGTTTTATTTTATTTTGCTTTATTTTAATTTATTTTATTTTATTTTATTTTATTTTATTTTATTTTATTTTATTTTATTTTATTTTATTTTATTTTATTTTATTTTATTTTATTTTATTTTATTTTATTTTTTTTTTTTTTTTATTTTTTTTTATTTTATTTTATTTTATTTTATTATGTTTTGTTTTGTTTTATTTTATTTTATACTATTTTTTTTATATTCTCGCCTCTAGCCCACTGTCTGATAAGAGTCACAATAAGTATAATATTTTGTTTGTTTATTTCTAACCTTCATTTTTACTTAGTAGTGATAAAGTAAGCCGGTATGTACACCTACAGGTATAGGTACATATGTATATTATCTGATATTATAAGGAACAACTTCCTCACAATTTCAGTTCCGATTTCACGTACCGTAGTTTATGACTCATTGATAGTGAGCAATCACGTTTATCTTGGACATAATAGAAATAAGGGGATATACATACATATGTGCAAACGTATGTACATACATATGTAGATTTATAGGAAAGTACATGCAATTAGAATTCTATAGAGCAGATAAGTAGGTGTGCTATAATAAATTGTTATAAGGTTATTACAATAAATACAATAAACAGAAAGAGAAAGCGACACAGATGCATAATTGATAATAATGGACGATGAATGAATTAAAATAAAAATATTGAATTAAATAAAAATTCAATAAAATTAAACAAAACAATATTCAAAACAAAATAAATGGGAATGATATTAAATATAATTGAAAAAAAAAATAAAATAAAAAATCAAATTTAATAAAATAAGTGAGGAATTAAATTACATATTCTCAGGTTTTGCGGACGAGTGGCCTAAATTTTCGACTTCCAAGTGACATTATAAATAAAACAAAAACTAAAATAAAACAATAACAACAACGGATACAACTTTGTTGACTAATGCGACATTAATAGGGATCGTTACAATAGCAAAAATAAATCGAATACTAAAATACAGTACGGATTCAGACGATAACATCTTTCTTGCCTTCAGTCGAGAGACCTCAATAAGGAACCATCCAGACCTTAATAAGGAACCATCCAATCCCATCATGTGGCGCCTTAGAGTAACCTATATAATATTTACATAATTGGTGTGTAAGGCCAATTGTTGAAAATCGTTGAGTCTAAACGTCACGCAAGTACTGTAGTAATTACCCAAAAGCTAAACATTGCACAGTTTGGAACCGCTTAAAGAAGCCACATGGTTTAACGAAAAAAAAACCTCTCGGAACGGATTTCCATCTGTTGAATCGGAACAAAATACAGCAACGTCAAACGAATACGGTCCCAAAACCAGGATTGACGGCCAGGAAGATTTTATTATGTGTTTGGTTTGTTTAACAAAGAATCATCTACTATGAGCTGCTCCCTTTCAAGCCTGCCAAGAACACCGAAATAGCTCGTTTCCTGGACCTCCCGCTAGATGTCCTCGATGACTTAGATTGATCTAGCTTGCTTCTACTTCAGGCTAGTAAGTCGCTACTACAACAATCACAACAACAAGCTGCTTTCCTACGGCTAAACTCTTAATTTAAACTGTACTATCAGCAATTGGAGTGAGAAACAATCGCCCAAAAGCGGCCTCCTTTGGCCAAAAGGAGGGGACTTGCGTTGTAACCACACACATCGATAGACATGCCAGAAGCTCCGAGACCTAATATATACACGTATATTTATATATCTATATATAAACGTTCTTCCATTAAGGTAATGGTAACTCCATCAACAATAAATCACGAGGTCGACGAGGTCTGTCTGTCTGCCCCTTTCAAATATTGCTATAATCCAATTTATGGCAAAATTAATTGCGAAAGAATCAAAAAATCAGAAATCAGAAATCATGAAAATCGCAAATTAATATGAACAACGCATAACATAATAAAAATCTTAAAGCAATTACAAATGATTTCAAGTGCTAAGCGATAAAAGCTCCAACAGTAGTTGGTTGGTATGAATGTGTGTGCCCAAATAGGATTGCCGGCGGTGTCATTAACCAACTCGCAAATGTGATTTTATCATCTGGTGACTGTCTACGATTTGCAGTGCACAGCACGAACTTCCACACACACACACACCCATGCAGCCACCCACATAGACGTATACCTACATACGTACTGACAAAATGCTAGTTTTGATTTCCACCGACAGACAGACATGTACGGTAGCAAACATTAATAAAACCAGCAGTTAACACGTATTATACTCGTACATGTATTTGTTTGGGTGTGCGTATGTATGTGTGTGTGCATGCGCCTGAGTATTACCTTTGAATTAGCATGTGTATAACGGCACGTAGACCTGTTTGTACGTATGTACAATGTAAATGAAATTCCAACGCAATTACAAAAATATATTGCAAAGTGAAAATAACTGCGGGGATAAAGCGCTGAAGGACTTACCTTTACCACAGCGTAGGTGGGTGTGGCAGATTGAGAAGAATCTCAGCGCTAGCAGTGATTATCATATGAATATATATACATATACATATATAAATCTATTTTTATACACATGCACACATACATATATAAAAATTTGTTTGTAAATGAAGTTTGAGTTAGTGGAAAGTTCTACCCGTGCACATATGTACATATAATATAACGGTACCAACATCCTGACTATTGCCGCCTTTTCCACTGCTTCCCAACTGCAGCTGCCGTCGCTGATTTCCATTGCTGATGGCGTTGTTGATGTAAATTGTGTTGTAACTCTCATGCAGTCAGACAGCCAGACAAGGCAGACAACACACACACAGACACACACACACACACACACACACATACATACATACACATACACCAAGGAGGAGCTGCTCACCTCGCATGTAGCTCGTATGCAAATTCACGTTTACGTGGAACATAAGCACGTGCGCGAAATTGTCGGAAACTTGAAAGGAAGGCAAGGCGAATAACGCGTTGAAAAGTCAGCGCCTCGTCACACATACTTACTTAAATACATACATACATACATACATATATATATATATATATATGCTGGCGTAAGTTGCGAACATAAAGTTATGCAAAAGGGAAAATGTTAAATCTGCGTTAGCTGTTTGTAATATCTCCAAAAAAATACGCAAATACATACATATGTGCACACATAAATATACATACATATATAGCATGAATAAAATATAGTAAAAACGACGGGCGTAAAGAATTTGGTTAAAAGGAAATGCGAACATGTGCTAGGCATATGAATATCCTTTCATTGTCGCGGGTTTAAATGTGCGCTCAAATGTATGATTTTGGCTACTTCGGAATATTGGTGGAGTTTTTATAGCGACAGAAAAGTTGGGTAAAACAATGATTTCGACAAGAGGCACCACTTTCCATGACGACAACTGCAAACGTTACAAGGGCTATGACTTCGGGGCATACACTTGAAATGTAAAGTCCATCAATTGGGAAGGTCTGGCTGGTTCCAGCTGGTTGATGTCCTCGTAAGACTAAAGTCGCCGTTCAAGAACTGCTATGGGCAGAACAAGTACGGAGACAAATACATCCTTGTAGCATTAACCACAGCGACCAAATAAATACACCGCAAATTTGGTTTCATATTCCCCGGTGGATCAACGGCTTGCTACAATCTGTATCAAAGTAAAGTTCTTCAACACATGACTGATTTATAGCTACGCTCTGACGGAACAAAAGAACTGTGCGACCAAATATGTCGTTTATGAGCACCTAAAACGTAACTATGAGTGCTTGCCTGCCACGAAGCCAAAATTTTGATTGATATCTTTAACGCCAGGGTGGGACAAGAAGCTATTTTGGAGTGAAAAGGGAACACCAGGATATGGCGAACCCGATTCCCCAATCGATGACGATTGCGCAGTTGTTCGAATAGCATACGCCGATTGCAAAATATCATCGGATGAAAGCATGCTTGATTATTAGAACCTAAGCCACCCCAGCGACCCCAGCATACCCAACGTATGCCCTGCATGTGGAGAGTCTCCGCACGACACTAACAACCTCTTCACATGACCCCTTAAACCGACTCATCTAACCCCCTCTCTCTTTGGTCCAATCCCGTCGAAACAGCACGTTTCCTGGACCTCTCTTTAGATGACCTCGGCGACTTAGATTGACAACATTAACAACATTAGAACCTAAGTGTGCATTGCCCCATCCACAGTCTGCGCCCATTACCGTGGGATAAGCCTCCTCAATATTGCATATAAGGTTCTTTCGAGCGTGATGTGAGAATGACCAAGGCCCAAGGTAAAAAAACCCACCACCTCTACGTCGATTTTAATACAGCCTCGGCAACAAGAAAGGAACTGCCTCTACGCCACTGCGTCTGACATGTAGACTGACGTTCGTCATCATCAAAAGCTCCGGCGGAGCTTTCGATATCAAGCAGTACGGCTTAAGACAAGGTGGTGATTCGTTTTCGTGCGACGTCTTTAATTTATTGAGAATATTGACACCATTGATCTCAATAACCGTGACATAAGTTCTGCTTTCTCCAGATGGGTTACAGATAAGTCTGGTAGTGAAGGAGGACAAGACAAAAAGTCATTGCATTGTAGACCCCGCTTCCACGTCACTGTTGACGGTCAAAATTTTGAAGTCGTAGATAACTTCATATATCTTGAAACCAGTATTAACACCAACAACAATGTCAACTTGGAAATCCAACGCAGAATCACTCTTGCCAACAGGTTCTACTTTGAATTGAAAAGTAAAATGCTCTCTTAACCAACAAAGACCAAACTCTACAAGCTGCTCGGGGATGATGATCATGCTAAATGATGTTGAAGCATGGACAACATCTGATGAGTCGGCGCTAGCAGTCTACGGGAGAAAGTATGAGTGGTTAGCGGTATCTACTACCATTCGTAAGACCAGGGTTCGAGCGCTAGTCCGACCAACATCCAAATTTGTTGAACAGGCATCACAAGCACACCACAAAGTGGAGGATAGTTCGCCCGAAAATCATTTCAGCGGTTACAAAACGCCAATTATGTATTTATATCAGCTAAGAAAGGGACAGAAATAAAAGAGAGGATACCTCGAACAAATTTCAATAGAGATAAAATATTAAAGATAACAAATTTCGACGCCAATTTCAAAATATCCCTAGGGGAAAAAAGATCATGGCACCGAACTCAGGTACAGAAAGAAATAGAACCACACTTCCTTGTGTGGTACACAGATGGATCAAAGACTACTCACGGAATAGGTGCGGGGGTCACGGGCCTCAGAACAAAGGTATCAAAACCGATGGGGAAATACCCTAGCATCTTTCAAGCAGAAGTGTTCGCTATTACAACATGCAGTGATGATCCAGCCGCACTGAAAGCAATATCATTATATACAATTAAATCGTTTCTGTTATGTCAATGTGTTAAGAATCTCAATAGAGTGAGCGAACCGAACAAAGTTCAGCTCATCTGAGTTCCGGGACATACGTACATGTATTGCAGGAAATGAAATAGCGGATAGACTTGCAAGAGAAGCTGCCTCAATCTACTACTACTTCTTTCCTTTAAGTCCTCGCTCAATTATAGAGGAGATAAGAAGGGAGGAAATGAATATGAGACACAGATACTAATATACCAGCGACGGAATGAGACAATCAAGAAAACTTTTAGACGGCTACAATACCAAAAGATTTAAAAACATATTATTTAATAAGAATAATAATCCTGACACAGGATTTCTTACAGGAGATTGCCGACTGCATAAGCACATGTACAGGCTTGGAGTTTGCTCCAATGAAACTTGCCGGGTATGATGAGCGACTTGTAGAGTTTCGTTTTGGTTCGCGGAGAGAGTGCTTTACTTTTCAATTCACTATCGAACTATCGAATTGGTATCGAACGGCTCGGAGAGGTCCTTCCCGATCCTGACGGTGCTTTTAGTGTTGCTTAACATCAGTTTACATAGCCGTATAAGTTTTACGGGGATCCAAATTCAGACATAGTGGCGTAAAGGCAGCTCTTATTTATGCTGTCAAAGGTGGCTTTAAAATCGACGAAAAGATGGTGTGTAACGATCATCTTTTCACGGGTCTTTTCCAAGATTTGGCGCATGATGAATATCTGGTCAATGGTTGACTTACCAGGTCTAAAGCCACACTGATAAGGTCCAAACAGTTTGTTGATGGTGGGCTTCAGTCTTTCACACAATACGATTGATAGGACCTTATAGGCGATATTAAGTAGGCTTATCCCATGATAATTGGCGCAGACTGTGGGGTCCACTTTTTCATGTTTTGGGCAGAGCACACTTAGGTTCCAATCGTCCGATCATATTCTGCAAGGTAGCTGATGCATACACCTTGTCAGCTCTTCACCACTATGTTTGAATAGTTCTGCCAGTAGGCCGTCAGCTTCAGCCGCTTTGTTGTTTTTTAAGCGGACGATTGCTATTTGAACTTCTTCATGGTCAGGTAATGGAACGTTTTTTCCATCGTCATCGATTGTGGTTTCGGGCCCACCATCTCCGGATACTCCATTTTCACTGCTATTCAGCAGGAGGATCGTTGGCCAGATCACCTCTTTGTGTCCTACAGGAGTCTGCACCGGTCTTCAAACCTTCCGCAAGCATTAAATTGTATGTGTTTTATTTCTTTTTAAAAACCACATGCTCAAAAAACAGTTTCTATATGGTAGGGTTGCTGGTGACCAACCAAAGAATGTTGTTTTTGCCATCCCAACAAAATGTTATATGTATGTATGTATTGTATATACTCGTATATATAAAGTGCAAATATTTACCTAAAAACCTCAAAAACTAACAACAGAATACAAATTTAATCTCATTTAAAGTGTGTCTCAAACAAAAGAATCTCTCAAAAAAAAAAAATTAAGAAAGACCAAAAATAGAAATGTTGAGCAGAAAATGAAAAGCAAAAGCATACTGTAAGAAAGAATTAAATAATAATTAGTTAGTACAAAAGTGCAAATGCCAACAATTAACCAGTGGCAACACCATTGTGGCAGCTACAATGACAGCAATGGACAAATAACAAAAACAATTGACCGCAATTACATGCAATGATGGTTGCTTAACATACTTACAAGTGCATGCTACATAGCGGTAGTGGTCAAGTGACATTAATGTCAGGCGACGACAACAAAAAAACAGCAAAAACCAGCGTCATTATGGCACAAATGCGAAAAAGTGAGGAAAATAGTTGCAAAAAAAAAGCAAATTATAACTGCGAAGTGGGTGCTGAAAAAAAATTGGAAAGAATTGAAAAAAAATTGGAAAAAAATTTAGCAATGCTTGTTAGCCTGCATCTGTGTATGCATATATATATATATATATATATACATATATATGTGTCTGTGTGTCTGTGAATTTTTGTTTGAGTTGGCAAAGACACTCTTGTGCCACATTAATTTCGCTTGTGGCAAGACATTTGGTGCAACATTTTGCCTTTGACTTTTTTTCTCGCTCACACTCAAACGCTTCACGCTAAATTTTAATGCTTGTTGTTGTTGTTGTTTTTGAATTGCATTTTATTTTATTTCATTTTACTGTTTTTTTTTTGTTTTGCATATTTAATGTTTTTGTGTTCTTTCTTCGCTGTTATTTCATCACATAAACCCCCCACACACTTTTGCAAAATCGTTTAGTGTGCCACTCGCCAACGCTTTCTGCTTGATTTTAGCATTTTGTCAACCGTTATTTTCGCTTATTTTTATTTTTCACAATTTTTCTTTGCTACTTTATCCTCCAATAAAATACAATAACAACTTAAACGGCATGTTAAACGATTTAAGCAGCATTTTAACACATTTTAAAACAATCATAGGTCACCCGCCCACTCAACCCACCCGCTCTACTACTATTTTTCACCCTTTCTTCGCGCGCTTTGTCTCTAGTGTCGCACAGAAGCCAGCAAAACTCATTATGTTGCGTTGGTGCCAAAAAAGAAAAACAAAAAACCAAATGAAAAAAATGGCAGAGGTTGATATAAAAAAGTCAGCTCAGAAAGCGTGAAATGAGTGTCAGTTCGAAAACCAAACGAATGCCAAAGAAATAATAACAAAAGCTCGAAATGGAGCGTTATGGCATGAAAACCTCATTAAGCAGTAACTGAGTGGATCGCCACAGTGGTTGGAAAATATGTTCACCTTTCTATGGGGTTGGTAAAATTTACCGGTCCTGAAGTATAGATTTCGGCACAAGAAATTTCAAGTTGTTGTTGTAGCGGTCCGCTAACCCCCCTAAGGAGCAGGCGAGATCAGTCTAAGTCATCGAGGTCATCTAACGAGAAGTCCAGGAAACGTGCTGTTTCAACGGGTTCGGACCAGAGGGAAAGATGAGAGATAGGAATTTAGTCTACCAAGAAGAGTGTTCAGGTAGGTATTGACGGACTCTCGGTGAATGGCGTATTATTGCTGCTGAATACAGTCCTTAAAGTCGATTACTCCCTTTCTGATGTGCCTTGATGGTGGTTCGGTTTCTAGTAAGTGTCTGTTGTGGTGGTCCCACTTAGAACTATGTTCATTAACTCGCAGAACAGATGCTTCGCTGTACAAGTGATGCTCTGGTGACATCAGTAGGCTTCCTCTCACGGTCCTGACGGCGATAGTTTTGACAGGCTTGTAGCTTCTACATTTGCGTCTCGCTAGTCCCAGGCGGCCAGATTAGGGCAGCATAGTTTACGCCGGTCAATTGTCATGTAAATTGTCCTCGACGTTTCCTCGTATTTTTCCCAGATGCTGCTGTGGAGTTTTGTGGCAGTTGCAGTCGTATCCAGAGTTAAAGAATGCAGGCTGTCGAATGTAACTTCCAATGACTTCGGACGATTTGTAGTCGAAATTTTAGTGACGTTAACTTTATCATCGAGCTCGAGCCGGTACTCCTTCATCCATCTGGTAAAGAGGGTATCCGAGGATTTAGCAGATTGTAGCTGTAGTTGTCTTGAAGTAAAGAAGTGGGAAAGCTCGCCGAGATAGTGGCTTACTATCGAACGTAGCCAAATATCCTGGCCAGACGGCTATTTCGAGCAATCATCGGTATATGAGATCAGTGGAACCTCTTCCGGTGGAGTAGGGAGTTTCGAGATATATAAGTTAAACAGCAGTGGGGAGAGGATGCCACCCTGCGGAAACGATTTTTATCTTTCCGAGTTTGTATGTTTAATCTCGAAGCTCTTCCGATGTCGACCACTCAGATAGCTTATGATCACCACTTCTTCAGTGTCAGAGGCTGTTAACATATATAGTTCTACCAGAAGATTTTGCGTGTAGGGCTGATTTTACACACCGGTGTTGACCCGTATTTTAGTCTAAGAACATGCTACAAGTGTACACGACAAGTGTACGCTCCCAGGACCTAAGATCGACTCGAATCATTATCTCATCGCAGCAAAAAACGCTCGTTAACAAATATGAGGATGGTTCGACGTCGAAAATCTGCAATCATAGTAGACAAGCAGCCGGATTTCTACTTGACTTGTAGTCCTGCTATCGTTGAGTACTCTTTAGCTGTTCGATATAAGGGTGCCAGGTTCCACGGCATTTCAAGCTCCCACCTCTACGGGTGTTTTCGTCATTATGAGAGGCAGAGCTGATATAATGAAGAATGACAAGCTACAGTTGAGATCGTGACTGGTGCCTACTCATATAAAAACCAAAGACGTAATCGAGTGACCGATGTTCAGAGCTTTGGAAGCGAACACTTCTCAAACTATCTATTTGCAATGATGAGGACAACACATAAGGCGAACCCCAACTCCCAATAGATATTGTAGACGTCACACCTACCGACTCTTCATCATAGTCGAGTAGCGATTGTTCCGTTAAAGATTAGGAAAACGGCAGGAGCTCGATGGTTTATCGATTGGTGCCACAAATTCTGCAAAGAAACTCTTGCATGCGGATGGATGGATGGATTTTAATGAAAAGCTTTTTTCTTTCAAGTCGGAAATTCACTCGGAAGGTTTGACATTCCCTGCCTAGAGGCAAAAATTAAATTAATTTTTATTTTAAGCTAATTTTCTATATTTTTTGGATGTTGGCCGAACCAAGCCTCGACCTCAGCGCTTGATATTAATCTCTCTCCATTGACAATTTTTTATTTCCTCCTCTCTAAACTCACTCTGAGGCTGAAACAATTTTTCGTAGAATATATTTGGAATTTATCTGCCATCTAGATATGAGTTTTATTAAAAAAAAATTGATTGCCATTTTTTCTCTTAAACTAACAAATATTTGTCCAAAAAAGGATTTACCATTGTATTTGACGAAAAAAATTTAAATAAAAATTATTATTATAAATATTTTATACTCCAACACTTGCAAGTGTTGGCTGCAAATACAATATTTTTGCAAACAAAATATAAAAAAAATTTAAACAAATCACCTCAAAAAAATTGCAGAAAATCTGGCCAAAATACTATAATAAATATTTTTATTTTCCACATGCAGTCACTGAGTATGTTTTGCTTAACCCTTAGGTGATTGGTTATGGATTCACAAAAAAATTTAAAAAATGTGTTACATAAATATTTATCAAATAACAAAGTATATTATTGAAATTAAATAAACAAAAATAGAGATTTTTATTTTATTTAATTTGTTTGCGTGGCTTCAAGTAATTTTTAATCGATTTAAAATTTAAAAAGTAACTTCAGTTATCTTATTTTCACCAACAACACTATACACGCGTCATACAAAAAAAACAAATTCGAGGAATGAAAATATTTGAGATTTAATCAACAGGAAATTGTGGAAATACTAATAAAAAATGTATGTATATTTATGTATATGTGAGTATAACACGAATACTCCTAGTATTCCCCGATTCATAATCCGTTTAATAGTTAGCGTTCAAATCAATTACTAAATTCCAAGTAAAAAGTTTGTATTAAAAAGTATTAAATTCACTTCCACCGTACCAAAAAATCTCATACAAAGATTAATAATAAAAGCGATTATCTAAAAAAAAAAATTGTGAATTAAACATAAATACCTGAGAGCAGGAGCACTGTGTTGTTAGTAAATATGCAGATCAAATTTAAGGCTTCATTGGAGCTACGCAAATATCACTGCAGGTAAAATAAAAAATACATAAATAAATTTTACTGTTAGCAAAGAAGATATTTTTTTCAATGTCCAAATCAGTATATACGAGGGGATTAACAAAAGTTCGGCAAGTTGACCAGAAAAAAAATTCTTAATCTTTGTTCTTTTTTATCTTCTCTACATAATCGCGATTGATTTCAATACATTTTTTAAGCCTATAGATCCACTTCTGAAAACAGTCTTCAAAATCCTGCTTTTTAAGATTATAAAGTTCAGCAATAACCGCATTAATTATCTCCTCCTCGTTGCTATTAATGACCTTTCCTTTTAATTTTTTTTTTTTTAATTTTTGGAAATAACCAGAAATCACAAGATTCTTCGATCCCAGAGATCACAATAAAATTACTCGTTATTTCAGCAGTGTGAGATGGCGCGTTGTCATGATGTAAAAATGTAGCGCCTCAAATCCTCTTTCTTCCTGTTTTCCAAGAAATTTTGAAAACTTTTGGCAAGCACTCTTCGTTGTACCAATTTGCAGTTACCGTCTGACCCTTTTTCAGTGGAATAGCAGCTACGATTTTATATCGGGTGAAGTAAACTGACATCATTACTTTTGCTGCTGATTTTTGTTGCTTAGATTTTACGGGTGGGTTTGCTCCGTTTGGGCTCCATACCATGGAGTGCTGTTTGGTTTCTGGATCGTATTTATAGAACCAAGATTCGTCGCGACTTTACTAAAGTTGATAGACTGACGATTTTCGAATTTATTTAGGTTGAGGTCGAGCCTGTTTTTGGGCTTCATTTAAAATTCGTGGTACCCATCGAGCAGATTTCTTTGTGTATCCCAGATGATTCCTTAATATTCGCGATAAAGCCATGACATTCAAGCCCAATTCATTGGATCTTCGTCAATTTTGGACTTCACCAGAGCTACAGTGATGTCATCGGCGGTAGATTTTGGTCGACCTTCTCGGGGGTCGTCCTCCACGGTAAAATGTCGGGTCTGGAATCTTCGAAACCACCTAAAAATAATCTTTGAAGACGCTGCAATCGTTCCATATGCCGAAACCCGGAGAGAATCACATGGCGTATTTTTGTTTGCTTTGATGGTGGAATTTCGTCTGACTTATGCTCAGCTATCTTGCGTTTTCTCATCTCCATTTTAGCCGGTTGTTCTAAAATTTGAAAGGAGGACTAATAAAGTAATTTTATAGGATTTGGTATTTTTAGATTTAACAAAAACAAATTGAAAGTCACCAATTCACCGAACTTTTGTTAATCCCTTCGTAATCTACATCGTAATCGTACATCTTATATATAATATGTATATGTGTCATTTGGTAGCGATTTTCCTCGATACGCCTCGATGATTTCCCAATCCTTCGTATTCGATCACTGTATTGTCACCAAATGTTGTACAATTTCTTAATTGTAAAGAAATCAATCAATGATTTACTATACATAACGACTTCTTTTACAACTTTCACACTCAACTACTTTCACTTTGTACCGATGTTATCATTAAGGAGTTTCCTTTGAGACTGACTAGCGCTGTATTGGCCGCTTTCTTATATAACTCATTGATTGCACGTACTCAGTTCTGGAATCTTATTAGGATTTACAATATACTCGCGTTCTAGTTATCGGCCTCTACTTTTCATCTCTCATTTTTTAATTCATTTTTTAACATTTTCGCCATAATAATTTCTGAACTACCAAATTTTAATTTAGTATTACAGTGTTTATGCAAAAATTCAAATGTGTATACGCGTATATGGTATATGTACATGTATTATTCATGTATAGTAAGTATGTGTATTAAATGATAAAATTTTCCGTATACCATAATTTATAAACATTTTAATCAGTTTTGTGGTTTCCCTACAAATTTAATAACTCTCATTGCCAAAGTCAGAAGCAAAATATTAGGTAAAGTAAAAAGTTCGTTCGGTTTTTATTCCGTTTTGAAGGTTTTTAGTTCCTTAGCAATAAAATAAGTGCTCACGTGACGGTCTGTTTTCACTATTTCTATGATTTTATCGAAATTTTCGACGACAGGCCTCCCGACGCGTGGTGCATCTTTGACATCGAAATTACCGGAACGGAACCTAGCAAACCACTTTTGTGCTACGCGTCCGTTTACAGTATCGGGCCCATAAACTAAATTAATTTTTTCAGCCGCTTTGGCTGCTTTTTCGCCTTGATCGAAGAAAAATTGTAAAATATAGTGAATTTACTTTTTGCTGGTGTCCACCTTTGACGAGCGCTCACAACGTACTGAGCCAAGCAATGGAAAAACTGTCAAAGACAAACTTTTAGCGCGAAGAAACACGTTTTCAACGCCATATAGTATGACATGATGCGACAAGTAACACTAGTACTATGGACAATAACGCCATCCCTTGGATAAAAACCGAACGAACTTTTTACTTGACCTAATATAATGGTCTATATGTGTGCAGAGTACCAAATTTTACTTTCATAGATACTTTTAAACTTGAAAAAATCGGTCGTATATATGCTACGGTGATCCGATCTGGCCGGTTCCGGTTCGTTGAAATGTACCAAGTTTGATTGAAATATCTCAAAAGCTGAGGACTAGGTTGCAGACGGACAGATGGGTATTACTAAATCAACTCATCTCGTCATTCTGACCCGGTCGGTATAAATTTTAGTGGGTCAATCCCTTCTCCTACTGGTACTTCCTCCTTCGGACCAATGTTAATATACCTTTTAATATGTACGAAAGGTATAGTGGTTGAACAGATTTCCTCCTTACTCTTTCACTTTTTTCGTGGCCTTGCCACCAATAAGCATAATTGAGTTCTTAATTGAAAATTAAAAATTTCCCTTCGTACTTTTGCCATAATAATCCTTGCAGGTATGTATGTCTGGGTAAACATAAATATTTTCTAACTATAAATTACATTTACCGATGTATATACCTACATATATGTGAATATGTACATACATACATACTGACACAACGGTGAGCAGGCAAATCTCATTTAATTCATTACAGCAATTCAGACACTTTGTAAACGTAATTCAATTAGCAGATCATAATTAGAAGCAAACTCTCAAGTGGATGGCGCTGGGGTTTACACGTACATACATACACATGTTTAAATTGAATATACTATGAATGTTGTTATTCTGTCTTTATGCCAAACTGACTACTGCTTATGCAGTTTAACAGTAAAAACTTTGATTCCAATATTTGTTGTAATACGCCTTTGGCCATGACTTAAGGGGGTCTCCTCATCAGTAGCTTACAAAAAAAGAGGTTTTTCAGGATTTTTTTTGAACATGAAAACAACAAGAGAAACAAATGATCTTTTGCATATTTTTGAACATATATTTATTCAACAAAAAAAAGTTTATTGTATGTCAAAATAATTAAAAATGGCTGATTTATGAAAAATCTTGCGCAGCAGCTCGCGATTAACAACTCAAACTCCGTGCATGATTCAGCCCGTAATTTTTATCTGAAACAAAAAATGGAAATACTTCCTTGTTCAGAAGGCTTTTTTGCAGATCATAGACTATTATGGTGATTGAAAGTTGAAATTTTAACATTTTTGTCATTTTTTTAAAAAAGTACTCGATTTTTAGTGCTTTTTCTAAGAATAATTGAGTTGATAACATTGTAAAATAAAAATTTTTTAATAAATATTTTTAGTTCAATCTATGGACAATAAAATTATCTAAAAAACGGTGTCTTACTTGTATACATAGCTTTAATGGTTCATTTTTAATCGTGTACGGAATTTTAAAAAATACGGTTTTCGGGAAATAGGCTTTAAAGTTTTTAGTTTAGCTCGCGCTTGCCCCACGCGAGACTCTACTCAGATTTGTAAATCCTAAACGAGTTTGAGTTGGACTCTCAAAATTTGCAAGAATATTCTTTAATAATAATTCTAACGATTGAAGCAAAAAAAAAAAATCGATTTTTTGAAACTGACTGATGAGGAGACCCCCTTAATGCCAAACTCTTATAAATGGCTTTTGCGAAAACAGTAGCTTCTAGGACTGTTGCTTTATGTTTAGACATAATAATAACTCCGTTCGGTGAGAAATATCAGTAAGAATTAGTCAGTAATGAAATGTTGAAATTTCGCTCTCTCGTTGGAAATTTTACTGGCTTTTTGTCTCACCAAACGTGATTCAGTAAAATTCAGTAACAATTGTTACTGCCTATCCGGTCACCGAACAGACCTAATATGATATATGTATATAGAAACATGTTGCGTACAGTAACAGTCACACATATTAGGCAACCAATAATTGAAAAAAAATTTTGAAAAAAGGGAAAATTTTCTCGAACGAAAAAAATAATAATTCATAACTACTGCTAAAACGTTACCTGGTCAACACAATTGAACCTTTTTGCTACATGAAAACTTGTGTAAAATTTTTAAAGTAAGCATACTAAACAATGATATATTAATTAATATAATGTGGCACCAAAACATCTATTTTCAAAAAAGAACACAAAAATCTAGACTTAAAAAAAATTTGTTGCTTAACTTACATTAATTACTTAGGGATATCATGAATATTTACTTTTAGAAGATCCCTTTTAAGTCTCCAACAATATTCTGTTAGTATGCCTGAACTCCATTTCTATTAAAGCAAATGTTCTGATGGAACAAGGTGAGAGGCTTGTTCTTCACTCGCCGAACCCAGCATATTTATTTTTAATTACATATTGCACCTCAAACTTCATATGAGATTGTATTGAAAGTTTTTGGTTTCCAAAAAAAGATACAGTATTTCAATGTAGACCCTAACAGCTCCCCCTTGACATATTCCAATCACGTACTAAGTTATTAAATTCACTTTGTTCCAAAGTGAAGTTGAAGTTGCCAGTTCCTCAGTAATGTCCCTATCTTGAGATTTGGAGGTTTTGCCACAGATATGTCGGCGTATTGATGTATAGATCTTTTTGACCGAAGACAAGTTTGGATGGATTAAAAGATCGATGGTTTCAGTGCTAGTGTGACACGTAAAGCCGTCTTGTCGAAAGTAAAACTTGTCCAGATTAATACCATCTAATTCCGGCCATAAAAAATCATTAATCATCTCTCTATAGCGCAATCCACTCATTTTCGAAAATGTTAGGGCCAATGACCCCGTCTACCGGACCATAAACCGCACCAAACAGTTACACGTTGAGGGTGGAGACGATTTTCTATAATATATCTTGGGTTTTTCGAGCCAAATATGCGACAGTTTTCCTTATTGATTTTTCAATGACATTTTTATAGTGAATTTTAATATTTTCTATGCATTATTGGAGCCTGTATCGTTTCATTTTTCATACTGGTGTAGTTTTTGCTTGTCAAATGTTTAAAAATTACAGCTTCAAATGTGGCATCTACCAGAATATCAGGCTACTCTGAATAACATCTCTTATTGTAAAACCGTTTATGATCTTTTCGTTCCGTCCCAATCATTGGAAAACGAAAGTTTAAGTGGTTAGAAATATCCGAGACAATGTAGCGAAAAAATGGTATTTATAGTTTTACTTGAAATTCTTTTTTTTTAGGGAATTGGGTCGATCTATTTGAAGGAAAAATATGGCTCGATTCGGTTACATTTTTGAATGGTATACATGAATGGAATACTTTTATTCGCTTTTCCTTCAACTATCAACTCTTGTTGCAGCCTAAACTTTAACAGTTTACGAATATGTTTTCTTCGCCATCACTGTACAGTCAATTTCAATTAGCCACTTGGTCTGTACGGCGTACATACAAACAAATGTATTTGCCTTCTACTTGAAAAACGGACGCCAATCGTTTTAATATTTTAAATTGATTACACAATTTCCGCAATTACTTTAGAATATAATCATAAAGTTTAAAATGTATTTATATACAATACATACATATAGAATGTGTGGGGACTACATATATATGCACATAAGAATACTACAATATAAAGCTTGCAGTTAGAGATTAGTGAGTGAATGAATTAAACTAGAGCAGAGCAAAAGAATTAAATTAAAAATAAAAAAAATAAAAATAAAACTAATAATTAAATGTATACATACATACATATTATATACTACAATAGTAGGAATATACGAAAAAAATTGTTTATAAACTTTTTATAAAACTTTAAATTCTATTTAAGCTTTAGGTAAGAATTAAAAATAAATGTTATTACTTTTATAATTGGCCACTGAAGCGATTTTCGGCTGAGCAATTCTGCTGCAATTTCATTTATTTAATAATAATTTAATAATAAGAAAGCATTAGTACAATAAGATTTACATATCTTTTTTACTACAGCAGGAATATTGTGAAGAATAAGTAATTATTACTTTACAGATACACAAAAATTTAAATAATTAGTAAATGATCAGTCTTAGTTAAATTTGGCCTTTAAAATGCATATATATGTACATGGATGTGGTTCTTGAAATTGCTTTTGTTTAATTTCCTCCTTAAATTATTGTAGCAAGAAGAGAGTTCCATAATCGGCTAGCATTGACAAAGAACAGCTTTGTTGATTGCTGCGATTTATAAAAAGGTATAATAATATTAACTACTCTGGCGGATCGAGTATAAGATAATTTGGAATCAAGATAATTAGGAGGTTGAGTCATAATGAGTAAGAAAAATACAATTTCTGGCTTTATGATAGTCCGCAATTGTACATCGCAATAGCTGATTTTTCCAAGACGAGATATTTTCATACTTGGAAAGACCAAACACATACCGTGTGACAGTGCAGAAGTACTGTCATGTTTGCTGTATACGACTTCAGAGTACATGATAACCAAAAGAATAATTTGCATAGCAAGTCGACGTCTGGTAGCAGTGGATGTGTAGATAGCTAACTGCCTAAGATTCTTCAAAATGACATGGACCTTACTAACAATTGAATTTACATGATCCATGCATGTAAGATTAGAGTTAATAATGTATCCTAAGTTTTCAATCTTGACTAATTTTAAGGGACAATTAGGTATCTATGTATATTGGGGCAAAAAATCCAGATTTTTCAGTTTTCTAGCGCTTGCACACACTAAAAATGCCATTAATAAATATGCTGAAAAGCAGCGGACCAAGGATGAAATAACTGGCTTGAGTTGCAATGTGTCGTCCCCAATTTTTATCTGTCAACAAGGTAGCTTTTCAGTGATCTTTAGTACCTCAGTACTACAGCTGTGATTCCTGAAGCCTGGAGACATTAAGTTGTGCAACATCACATTCACTAACAGGTGAAAATTGAGAAAAGCATCCTAAATAAAAGATCATCTCTTGATATACCAGGTGTGTTTGTTGAAAGTTGCCGGTTTTACTAGTAGATGTCGCTAGCAATATGTATAAATTTCTATGATTTGGCATGTGTGTAATTTTTTTCTATTGACATTAACCTACAAAAATACGCAAGTCACATTCCGCCAAAAGAATAGCGTCATATTTGTTTACCTCAGTGAATATGTCGAGTTTCGTTCCAAGTAAATCGCATTTGCGGGATTCGTTGCTTTTCTTATTTCATCAAAAGAAAAAAGCAGCTGAAGCTCACCGGTTGCTGGTAGAAACTTATGGTGAACATGCTTCAGTGATTAGAACATGTGAGACATGGTTTCGTCAATTTAAAAGTAGAGATTTCGATTTGACAGACAATGAACATCCTGGTGCAGCGAAAAAGTTCGAAGACGAGGAATTGCGGGCGTTATTGGATGTTGATCTAACCCAATCGCAACAAAAATGGGCGATGTGACACTCTCTTGCAGAGCAGTGCTTCGCTAATTCTGAAGAAGTCGAAAAATGGCTCGTCGAATGGTTTGCCTCGAAAGAAAAACAATTTTTTTGGAAGGTATCCATAATTTGCCTGAGAGATAGGCGAAATGTGTAGAAAACAATGGTCAATACTTTGAATAAAAAAATTTTGAGATTCCTCTGAAAATTAAGTGTTTTCTTTATCAACTAACACACCTGGTAAAGCTAATAGTGTCACTGTAAGGGGCACAGTTTAGAAGGAAGGCATTATTAACTACACTTCCTTCTAAGAAACATTCGACATTCACCTTACAATGAACATCAAGCCTTTTCATGTTAAGCCATAAGAACTCGTTTTTCATTTCTGATAAGGAGTGTCGCTCTGAAGGCAACCAAAAGTTGCTTCTTTTATAGTTTATGACGGTTTGAAACCGTTCATGAACAGGAAATTGTATATTAACTTTAGTCAGAAGCATGTAAGTATCATGACCAGAATTATCAGTTAAATCGATTCAGGCATCTTCTACTGTCTGTCTGTCTGTTCATCCGTCTCTTTGAAAGCAAACTAGTCTCTCAAATTATGAGATTCTCGAATTACACCTAATAAAGGAAAATGTGATTTTGTGTAAAAAAATTCATCAAAAAGGCTTCTACGAGGATTACCTGTTGTATTTCGGGATTTGTCAATCGTAGTCTTGCAATCTGGCAACTGACAGCTTATACATACTCAGAACGTTTCGACATACGAGCGTTGTGTGATTTGTGTTGTTTACAGTAACTTAAAATTTTTATTTCGGTTAAAAATGGATTTAAATCGCCTACGGATTAACTCAGCAACAGTGCATCAATCAGCTTAGTTACATTTTTGGCCATGAAGGTCCACGAAAGACCACTGTTTATCGATGGTATGGTGATTTCAGTCAAGGTCGTAGATCACTCTGAGACGAATTTTATGCATTTTTATTACTTTGCGCAAACTGATAATGCAAAATCGTCATGATATCCAAAGAAAGATTGAAACGACTATAGGCAATATTTGGACCAACGTTTTACGGGAGCTTAAGAGGTCATGCATTGCAGATACCTCAATCAGAGTGGCAAAAGTGCTTCGAAAATTGGTTCAAACGCATGCTAAAGTGTAGAGATCTTAATGTTTTTGTTCTCTATGCCCGTAATAATAAGACAACCTTCATATTCGGAATAATCAAAATTAATAAAGACCTCACTCCACATTTAACGATTTGCCCGCAATCCCATGTATGTAAATGAACTGCTGCTACCGTAAAGTCTACTCTTCCCCATCCAACTCATCTCCACACTCCTCACATAAGTTCAACACTTTCAGCAACTATCACACAAATTCTCCAACAAACTATTTTATTAAACATAAATGCGGAAATATCAGAAGCTCTGCTGATCCCAGCCGCAAGTAAAGAAGATAAATTCAAAAAAAATAAATAAAATTGTATGTGCGAATAAAAATGAAGCAAACTGACGTCAAAAGGTGAAATGGAGAACTTAAGCAACAGCAAAAGTGGTGACTGCATGAAATGCTAGTGAAAAATTGCAACGTTGTAACGTCAGTGAGCATGAAAATGTAAATTCAACAATCGAACTAAGGCGATAACAAATTCAGTTTACCAACGAAATGCTGCTGTGAAGAAGTGTAAGAGGTACAGAGAACAGGTATTTGATAACAAACCGCGTTATGTACATTAGGAGTTTCCTTACACTCATAGACAGCACGCTTTTGAAGTTTCGATAAAACTGGCGGGCTTATGAGACACTTGAAAATGAAATGCATTGGATTTGGCATAATTTTTCATCGTAATCAGAGAGTGAAGGGAGATTTGGTTATGACCACGGCAATAAAACTATGACAACCTTGTACGGTATGGGTCAAGCAACGTTGCCAATTTTCCTTGTGCCTAACGGAAATATGGCGCACAGTGGTGGGCTTTGTAAATGTTTTATTTATTTATTTTTTGAGAAAATGTTTAATTTCTTTAAAAAGAAGTACAGATCGAAAACAAATTTGTATTTGCAGCCTATGAAAAAAGCCCTGTCACAGGAAATTACACGCGAGGTAAGTTTTCGTCACGGCAGCCGCTATAAACAAGTGGTTAGCAGTACGTACAACCAAGCGGAGAGCCAAACAACTATATAAATTATATGTAAAATCTAATCACAATTTAAAAATTCTAATTAGAGTCACCCATCGGTAGGAAATATTAACCTCCGCCAGTGTACTTATGACATTTAATTAAAGCTCCTCATAAAAATCCTTTAGCCGTTCGGAGGTGGCTAAGAATAAATCTCTCCACTTGTTGGGAAAGAATATGGATCCCTCATTTTGTGTACAAATTCAACTAGCAGTTCTCTTCAATGGTTATAAACAGAGACCACTTTAATCGGAATGAGAATTAAGTCGTAAGTAGGCATTTAAGCAAGTCCCACGGGAAAGTACGGTAAAAATCACATGGGTCTTGGATGGGTTCAAATGGATGTATATTCGACAATGGAAAGATGGACGCTTAGGTCGCTGCTGACGAGGTTTTCACTATGGACTACCCAAAACTCTTTCGGGAACCTAAAATGTTGTCTTAAGCAGGGTGACATAGAGGAACACCTCAGGTACATGTGATAGTTGGACTCGAATTCTGCTCTTCCAAATGATACTACGCACTGCTAACCCCTCATTCACGATGCTTTCAGATATAGTCCTATAAAGATGGGCGTACATGGTTGGAAGAAATTAAAAAAATCTATAAAAACAAGAAAACTATTCGCAAACTTATAATTTCTATACGCAAGGAAACTCAAAGAGTCTACTCAATGGAATTGGTAAGGTCTCTCCGATGTTAAGATCAGCTCTTTGTCGAACGTGGGCTTTGTTTCATACATTTTTTAAAGGCGGTTAGTCCACCGCGATTGGACTTTTCAAGTAATTCAAGTAAAAACTTGCCCTTTGGGCTGAAGGTGGGCAGTACATCAATAACGATGACCCTCACACTAAGTGAGGTAAGGTAGACCGAGTTGTTTGCTGCATAAACGACAAATATAAGATGACCCCTGCGGATTAGGGGCTCAAGAATTTACCCGCGGTAAGGCATGCCTGTCGTAAGAGGCGACTAAAATCCAATAGTTCCCGCGACAGTCGGGTCTTTATACCGGAACGACCCGGATATTTTTATCCGACCAAGGACTGTCACCCCCGCTACATTACCCAAAAACTACTTTGGGGAATATTTATGCGGTTACAACAACAACAACTATAAGAAGGCTTTGGGTTGGAAAACTTGGGAGAAAATAAGTTTGCTTGTTTCAAAGTTCACTACTTAGAGCTGACCACGAGTATATATACATATATGATTATATACAATACATATACTCGTATGTCGCAGAATTCTTGAGCTATTTGCAATCAGCTTAGTGCAGAAGTTTATCATATCTGGATATAATTTCCTATAACGTCAAAGCAAAATACAATCTCCATAAACAAATACCCGCTCCACGACATGCCACGACGGGGAAGTGGTGGACGAACGAGTGATTCAGCTCAAGGCAAATTCATTTATGCCGACAAGCAAGAGTCAGCAGAAAACTGGATACCCGCATATACTCTCGTATATGTATGTACACGTATATATGTATATGCGTAGCTTATTTCAACAAGTACGGTTTTAAGTTACCGTTACTGCCACCTAATCAACTCAATATTCACACACATACACACACAAACACACACATGCAAGCAACATTCTTCGTGTGGTATCATGCGCTTGTATCGTTGACCGGAAAAGTCAATCATCATTCTGCTCATGTTGTTGTTGCAACAACTCTTGTTTTTGCTATTGTATTTGTTGCATGTTACATCATCAACTTCTATTTCTGCTTCCACTGCTGTTGACATAACGAATTTGCATGACACGTAGCCGCCGGTGTTGTTGACAAATGATGAAATCGCACAACGATAACTCAAGTAGCCAATCAGCATTTGCAGGTCAATGGTTAACGGTTATTTGGTTTAGGTGAACAGGGAGAGAGAGTGAAAGAGAACGAGAACGAGCGAGCGAACGAACGAGGGAGAGTTAAAGGATAGAATTTCAGGTTACTTTATATGTATATTTTTCCTCTTCTCCGATTTGTTTCGCAAAATCAACAATTTTAATAGAATGGAAATTAGATGAAAGGGCAATTGAATTGTCTTTATTTCTCTTCATTTTAAGGGTCGAATCGTTTTAGAAAATCATCTTAATAATATTATTTGTTGGAAATGATGAAATCCTTGCAACGAAAGTGCGCAAGGAATATGCAAATATGGCGCTTTGTGCTCAAAGGCACTTATAATTTGAGCAAATTTATATTGCTGATTTTATTTATAAAGAACTGTGGAGGATTAATACTATTAGATAGAACATTGAAAAAGTTTAGAAATGTTTTAAATGTCGTGGGCGGGTCTTTACAACAGAGAATTTCTCACATTTGTGACTTCTGTGACTCTCAATCGCCTTCAAACTTGCTCTTGTTGTTGTTGTTGTTGTTGTTGTAGCGGCTGGCTAATCCCACTTAGGGCAGGCTTTGTAAATCTAAGTCACCGAGGTCATCTAAGGGGAAGTCCAGGAAACGTGCTGTTTCGACGGGGTTGGACCAAAAGGAGAGGGGGGTTGGATGAGTCGGTTTTGAGGGGGCATGTGAAGAGGTGGTTAGTGTCGTGCGGGGACTCACCACATGCAGGGCATACGTTGGGTATGCTGGGGTCGAGTCTGGATAGGTAGGAGTTTAACCTGCAACAATATCCAGATCAAAGTCGTGCAAGAGTCACGCGGCTCTCTCGAGGCAGCCAAGAGTTTCACGCGTGTGTCGAAGCTTCATGAAGAGCTCGATTAAACGTGATCTTTAAAGAAAAGAAGCATTTGTCTTTATCACTGTTAAGAAAAAAGTCAAGAAAGTCAAGGAATGACGAGTTGTTTTGATAACCGTTTTGATGCTTAGCCTGGTTATTTCTTCTTAATGGGCTTTGGTACCACCAACTCCATTTTATACGAATGGCGGGTCCGTCGTTTCTTCTCTTTGCGGATTCTAATTGAAAATACTAAGGCTTTCTCCACCTGGCTCTTCCGGCAAAGTGGAGGTCTTCGTCTTTCTCTACTTGTAACGGCGGGTACTGTGTAGAAAGCATTGAATCTGGAGTATTTTCTTACTCCGAATGACGTAACCCACTGAGCAGCGGTGTCTAAATTCGCGAATTTCGTGAATATCGTCATATGTCTCGTAGAGATCGTCTTCCAATCATAAATATTCCACAAAATCTTTCTCTCGAAAACTACCAAATCCGACTCTGCAGAAGTCGTCATCGTCTACGCTTCAGCACCATATAGAAGAACGGGAATAATGAGCGACTTGTAGAGTTTGCTCTTTGTTCGTCGGGAGAGCATGACTTCACTTTACAATTGCCTACTCAGTCCAAGGTAGCATCTGTTAAGTGAGATATTTCTGGTATCATCTTTTTGGGTTTGATCGAAGCAAATAAAGCTGATACATGCATCTTGTCAGTTCAAGTGTTCGATTATTCTGTGCATGTCATCACCGTCAAGTGATTGAGGTTCGCATTTTATTGAGACTGGTGAAGTGCACCCCTTTGAACTCAGTATGCTTTCAACAACTGCTTTCTCGTTGACATATGTGGTTTCCTTTCATTTACCTGAACTTTTCTTTTAATAAGCAAAAGTAGACATACTTATTGAGAAACATTTTTCAGCTCATGAGGAGCACCACACAGTCAAACTGGCCCCGATGGATTTAAAAGAGAAAACAAATCCTGCTTGTCTTACTTGAAATCTGGATAGAAGACCTTGCCGACCCACAGAAAGTACAGCCGTGGCCAAAAGTATTAGGCACCCCAGTAAAATACAAGTATTCTCAAATGTGGCTATCAAAGTTACCACTTCTCTTTGTAAATGTCTTAGATGGGTGTTTAACTGTTGATTAAACGAATAAATTGTGTAATATTAAAAGTCATAGGACTCAGGGTAAGCTAAACCAAAAAATTGTCATTTTTAAGAAATTCATAAAATATTTTCGCAATTAAAATTTGAAAGTAAAAGTGTAAATTACATTTAGTGAAAAGTTACCAATCTTATAAAAACAGTTCATATTTACTGAAATGCCTAAAAGAAGTGAAATTAGTTACGATGATAGAGTTAGAATTCAAGTTCTAAGTGAAGAAGGTAAGTCTCAAGTTGAGATTGCCAATTTGGCGAGATGTTCGCGGTGCGCGGTCCAATGTGCTATCAGGCGATTTGTGGAGACGAAAACCCACAATAATAAATCAAAAAGTGGAAGAAAGCACATAACCAGTAAACGAGAAGACCGAATACTTCTAAGCGAGTCTCCCAAGGACAGCAAAAAATCTTCTTCTGCCCTTGCAGCTGCTCTTTCAGATGAATTTAGTAAACGAGTTAGAGCTCCAACAGCTAGCAGAAGACCTCTGGAAGCAGGTTTAAAAGGATGTAAAACCCGAAAGAAGCCGTGGCTCTCAGAAAAGAATAGGAAAAATCGTTTGGAATGGGCTCGCTGATATCAACATTTCACGGAAGAAGATTGGTCTAATGTTCTGTGGTCTGATGAATCAAACTTCGAGGTAAGCTTAGCTAAGATCGTATTAAAGTATTAACAGCCATTGCTTCTTACCCTAGAACAATTTTAAAGACATAATACAAATCTTATGAAAACATTATTTTTTCTTTTCTACAGATATTTGGAACACCTGGTGTGACGTTCGTGAGGCGACGGGTTGGGGAAGAATATCATCCAGATTGCGTGATATCTACTATTAAGCATGGAGGAGACAGCATTATGATCTGGGGCTGCATGGCTGCTGATAGTGTCGGCGAAATGTTCGTTTGCGAGGGTCGCATGGACAGTCAAAAGTACATAAATGTATTAGAAGCTGTTCTTCTGCCTTCGTTAACGCGCATTCTCGGCGATACTAATTTAGACGGGGCTCAATTTCAGCAAGACAATGCTCCTTGTCACAAATCAGCGACTACGTTGTTTCGTTAGATTGGCCTGCACAGTCTCCAGATCTTAATCCCATTGAGCACATGTGGGCTATTTTAAAACGCAAGATTAAGGAACACAGTATAACATCAAAAACTGCCTTAAAGAATGCCTTAATTAACGAGTGCTACGCTATAAGTGCGAACGAATGTGCAAAGCTTGTACACAGCATACCTAAGAGAATTGCTACCGTTATTAAATCGAAGGGTGGACCTACTAAATATTAATGTTATTATCACTAATTCAAAAGTATTTTCGTTGTTTTACTAATAAAACTTCATTACTTCACTTGTTAAAAGAAAAAAATCAGTAATTAGTGGGGTGCCTAATTCTTTTGGCCAAGGCTGTATATCTTTTATGTCTTTATTAGTCCTTCCTTGGGGGCCATTTTACAGTGGAGGATTTCCCAACAGTCTTATGGAGCCCTGTATGCTATTGGATCTCACATCGTACGAGCCCAGTTGTCTGGATGGTTTCCAAAGACGAACCGCTCAAAGTTTATTATTCCCCGACTAACTTCACTTAACCCCACGTGCTAACTTCAAAGCCAGACTGTATGGCTGACGCAGAGTTTGATGAGAGCATTTTTCAATTTTAATATTTCCTTCAACAAATTTTACACTTCTCCATTACCCTCATACCAATACATTCAGCTAAATTAAATTCAATAAATCACTCAACCGCCAGGTGAGTTAATATCACTTAAGTGCCCCTGGAGTGCTTAAGTTCAAAGTTTCCCATCATCAATACTCCTCCTATATAAAATATATAATTCACTTACTCAATTGGAGTGTGAAATTTCATTTTCTTACACCTCTTCAACTCCGAAGCTACGCAAGTTGAGTGTCTAAAAAGAATGACAGCAGGACAGCAGGACAGCAGGACAGCAAGTAGCGGGGAGCGGGGAGTGGGTGTGGAAATACAATATTAGAAAAATATCAAGTCAGATACACATTTTTACACGTGAAAATAGTGAATCAATGTCTTTTACATCAAACTCTCTTTCACGGCTGACTCCAATAGCGGGGGCAATCAGCAAGTCAGTTGCAGAAAAGAAAGAAGAAATACCCACAACCAAGCTCTTGTCCTCTCTTACCTCTCTCTCTTACCACTTACCACTTACCACGACTGTCACTGTCTAGTGAGGGCAACCAAAAAGTCCATAGCAATTTGATTACTCGACGGCGCGTGTCGCTGATGTCTAAAGCCGGCGGCAGCTGCTGTCCGTCGTGGTTCGAGAATTTCCAAGCAATCTACGCCATCGACCACAGATACTGGCTTGCAACTCCAACTACAAAGGTACATACATACTTCTGCATAGTGCTTTAAACACCCATACATACTTCTTCATACGTACTTCTCTATTTAGTAGTGAGCTTCTGTGTTGGTTGTCGAGTACTCCAGTGGATGCGGGACAATATTTTCCACATCATTTCCTTTTCTTTCTCAGCCATGGCGTGCGGTTAGTCAAGTTGGCAGCAAATCTAACTATCAGCTCTCTGCTGTCAGTTGACTCACGTGCATTCTCAATTTGTTGCTCGGATGCGATTGATTTGCTTTGCCAATTGATTTAGCTATTTTTTCTTGAATTATATATGAAGCGAAAGGCGAAATATTTTAAGTGGTTTTCATTTTATATTCATATCATAGAAACTGCAAAGTATTTCCTTAGGTTAAGTTTGAAGGGTTAAGTGCTACTCTTGCGTCCTCGTCGGCTGCGAGTGGGTGTCGGTGTTGAGGTAAAGGGCTGGTTATATAATATAAATGTTTCCAAGTCTAGACCAAGTCATGTAGGGAGGATTTTGATGATGACTCCCGAAACGTATTAAGGACTACGATTTGAGAGTATGCTTCTGGAATGTCCGCTCCCTTAATTGCGAGGGTGCTGCTGCTCGGCTGATTGATGTTCTCGTAAGACTAAAGGCCGACATCGTGGCCGTCCAAGAAGTGCATTGGACGGACAAAGACGAAAGACGATAGGTCCTCGAGGCATATACTAAAGCGATTATATAAAGTAACCCGTATTTGGGATTGGATTTGTGATGGGAGCGAGACTTTATCACCGAGTTCTGCTGTTGTTGTCGCAGTAGCAACAAGCAAACACTGCCTAGTAGCATGCAAACTAAGTCTAACTCATCGGGGTCAACTAACGGGAGATCCCCGAAAGGTCATTTCGACGGGTTCTGGCCAGAGGGAGAGGGCGTCCGTTGAGTTGGCTTAAGAGGGTATTTGCAAAGAGGTGGTTAGTGTCGTACGAGGACTCGTTGCAAGCATGATGTACTTCGAGAATATCGGAGTCAACTACAATATCCAGACCTCTGAACTATCACGGCAGTCGTTGTACGCATCGGAGTTTACCCGGATATTATCTAGTCATGGGTTGTCGGATGCACCGTGACTAGTAGTGCCTACTACCGCTCGGAAGGCCAAGATTCGAGGTCTGATCCGACCGAAATCTAAACTTATAGAAAATTAATTTTTCCAATGCGGTCGCTCCTCGGCAGGGGATGTCAAGCCCACCGAATGCAAAATTCATCGGCCGTTCGGAGATAGCTTAGAAAAAATTGTTGGTCTCTCCATTTGTAGGAAAAACATCAAGATACACACTATAAATTAGAGCAGCAGTGGTCTAACCACGTTTAGTTCGACAGATTTCACCAAGTACTGTCAATCACTCCGAAGAACGAACCTTTTTCCGTAATCCACAGTAAACCCAGTTTTCTCAATACCTCGGTTATTTACGCTAATCGAAAAAAGGACTATGTGATCAAGGCCACTGTATAAGAGCCCCTGGAAAACCTCTCACCCCGCCGTCAGATTTTGGCTTGGCAATTTGAACGTCAAGACAAACAGGAAAGTTATCTTAAGCTTTAGCGCCTTGGACTGAAATGCTGTAATGCTGAGAATCGGAGATTTGCAATCCTAATAGATGGTAAGAGAGTCTTCTGCGACAGTTCCTTAATACCGCAAATAAGATCCTAAAAGTATATCATCGACGAACTAATCGGACCTTAGGAATGTTTACTCATATTTAGACCTGCTAGACCAAATACTCAATGGGCATACTCCACCTATGCGTTATTTCGGAAGACCCGTCAGATAGCAGACTCAGTTTTATAGGGGAAAATGGAACACTAGGAAATGGCAAGTCCGATTCCGAATAACGATTACCCCATACCTGGCAATTGGAATCTCAAAGCGCTCTGCCCAATCCACACCGTGAGGACCCCACAGTCTATCCCAATTACAATACAATATCGCATATAAGGTCCTATCGGGTGTGTTGTGTGACTGGACCTTACCACTGTGGCCTTGGAGTTGGATAATCCACCATTCACCAGATATTCACCATGCGCCAGATCTTGGAAAATATTGTAGGATCCACACATCACCTCTTCGTCGAATTTAAAGCAGTTGACAGCACGAAAAAGATCTGCGCCTACTCTCCCCGATTTCTCTGTTACAGATTCCAGGTCTCGTAATGTTGCCTGGCTAAATAAATACCCAAAGTAAATGCAATTTAACTCCCATCTGAGTGTGAACACAGTTTTGCAATTTAATATTTAGGGAAATAGACAAAATGTAGGAGACAAAGACGAGAGCAACAACAATAAATATTTGAAAATTGCGCTATATTGCAGAAGGTGCGAACATTTATCACTCAACTGTCATTTGCAAATCCATCACGTAAGCGCCGTAACCCAATTCAACGTTGCGTTACGCGTCAAAATCGAATACAAATACAATAATACACAAATAAACATTTATAACTAGATGGCGATGCTTGTAGGAATATTCGAAGTGTTTGGAAACAAGAGAATTCCAAAATTCTGAGATTAGCTTGACTAGTTGTTCAATCGGTATCTCATGATCGAGCGCACCAGACCTGTTGGTACCAAATGATGACGAGGGCCGGCGATACGAAAGAGATTTCACTCCAACTCACCCACCTAGATATTAATAAAGCTACTGCACACTTGCTGATGCATAATCTGCAAGGCAGCCAAAGTAAAAATTACCAAGGAAATGATGTCGGGCTACACTTAGGGCGGAGAATTGCCAGAGATAATGCTCTTTTCAGCTGCGATTAGAGATGTAACCCATTCTTTTACCCATCACACAGTGTCCGTTTATTATGCCAATTGTTATCATGAACATTTTCTTGTTTAAAAAGAGTAGATACTTGAATCTTTTTTCACCGATCAGTAACCAATTTTCTCGATTATATTGGTCAAGTAAAAAGTTCGTTCGCTTTTTTATTGATTTTTCAAAATTTGATAACTTTGTGTACATTTGTCCGATTTAAGTCAAATGCGCCGGTTTGTTCGTAAATTTGTTGCCAACGAGATGCCAACTTCATTATACCCCACTCGTAGAAGACTGCGCCCATATTGGCAAAAAACTGGGAAAACCAATTTACACAGGCCTCCCTTGAGGCCAACTTCTAACCATTAAGCGCGCTCGCCATGGACAGGAAAAGATGGTAATCACTTGGTGCCAGGTCCAGACTATAAGGTGGGTGCATTAGGACCATCCGAGCTCCTGGAGCTTCTGGCGCGTCACCAAAGACGTGTGTGGCCTGGCGTTGTCCTGATGGAACACAATTCGACCTCTGTTGATCAAAGATGGCACTCTTCTGGATGAATGTTGCCTTCAAGCGGTCCAGTTGTTGGCAGTAGAGCGCAGAATTGAGCTTTTGGCCATAGGGGAGCAGCTCGTAGTAGATGATTCCTCGCCAATCTCACCAAAAGCACAGCAAAACCTTCCTGGCCGTCAATCCTGGCCACCGTTTCCGCCAGCTCACCGCGTTTCCACCACAACTGATTTCGCTTGACGTTGTCGTAAGTGATCCACTTTTCATCGCCAGCCACCAAACGCTTCAGAAATGGGTCGATTTTGTTGCGATTCAGCAGCGATTCGCAGATGGAAATTCGGTCCATTATGTTTTTTGCGTTAGTTCGTGTGGCACCCAAACATTGAACTTCTTTTAGAATCCAAGGTTATGCAAATGGTTCCAAACGGTCTTCTGGCTTATCTTTAGTTCCTCAGCAATTAAATAAGTGCTCACGTGACGGTCTGTTTTCACTATTTCCATGATTTTATCGCAATTTTCGAGGACAGGCCTCCCGAAGCGTGGCACGTAACCTAGCAAACCACTTTTGTACTACACGTTCGTTTACAGTATCGGGCCCATAAACTAAATTAATTTTGCAGCCACTTTGGCTGCTTTTTCGCATTGATCGAAGAAAAATTGTAAAATAGCGAATTTTCTCTTTGCTGGTGTCCATCTTTGACGGGCGCTCACAACGTACTGAGTCAATCAATCGCAAAACTGTCGAAGACAAACTTTTAGCGCGAATATAGTATGACATGATGCGACACGTAAAAACCGAACGAACTTTTTACTTGACCTATATTACATGTGGTTTGACCCTGCTATGTGCTATTGGCCTCACTGGTGAAGGGCGATCTAAGCAAAGTTTACTGTGGTTGGGATTGTACCATTTCTATTGTAGTTAGCTCATCGGCTTCCTTTATTCCTTTCAACCGTATTCCAATTCTCCCCTACAGGCACAGCCCCACAAGAACTTCTTAGTGCTGAGAGCTTTGGTTGTTGTTAGCGTTTGAAAAGCCAAAAGAATAAATAAAAGAAAAGAAGTTTCTCAAACTTTTCCTCACAGGATCAAATATTTAACTTGTTTCTATATACATTTTTTGTCTTCCATTTTACGTTCTCAATGGCTTACCAACTGACTGACTGACAGACAGACTGACTGACTAACGAGGCAAACCTTTTGCGCGCGGTTGCCTGACCCACTTGTTGTTGCTGCTTTGAAAATTCAACTGTCACATTATAAATCCCAATCACATGCGCGCGCTCTCGCACATGTACGAATATACAAACATATACACATACACACATACATAGTATGTACATATATGTATACGCTCGTAAGCACGTAATCACGCATTTAAGTATTGACAGTTTGTATCGGCGATAAATGGTATCAATCTGGCCAAACAAATCCGTTTCAGCTGTCAATGCGGCGATTGTGTATGACCGCGTGCGTGCACTCATGTCACTAAATATACATACATATGTAGTTATATATTGTATATACATTCGAATGTATTGGCAACACACTTGAATGGCATGTCCTTTCGCGCATATTTCCGCTGTCAACAGCCGGCTTAAGGAGTTTGCAATGTGTTGGCAATTATTCGCACATACTTGCTAATATTCACATACATACATATATATACACGTGTATATGCATTAATGCGTGTGTGTTTATCTGTTTTTAAGTGCATGTTACCTACCCGCATGCTTATTGACAGCAAAAGTTCTACACGCTCTCACGCAATCGTAGGCGAAAGAGTCGATAACCGAGAGCACGAAGGAAACAATGCATAATTTTGTATATTTGTATATATGTATGTACGTTATCGAAGAGTATATTATTAAATATTTCGAGTTTTCCAGGAATTTCTTATGGCTTATCTCGTAAAAGTAGTCGCAGGTTTCCCTGAAGCTCAGAGATGTTTTCCCATTGGTCACTCTGGCGACTTCTTGCTACGCTTTTGAGATAATACCGTTAAATGCAGTCGTGAGTGTTGTGGTTATACTGAGAGACTAACCAAAGAGAGAATCGTCAGCCTGAGTCAGTGTTGAAATGATGCAACTATATTCAAAATCTTCTTCTTCTTCTTCTTCTTCTACATCTTATTCCACTTCTTCTTCTTCATCTTATTCCACTTCTTCTTCATCATTTTCTTCTCCTTCACCTTCTTCTTCTCATTTTTTTCTTAGTTTACTTCTTCTTCCCCTTCATTGTCGTCGTCGTCTTTTTCTTCTTCTTCTTCTGCGTAAGACTTGGGATCCACCATTCACGTAGCGAGGTTGTGCACTAAGTTTGGGACCGACCATGTATAACTCCAAGTTATCGTGATTTGAGGACATGTACCTGGACTATCGGGTCCCTCAATTGCGAAGACGCTGTTATCCAGCTAGGTCGATTTCTTCCTTAAACTAAAGGCCGACATCACCGCCATATAAGGAGAGGGATGACCGAGACAAAGACAAAATAATGTGGGTTCTTGTGAAATCTGCAATAACGACCTTATATAGAGGCGCAAATTTCCGTGGTGAGTTTGTGATGAGACAGAACATCCGTGGCATATACTTTGGTGGAAGAATATCTAGCCACATGCGACGTCAAAGCGAGATTTGTCAACATATTTCTGATTTGCACCCACGCCCCGACGAGAGATACGTCTAGAACGTCGAGAGGACTCTTCACCCAAACAGTGAGTAAACCTCACCGAGCTTGGTACGCTCTTTTTGGTCTTAGTTCTCTTGGAATCTACCTTTAGGACGATGAAGCCTTAGTTTCGTCACCAGTTATGGCTCTTTTAAGAGAATCAAGATCAGCATTACTCATTTGGTAGCTTTTGTGGTTAATAGTTAGCAATATTTGAATGCACCTAACTAATCAAGCAAGACATTGCCTTGCCTTCATCATGATTGTTGCGTTACTCCAGTTATGCCAATCATCCGCTTGTATCCGCTTGGATAGTGGAATAACATGGTGCCATGCCTCTGAATACAGTTTCGGTTTCCCCAGCTAAGCTAGTCACAGCTTCTCAGTGAGGTGTGAAACATCAGGCTAGCTTTCTCTTTCTTTCTACTCCGCCCCACCATTCGGCACCGCCACTTTGCTAAGAAAACCGCTATACTACTAGCACACTTATCGCTGTTCACAAGTTTTCCCGGATCTACTGACAGTTCGTCCGACGACCACTCTCTCTTCCTCTCTCGCTTCTTAGAGACTTATTGTAAGTTATGTGTGTGTGTATTCGAGTTAAGTTCTACTAATTACTGTGTTTTATTTGGCGAAGGTTAGTGGGACCGGCTAAACTCACCTCGATCTTTAACAAATCCACTTCGTCTTCTCCTTTTTACGAAATGAGATTATTGCGTGAACTTCGTGTAAGAAGCCGAAGGTAGTGCGATGGTGATCTATCCCTCTCTAGTTGGAGATGGCTTACTGCGATTATTCCCTGTTGTGTGTAAGGAATTAATTAAGCTCTGTGGCTTTCCAAAATTGGTGAAGTGAAAGGGTAACTCCGAGCTTTAGCTTGATTCACTCGTACCTGATATTGGTAAGCTTTCACGCATCCCACCCAGAACGATGAGCTGAGCATCTAATAGGCAATTTAGGCTCATTACCTTACCAACGATTTGAAAATTTCCATTATATTTAAAAAAACTAACTAAATTTTTTATTATTAAAATAATTTTCTATAAATCTTGAATGTTGCTCGGACCACGACTTGAACCCTGGTCTTCAGAATGGCAGTAAGTGATGCTAACCAGTGTATATCCATATGAATAACTATCTACATACAGCTTTACGCCAATGATTTTCACAGAATACGGATTAATACAAACAATTCTTATATACATACATATTACTGTACATAAAGTGAGTAAATGTACATATACATACATATACCTATATTCATTCACCTTTAATGAAAATAGCAAAACATTATCGAAGCCAATTCAACGCCTACCGCATCACACACACACACACAGACACACATCAAGCTGTCCGCACAACCAAACTCACACTCATGCATATGCAAGTATGTACTCATACACTCCCACTCCCACTCAACACTCAACACTCAACCAACCATCAGCCATCACAATTCTAATCAACTTCGTTTTGCAATACCCAACGGGTTGAGCGAACGAGAGAGATTACCAACGAGTGTTTTAGCACAATTTTATGTTCATAAATTATTTATAAGCAATAAACATAAAATTTAAATAATCGAATAAAACCGAAGGATACACCATACCTTGGGGGAATAGAACTATACACACATAAATACTTACACACATACTATGTATGTATGTACGTACGATGGTAAATTCTAGGTTAAGCTACATACATATGTATGAGACCCAAAGGTGTAAACGGCATAATCACGCTTGCCGATGTGTGCCTATGTGTGTATATTATGGGAATAAGAGAAATGTTGCATAGTTATAGGCGCAATTTTATTAGAAAATTTTCATCTACTCGTACATACACGTAGTCACTATTGTTTTTACTCACTTGGCACTGGCACTGGCAGTGAAACCTAATGGGTAATGCAAATGCCAGTAATGATGATGATTATGGTAATGGAAACTGCATACTTTGGCATATACATATGCACATATGTATATGTACATGTTTGAAGGAGATAAATATTATATATACATACGAGTACAAAGCTTACAGCTATGATCTAACAAATATGAATGCTATATATATTTTTTTTAAATATTATTACTTTTTATTTTATTTTATAGCATTGTTTATATTTATTTCTGCATAATTTATTCAGTTCGCATTTTCCGGATTCTTAAACACTTTATTTTAATATTATATTTTTTTTTACAATTTTATATTATTATTATTATTATTATTAAACTCACTTTATTTAATTTTATATTATTTATTTAATAAAATATTTATTATTTTTATTTTTATAAAAAAAAATATTTTATTAAAATATACTTTTTATTTATTTTATTTTTAACCATGTAACAAACTTTTATTTCATTTAAATATTTTTATTTTTATCCTTGTTACAAATGTTTAGTTTATTTAAAAATATATATAATACAATATTTTTAATTTTAATTTTGTAACTAAATTTACTTTTATTTAAATATGTTTATTTTATTTATTTTTTATTTTTAGTTTTGAAAATAAAAACTCACTTTATTGAAATATATTTATTTTATAAATTTTTTATTTTTATTCTTGTAACAAATTTTTAGTTTATTTAAATATGTATATTTATTATATAATATTTTTGTTTTAAATTTTGTAAATTAATTTTATTTTGTTCGAAAATGTTTTTTTTTTAATTTTTTTAATATTAGTTTTGAAACAAAATTTCACTTTATTTAAATATATTTATTTTTTATATATATTTTTTATTTTTATTCTTGTAACAAATATTTTTATTTTTAATTTTGTAAATAAATTTAATTTAATTTAATTTTTTTATATTTAATTATGTAAAAATCTTTTATTTTAAACACATTTCATTTAAATTTTTTATATTTATTTTACAATTCTTTGCTTTAAAATTTGTAAAAAGCTTTTATTTTATTTAAAATATATTTATTTTTTTATTTTCAGTTTTGTAACAAATTTTTATTTCAATTAAAATATATTTATTTAATAATTTCTTTTTTTATTATTTTACAAAAAAGTTTTATTTGTAAAAAAAAAGTTATTTTATTTACTACTTATTTATTTGCTAACCGTTTTACACTTTAGGCACTCTTCGGTGAAGCGATTTACAGTTTTTCCAAGAAATATTCTAAACCGCCTCAGAATGGCTGATGGAACAAGGAACAAGAAATTTCTGGCAAAAGTAAGTTTCAGCTTTTCATCCTTGAAGTAAGTAATTCTGCAGTATTTTTGGGATGTCTTAAGCTTCTAACCAAATCATTTAGCTCGACCTGGACACGCAATTTCAAACGGCTGCCGTCTTCAAAACTCAAAACTTGATTTGTGAGAGAGCTCGGGTAAGCTTCAAAATGTTAGAACTTGGAATATCTTTCAAAGTAGTAGGATTCTTGGGCACCGCAAGTTCATTGTACCATCTCGGTAACAGTATACACTCCTCTATGGTAACTGCGGGTATGTTAAAAGGGATCACATACACGTATACACATAGATTTTAGTATACCGATTAATATGTAAATATTTACCCCTTTTATTAATTTTTAGTTTTTGTTTTTTTTTTGCTTGCAATTTTTAGAAAATCTCATAAATATCGTACGCTTTCGAAAAGTACCGCCAGCAAGTCGTAATTGAATTAAGTTGAATAAATAAGTTATTATGATTTCACTGTTCGTTGTTTTCCTAAGCAAATTGAATTTTAATAAATTTATGATTTTAATTCTCTAGCGGCGCTAACATAAATTTCAATCAATTCAAAGCTAGCTAACACACTTCTCTAAATACCGACGTTCATGTGCGCTCATATGAATGCTTTTACTTTTGATAGCCCATATATGGTATGTATGAACAGCGTTATCCATTATGCGGTTTCGAAAATAAAATGCATTTTAGATAATTTTTTCAGGAAAGTTTGAATTACCAGGGGTGTTAGTTGAAATTTTTTTTCGGTTTTTTCGATAAAAAAACACTTAATTTTCAGAGGAATCTCAAAATTTTTTTATTCAAAGTATTGTCCATTGGTTTCTACACATTTCGCCCATCTCTCAGGCAAATTATGGATACCATTCCAAAAAAACTTTTTCTCTTTCGAGGTAAACCATTCGACGAGCCATTTTTCGACTTCTTCAAAATTATCGAAGCACTACTCTACAAGGGAGTGTCACGTCGATACGAAAAGGTGATAGTCGGATGGGGCGAGGTCTGGAGAGTACGGCTGGTCCGATAATATTTCCCAATTATTTTTAATGTGTCTTTCACCAGTTTAGTGGTATGAGGAGGCCCGTTATCATGTTGCAAGATAACTTTGTCATGTCTTCGGGCCCATTCCGACCGTTTTTTGATCAACGCAAGATTCGAATTAATCATTTGTTGTCGGTAGCGATCCGTGTTCACCGTTTCAGGTTTTAACAACTCGTAGTACACCACACCACACTGGTCCCACCAAACACAGAGCATTGTCTTACGGCCAAAGCGATTTGGCCTTGCAGTCGATGGGCCAGCGAGGGGAAAGGCCTGATTTCTTTCGCTTCGGGTTCTCAAAACAAATCCATTTTTCGTCCCCCGTGACAATTCGATGCAGAAAAGATTTCCTTTCGAATCGTTGAAGCAGCATTTCACAAACGGTTTTTCGATTTTCCATTTGTCTATCGTTCAGCTGGTGTGGCACCCATTTTCCATACTTCTGGATCTTTCCCATGGCTTTTAAACGTTGGCAAATTGCTCCACGAGTCACATGTAGTGTAAGAAAGTCACAGCTTTTGAAGACGTCGAGAAATAGGCATATTCGGGTCTTCGGCTATAATTTCACTTAAAGTAGCGATTTTTGAGGTGGAACAAGCATACCGATGAGACAGAGACCTCACAATATCTGTGATCGATTCAGCCCTTTCGAATTTATTTCAAATTTTACCAATTGCTTGAGTAGCCGGATCACTATGTGCACCATAATCTCCTCTTAAAGAACGAAACGTGGCCGTTTTTGAATCACCATTTTTGTCGTAGGATTTAACAATTTCTACGCGCTGTGTGATTGCTAAACGCTTCATTTTCAAATATGCCTGACTTTTACCCAAAACAAAACATGTTTGGTTTGATAGTTAAGCTTGCCAAATATCAAAATACCACCTTATACTTTGGAAACCACGCAGTGGATAACCCTATATTATTCATGAACCGTATACACAAATGAAACTAATTCACTTCTTCATTCACTTGTGTTTGTAGTTGTAAATGAAATTCACCTAAGTATAAGAATATTTTCCAATACATAGGAATTTACATCGAGGGAATTTGTTAATTTATTTGATTCTGTAAATAACAAAATCTTGCTGCTTGCCACGGGCGCTTCTAAGAACATTTTATTAATTATATTGAGATTTCTGCAACAGTTTTTGAATTAGCAAATCATTTACCATTGAAATTTGGCATAACAAAAATATAAATAATTCATGGCAAGTTGTTGTAAAATAATAAGCAAAGCTATACTCACATGTACATTTTCTTTCACTGCACTTCTCAACAGGTTTAATATAATTTGTATTGTTTTGTTAACTATTTTTGTTGGTCTGCTTAGTTGCCAAAACGACAACTTTGGAAGGATATTAAACGTCACAATAACACAATAAACAGTAATTCTTAAATTTCTCACGGCAGGACGAATATCGGCATAACTTCGAAGCTTTGACTCTACAGCATTGCAAGGAAGCAAATGGCTATGATGCTAATAAAACAGGCAACTACTTCTCATATCTCAGTTGGAAATCTCTTCAGTAGAACATCCCAAAGAAAAAAGTAAAAAGAGCTTCTTTCAAAAAATTGCTCATTTTTTCTTAAAAAAAAAGTCTCTCACTAATGAGACCACAATTGAAGGACACAAAAGTATACATAAAGTTAGAAAAACAGATCGATACCTCACCCTTGCTCATAATTCTTTCAGCAACTTAGCCATCGTGCTGGTCTGGAAAGAGAATAATATTTACATAGTAAAAGCGGCACCCATATCAAGACGGACGAAAATAAAATCCCCCAAAAAGCTTGCATTCCACGAGGATCAATCTACATGGAAATACGTTCACTACGGTGGGAAAACTAGAATCGCTACCAAGGGCTCCCATCTTCAGGCTTAAATCTCGCTCTCTAGTGGCACATCTTACCCATCTTTCCTATTATTTAATTTTACCTCAATATACTCATATTTTATTCATAAAAACTTTTAATGCACACAACTCACGCTTTGGAACACTATTCACTAAAAAATAAAAATTTGGCAGATGTCGCCACCGCATGTATGTTGGCGAAAAGGAGTCTTCCGATAAATTTTTCTGTCGAAAAACTCATAAGACATTATCATCGTCTATGGTTCTGAACTATTTAGCAGGACAGGTATGATAAGGGACTTGCAGAGTTTGGTCTTTACATGTCGAGAGAGTACTTTACTTGCCAGTCGCATCCTCAATCGACAGTACAGTACAGTACAGTACAGGGTTTTCCAATAAGATATATATACGAAAAAATATGAAATTTTTTGAGATAAATGATCGGATATTTAGTCCAACGTAAAGAGGAAATGGCATATTAATAATGGAAAGCAATATCAGCCAAATGGCCGCCACGCTACGCTTGCAGGACCGTATGCCTTTCTTGAAATTTTCCATCCACAAATCGCAAAGAGGCTGCAGCATGCCCTCAATAGCTTTACGAATCGGTGCGGAAGCTTTTCCCTTAAAAAATTGGTGGTTTTGTTGCTTGCGTGGCACGTAGCGTCGTCTTGTTGAAGGTAAATACCACCCAACTCCGGCCATGAGAAATCATTAGTCATACCTCGATAGCGCAATCCATTCACCGTAAGTGTCGAAGAAGGTCCAATAATCCCGCCGGACCATAAACCACACTAAAAAGTTACACGTTGATGACGGAGTGGCTTTCCAATATTAAGTTTTGAGTTTCCCGAGCCCCAGATGGGACAATTTCTTTATTGGCGAAGTCATCGTGGTAGGACTTCATAAGTCCAGATGATTTTTCGATGAAATTCCCTATTATTTTCATGCATTCCAACCACCCAATCAGCAAAGACATGACGTTCTTGTGTTAATTGAACTTTATAAGCCTTAAAACCCAAGTATTCATGCAAAATATGATGTAATGACGTTTGTGGAATGAGAGTGTTTCAATTTTGAAATAGAGTTTTGGTGTTACTGCTGGTGCGGAGCCACGACGAAGGTGCGCTGCCTATTTATACGGAGAGCCTCTGGGCAATTTCGCGGAATTTATGATTGCTTGTTCTCATTTCCATATAAATATATGTGGCAGCACCAAATTCAGACATTGTCGCATAGTGGCAACTCCTCTGCTGGCTATCGAAAACAGATTTAAGATCGACGAAAAGAACGTAGGTCTGATTGCTTTGTCTTAGGTCTTTTCAAGAATTTGACGCATGGTGAATAGCTGGATCTCGTAGCTGGAGCTTCTTTAGCTATCGAAACTCGCCGTATCATTACTCTACTAATTGCGAAAAGTTCGTGAAGAACATTAACGTTGTTCGAGTTATCCACATACTTTCAGTTGCACTCCCTCGTTTCTTAGATTCTTCATGAGAACTACCGGAGTTCGAAACTCTTAAATGGCGAATGGACTACCTATCAAAAAAAGGTATGGAAGGGATATTTTAGTCGTTTAGAGATTTTTCCCTTATTAGAAAGTTTCTTCCATAATTTCATACTAGATGATAATCAATAAAGTGAATTATATAAAAAGAAAAAGTTAAATAGGCAAACATATAAAATTACTGTTATTTTATTTATACATTTTATGATATTTACATATTCATTCACATCTTAGTAACTCGCCCAAATGCATGCAATCGTAAAAATATTCATAGTGACATATGTAGGTATTTAAATACATATTTGCAGGGCACAATACTGATCGCAGGTAAATTTTAGCAAGCCCTCGCTCTGTTCCTCACACCATACCACTCTCTTACTCTACCTGTTCCTCTCACTATCTCTCCCTCTCTCTCTCTCTTTCTCTCTCTCTTTCTCCACAAAAAAAGGGCTCGACGTACAGACTTCACACAATTACTTGTCCCATCAGCCGGTTATGTCAGCTTTTGCTTAAGTAGCAAAAATTATGAGTTCAACAGCTGATCCACAAGATCAGCAGCGGCTCGTGACAACTCAGCCGCTTAGGTAGTTGATATTTAAAAATATTTTCGGAGTTTAGTTACGCGTCGACAATCGCTCGGACTGTTTGGCAAGACGCTCTGCCGTTTTCTGAGTTGTGAAGTACTGGTTTTTAGCGTCCGTAGTTCGACTTGAGAACGGTTTAAGTGAAGTGGAGTGATTGATGAGGCACGCGTTCACAGCTTCAGTTCAACAACATTGTGTGATATGAGTGTGTCGCGAGTCAGAAGACTGTCAACGTCAACAATAAGATCAAACAGAGTTGTTATTGTTTGATATTTTTGCATACAGACGAGTACTGCCTCTGCCTGCTAGTGTGTGTTATTATTGTTTTCTGTTTTGCTAGTCAACCAGCGCATATTAATTGAATACCTTGGATTGAGCTCCGCTGGTGAGAAGTTTGTTTGTTTACAAATTCAGATGCGTAGCGTAAAATCCACACTTAATATATCCGGCAGTGGAGTCCAGCGGCGTATTGCTCTAGTTGCTCTAATTTCATTAGTGATACTACTTAAACATGGTATGTGAAAGCCAAACTTAGTGTTAATTAGTAAAAGTGCCCTAAAAAGCATGATTAATGTAGCGTGGGTTGAAATGATGCAACGCAAAACGATATTCGACTTTGAAGTGTAATGTATGATTCACAAAAGCCATTGGTTTAGAAGGACAGCCGGATCTATGCACCGGAGTTGACATGGATTTTATACGTCCAAGGACTGTCACCACCCCGTTTAAGTCAACAGTTAGTATTAGTCTAACCTACGTGTGCCATAAACGACTCCACCATTCTTCCATTTCGATTAGATGCAACCAGTGCAATGGTTGGAGTAATCGTAGGTCCTGCTCAGGCCTTAAAACAGGCACAATTAAGATCTGGGTACTATATTCGACTGAATTCCTACCTATCGCACGACACTAACGAGCTCTTTGCATGCCCTTAAAACCTACTTTCTCCCCCTCCCTTCACACCGGACCGAACCCGCCCAAACAGCTCATTTCCTGGACCAAAGATTAGATGACTTGGACTGATCTTGCATGCTCCTAAGCGATATTAGACTTGCCGCTGCAATAAGAAGAACAACGACAAGAAGGCGATTTTCATATGAAGTAACATAGAGCTTCAATGAGATTCCGTTCCGCTTCTCATCGTTCTTACAGCTTCTACTGGCATACCGATTCGTTCTTTGACGGAAACAATCTGCCTTACCTTTTCCCTCTTTGTCTCTGTGACCAGGAGTCTAAGTTAAAGATAATCTGAATATCAAAGATCCCACTGTAGCGCACCACTTATGCTAATTATCGTTGATTTTTGAATTCTTTTTAGAAGGTTAACGTTTCTCGTTCAGAACTATGCCGAGAAATTTTTGAATTGGTTTCCAGACATAGATCAACCCCATTGGAGGGTTTACCAGTTCTACCTAATTTGAGTTGAGGCAAAGTCCACAACGGTATATGCAACGATTTCAGCTCCTTCCAAGAGGGACCCTGTCAGAAGCGAGTTAACTCTTGAGGCGATCCTCTATGTCCAGGGAGGCAGAATTCTTTTCGTTGTTTTTCAATGAATGAAATTAGACTATGCCCGACATAACCAAAGTATGTTCAGCGTGTAATGAGTCCCTATATGCCAAGAGCCACCTAACATACCTCTTCCTTGTGACGCACCCAAAGAAAAACTTTTGAAGCTCCCACAATAATGTGAACAACTCATCATATGACAATAACATATGAAATCACATCAACACATCACCTAAATATCATAATACTGCTCATCAACATGTCAAACTAACTAACCATAATAGGTGAGGCGCTCCTCCCTGTTTTAATAACAACATTCTCTGCTATTTTATTCTAGAATAGACATTTAGAGGTGGTAAAAAGCTTTTCCCGCTCTGAGAATGTCAGGTTGATGCGCTGTGTATGAGTCATTTAGAGGTGGAGAGGCACTACCCCCCTCTGGAAAGGCTAGGCTACGGTACTACTCTCCTCTTACACGTATATAGCATATACTCATTTAGAGGAGGTGATGATCTCTACTCCCCCCATAGAAGGAGCTGCGAGGGTCTACTCCACTACCTTTAGGACTCGTACGACACGGGCATGTGCATTAAATAATACAAACAATTCCAGTCTATTAATTTTTGTGAAGGATCCCGTCATCCGGCGAGCGAACCTCAGCTAAAAACAGAAGTTCGTTATACCCTTTGTCCAGTACTGTCACAAAAGCTTGTTGTCTGTGCCTTTAAATGGCAATACTTGGAACAGATGAGTTTTTAAGTTTCAAAAGTTGGAATCTATTTCCCATGAAATCCTGTTGTATACTGCAAATCTATTCAAACAACAGGTATGTACGTTCCAAATTAACTTCTGGAACCTCTTTCTTATTAAATCTTTACACAAGCTCCATCCCTGACTTTAATAGAGTTGAACTGGTAGACCACTAAGTCCGACTTAAGGTAGTAGACATAAATCAATGCTTGCTTAATATTATATTAAAGGGTCTCCCTTTTAGATCCAACTCTTGACATCTGTGGGAAAAGGTGTTGAAAACGTCATAACCAAAAGTTATCACACACGAGGCCTCCCTTAGGGTCTTAGAAATATTCATTTGTCATCTTTCCACTCTTGCTTTTGCCGCATTAAGTTCATTACTTAATTAATTTTTATTCTTCTTGTAATTTCAGTTCCTTCAACGCAGAGTGCGCCACATACCAGCTCATTACGCGATGTCTGCGGTCACACGCTGCGCAGGCCAAGCAGTTTCTTTGGCCGTCACTTTGATTCGACATTCTTAAAACATTTTTTCAAACACTTAATACCCTTCACCAGTTCGGCACGTGTTAAAATGCAGTTCTACTTATATAAACGTGACTTTGCGGAATGTGGCCGTGAGATCATTACAGACGATCATAACACTTTGGATATGTCTGATTTCAATCCAGAGCATCCAACAAGGTAGGTCGAAGAGATTGGCAGCTATTTGATTGAAGTAAGAAACATATATGAAGAACTTTCCAACCAAACGTAGCAGAAAAATAAATCTCTCATTGAGTGAATATGTCGTAATTAAAAAGCTTAAATGTAGTATAGGTGATATATTAGGGCGTTCCTTATTTATATATTTACTTTTGGGGGAACTGAGGCGGCTCAACTTCTCCAGGTTCGAAATATTGTGGTCTGTAGTATGAGATTCCAGCAACGGCATCTCGAAGTCCCTACATATCGTCACTAGAGAAGTAATTAGTTTTCAAAAATGTCTGAAGCAAAACCAGTACAATGAAGATTATAGAGCTGCGATTAAAAGAAAACAGACTGCCTATTTCGAAAAATTTCGATAGAGATAGGGTTAAAGAGGAAAGCAAACAGATGGAGAAAGAGACCAATATACAGGAATATAAAGAGCCTGATAAACTTGACTACAAGCTAAATGCTCGAAAGTTCTAAAAAAAAGCGACGACTAACAGAAAGTTTCAAGACCGTGGCATACTCATGTAGGACCCAAAGAGTTGAGCTGGATACTAATTTTCAAAATATACTGCGTTCCGAATTCATCTAAGGCCCTCAATCTCATGGCGGATTGCGCTGCAGTGCAATGTCGATTAGGTCAAGCGCCGCCGTTGCAGTGGTTCTTAGTGCTCTCGTTACACACAGTGCAGCGAGCCACTGTAATCGCTTAAATGGTTTTCTATACGAGATATTGTTGGCAGCGGTCCACCACACCCTTTACTCTACCTTTAACTTCCACATGAATTTGCTGTCCAAACTTACTCGCAGGTACTTGGTGTGATCCCTGATTGATAGCTTCACCAATTGAGCCTCGCGAGTTTAGGCGTTGAGTAGGCAATCCGAAACAAAATCACTCTTGCCAACTGTTGCGTATTTCAACTAAGTAGGCAATTGTAAAGTAAAGTCCTCTCTCACCTCAAGTACTTTATCATGCGCACCCTATATATGATGCAGACGAAACGATGAGCTGTACGAGATATACGGCGACATCGACGTAGTTCAACGATTAAGCTGTCTTAGTCATGTTATCCAAATGGATGAGAGCACTCCAGCTTTGGAAGTTTTCGATGCAGTACCCGCAGAAATATAAAATATTAGGTAAAGTAAAAAGTCTGTTCGGTTTTTTTTATGCAAATGGTTCTAAACGGTCTGGCTTATCTTTAGTTCCTCAGCAATTAAATAAATTTTTACTTTACCTAATATTTGACATTTGAAACCAACTATGGGCGTAAGAATGGTGCAAACTACTCGTTCCCTTTATGAAGAAACACCCTAATGTATTTATGAAATCAAAACCGCCAAACAGTAACTAAGTAATAGCTTTCATATAATTAATTAATGCATTTCTCACCGCTACCAAGTCATATATGACACATACACGAACGAGTTCACACAATTAAAATATTTTTGAATAATTAATTGACACTTTGTACGCAATAAAATGGCAAACAAACATACAAACATACATACACTGTATACAAAGTACAAAAAATAGATTAAATTGTATCATCAATGGAATATATTCACGGAATGTGATTAGCATTTGTATCATAACGCATTAAATATGAATGGACGTGTTTAATTGTGAAGTGTTTATTTGAGTAAAAAAAAAAATTAGCCAATTTCGAAACAATTATCACACAAAGCCCTTTTTCAATATCAAAATTAAACAAAACACTTGTTAATCTATAACGGTAGTGAGTTGAATGCGGCTACCGTCAAATATTTCTTTTTTTTTATACCCGGATATACTATGTACAGAGAGTATATTAGCTTTGTTCGGCTAACGGTAGCATGTAACGGCATAAAATAATTGTGAAAGATATTGGCACATATACGATGGAGCGTTTTTATGTTCGCGGAATGGGTGACAAGGAGTAGAAATAAAATAACCAAATTATTATTTTTTTTTCAATATTTTCACCTGGCTTCCTTCAGTCGCCCTAAAATTGAAGCGTAGTATTCTGCAGCTATATAAAAACCTTCACTTTTATAATCGATCAATAATTTTCCTTCCGAGTCCCGAAAAGAAGTTTGCTATGAGTTTGCCTGCTGGCTGTGAAACCTTAAACTCAGATTCATAATGATGAGCCCAAGTTTCATTACCATCATTCTCTTCATCACGTATTTACACCAGTTATAAACACGTTGCGCTCCTTTACGAGTATTTGGCCGTTGTTGTGAATGTCACAAGAACCCACTTCTGCCGTGCTTGTTCCGTCCATCGCACTTCTTGGACAACAGTGATGTCAGCATTTAATTTTATTTGGACATCAACCAGCTGGGCAGCGGCACCTTTCCTGGACCGGACATTCCAGGTGCATGCCCTCAAATCATAATCCCTAAAACATTTGCGAGAGTCGTCAGCAATAGAGGGTTCTCTCATCCGACCCATATATAGCTTTTTCTTTGGAGTTTGGTTTTCATGTGGTAGGTCCCAAACCCTACACAGAACCGCACAGGATTCGCTTTCTCTCTTTAGCTCGCCTCCAAACGCATGTTTGTAAACTACCCAAGGGATACTTGGTCTAAGATCGAAAGTCGTGAGCTGCTTGCAGCATATGCAATATAATCATTTCTGGCCACTCCCAGGAACGGCAGTCCCGACCTACTAAATGGCGCAGAAGCGTGGACGAAGTCAACATCTGATGCGTCGACCCATAACCCGGTCTTTTTTACTTTCCAACCCCATTTGAGATTGGGACTTAGGAACGCTCTGCCCAATCCACAAAAGGGTAACATCATAGTCTACTATCGCAGAGCCAATCAAACGTATTGCGTGAAAGCCTAAATCAAATGATCTGGAAAATCGACACCCACACCAACTCTTCATCGATTTTAAAACAGCCTTTAACAGCACGAAAAGAAGCTATCTTGGAACCATTATTAACACCAACAACAATGTCAGCCTGGAAATCCAACGCAGAATCTTTCTTGCCAACAAGTGGGACTTTAAACTGAATAGGCAGTTGATAAGTAAAGTTCTATCTCGACGAACAAAGACCCAACTCTAGAAGTCGCTCAACGTTCCCGGCCTGCTACATAGTGTGGAGGCATGGGCGTTGACATCTGATGAGTCGTCGTTGGAAGTTTTACAGAGAAAGGTTTTGCGTAAGATTTATGATCCTCTGCGAGAATCCCACTTAATTTAAGACAGAATTTTTAAGAAATATTTAATATGTATGTCCAGAAATATGGTACTGCTAGAAGGTGACAGAATTTAGGTAGGTACAGTGAAGGCCAAACATTTGCTAAAAAATACTTAAATGGATTCACAAACAAGTCTCTCTCTCGAAACGTGCCTAATAATTTCTGGGGCTTTTGGTGAGCTTGATGTGTGAACATCCGACCTCGAAGTGATTTGCTTGATGTATTTCCGAAAATTTTGATCTGAAAGATGAACCTCGTTCTAGTCGGGCAGTAACTCAAAAAATCCCATGAAATTCAGCAGCGGACATGCAAGCCATCAAGAGATAGCGAAGATATTGAACATAACTCACGCGACAGTTTGGTATCGTTTAAAAAAAGCTGACTGCTCGAAGAAGTTCGATGTTTGGGTGTCACATGAATGAATACAAGAAAATAATTATTTGACCGAATTAACATAAGTGAAACACTTCTGATACTCGACAAAATCGAGCCATTTGTGAAGAGACTCATCAATAAAAATCAGGGTAAAAACCCGGTGACCTTCTAACATAAATTGGCAGCTAACAAGACACTGCTGAGTGTATGGTAGGATTGGAATTGAATTTTTCTGACAAAACGATCAGTTATGAGCTCTGGTGTCATCAGTTAAACGCTCTTCAAATTAAATTGTCCAGAATTGATAAACAAATTTAGTAGATGTACTTTATCATGACAGCGTTAGAGCAATGATTAAGTAAAAATTGCCGGAGTTTGATTACGAAGTTTTTATAAATCCAACATAGAGCAGGGATCTTGCACCATCTAACTTTCATTTGTTTTTGTATTTTTAAAAATCTTTTGATGGTAAAAAAATTGCCCATGCGAAGAGCCGCTCTTTTCGATAAACTACAAAATGATGGAATTCTGATAGGTCATAGAAAAATATTGTTTAAAAAAAATAAGAAAAACAAAAAACGCGGAGACTTTTCAGCTAAGTAACTCATTCCGGTTCCACCTGAACTTAGTCTTCCTTACTGGTTATATATAATATGATATGTGAGAAAAAAGAAAATGAGCTAATTTCCGCAAACAAAGATTAATAACAATAACAACAACAACAACAGTGTATACCATGAGTATTTAAGAGCGGAATGAATATTTATCGTTATTTTTGAGGTCGAAACTTTCGCAAACAAAACTCGCTAAAACGTCGTAGATGTGTTTATATGTAGATAAATACATATGTACATATGTGTACGAGTATATGTATCTAGGTAACAAAAAAGAAAACCACTCATTATAGATTCAGCTGCAGATATGCCACACAACTTTCATGACTCATTGACAAATAATCAATTTCTGCTTGCAAGACTCTTCGCAGAAAATACTTAAAATTTGTATGTACATACGTAAATGTGGTATGACCAATTTTCAGACCCTTTAAGTAAGACACAGTATGACTAAAAAACAATTTTCATTAAAAAAATTATCGAAACTCATGTGCATTATTAAATTTATTTATAATTCTCCACGAAAATATTTAAAAAAAAAATAAAGTTCTTCAAACTTTCTCTGAATCTACACCATAAAAATACAAGAAATAATAAAGCCTTTCATTCTCTCCCTTTCCTCACACTCTCCCCTCTCTTGCAGAATCATCATACACGGTTGGATGAGTCAGAGTAAGGGCGCCTTGAATCGTGCCGTCAAAAATGCTTATCTCAGTCTAGTCAAACGCGTGCCACAGCCAGCTGACGGTGGTCTTTCAGCTGTGTCGTCAGCTAACGACCCCCACACAACAGACAGTCCGTCAGCAATTGAGAATGATTTCAAAAACAACAATAAAATCGACATTGATTTGGACACCGTTTATCGACTGAACTTTAATGCCAGCAACAACAATGACACGCCGAATGACTTCAATGTCATCGTCTGCGATTGGAGTGTTATCGCATCGAATGTCAATTACTACAGCGTTGTCGATATGGTTGAGGATCTTGGTCGGTTGCTTGTGGATTTTACGAATTTTCTTCACCTACGCACCGGCCTTAACTATAATGATGTCTACTTAATCGGTCACTCGTTGGGCGCACAAATAGCCGGCAGCGCTGGCAAGCAGGCGTTTCCACATCGTTTCAACACAATTTATGCGCTCGATCCAGCGGGTCCGAAATTTCGTGACCTAAGTGATGAGTATCGTGTCGATCCCAGTGATGCCGACTATGTGGAGTCCATACAAACGAGCAGCAGTTTGGGTTTTGAGGAACCCGTTGGTCATGCCACCTTCTATCCGAATTATGGTCGTGATCAGAAAAAGTGTTATTTTTATGGTTGTTCACATCGGCGTGCCTATCATTATTTTGCCGAATCGATCACGAGTAAGCTAGGATTTTGGGGTACGTTGTGCCGTCGGCAATCGGATGATGTTTGGATTATATCCGAGTCGGGCGCAGAGTTTATTATGGGTGGTGAGCCTTCTACGCCGAAACGTGGCACATTTTATGTTAAGACTGCCGCTCGCCCGCCATATGCTTTGGGTCGCAATATACAACCCGAGCGGTTGGTGACGCCTGCAATAGATGTTGCAGATAATGATGATATTGCCGCCAAGTATACTTTGGATGAGGCGCAGAGTGTTTAGTGTGATTTTAGCGATTTTTGTAAATTATCCTTTTTTTGCTTTTAATTTATTATATTATATGTTTTGACGATATTTTTTAGAAATTGTTTTTTAATAAATGTGATGAAATATTTTAACTAATTTTGCACTGAAATTTCTCAAAAATACATGAATAGCTCAGGTGGGAAAAATTATCATGATCTAATATAAGAATTCTCATAATAATGATCAAAGTGGTGACCATGAGGATGATGACTGCATGTGATGTGACATCACATCATGAGGTAGTTCTTCAAACTGTTGTAATAAATTGACGCTTTTATTCAAAGTTATGAGGTAAATTGCAACGAAATTATGTCATTTCATTTGTTTTCATGAATATGATCTGATGATTTAGGATATATGAAGGTATGTACATACCAGGTGTGTTTGTTGAAGTTTGCCGCTTTTTTCGATAAAGAAAACACTTAATTTTCAGAGGAATCTCAAAATTTTCAAAGTATTGACCATTGGTTTTTACACATTTCGCCCATCTCTCAGGCAAATTATGGATACCATTCCAAAAAAACTTTTTCTCTTTCGAGGCAAACCATTCGACGAGCCAGTCGAAAGACTTCTTCAAAATTAGCGAAGCACTGCTCTGCAAGGGAGTGTCCCATCGAATCGAAAAGGTTATAGTCGGACGGGGCGAGGTCTGGAGAGTACGTCGGGTGCGATAACATTTCCCAATTAAGTGTTTTTAATGTGTCTTTCACCAGTTTAGCGGTATGAGACGGCGCGTTGTCATGTTGCAAGATAACTTTGCCATGTCTTCGGGCCCATTCCGACCGTTTTTCGATCAACGCATGATTCAAATAGATCATTTGTTGTCGGTAGCGATCCGTGTTCACCGTTTCACCAGGTTTTAACAACTCGTAGTACACCACACCACACTGGTCCCACCAAACACAGAGCACTGTCTTACGGCCAAAGCGATTTGGCCTTGCAGTCGTTGGGCCAACTTCACCAGGGGAAAGCCATGATTTTTTTCGCTTCGGGTTCTCAAAATAAATCCATTTTTCGTCCCCCGTGTCAATTCGATGCAGAAAAGATTTCCTTACGAATCGTTGAAGCAGCATTTCACAAACGGTTTTTCGATTTTCCATTTGTCTATCGTTCAGCTGGTGTGGCACCCATTTTCCATACTTCTGGATCTTTGTCATGGCTTTTAAACGTTTGCAAATTGCTCCTCGAATCACATGTAGTGTTTCTGCCAATTTTTGTTGCGATTGGGTTGGATCAACATCCAATAACGCCTGCAATTCCTCGTCTTCGAACCTTTTCGCTGCACCAGGATGTTCATTGTCTGTCAAATCGAAATCTCCACTCTTAAATTGACGAAACCATGTCTCACATGTTCTAACCAACATACATGCCAAATCATAGAAATTTACACATATTGCTAGTGACATCTACTAGGTAAAACCGGCACACTTCAACAAACACACCAGGTACATATGATATTGTATATGTATAGGGCGATTGGATTTCGTAAAGCAGTTACGACGTAATCTTTATAATACAATTGATTATGGAACAAGTCATAAGGTTTGTAGTAAGAAAGCATTACTCAGACGAGATTTCATCTGGCTACATTCAGCATAGGAGCCGTTTGAAGTACTTAGTCATCGTTTCGCCAACTTTTTTCAATAACTCAGCTGGTTTCTCATCGGATCCCACCACTTAATTGTTTTTTAGAAGAAGCAACTCTATTCTTTACGTTGGAACGATGAAACCTCGATTCCATCGTCTGTTCCAGGGTTTAGGATTCAGGCCCACAAACTATGGATTTTGCATTTTTAGTGCAATCTGTCCGTAGGAGTGTTTCCTCTGAAGATCGATCGCCTTATAAGATTGCGCCTCAAGTACTTCGCACCTATGTCTTTTTGGCTTCTCGACCTGTAAAATATTTATATACGTAGATACAATTATTCTATAATCATAAGGTACATATTTGGCACATACGGTTACGAATCGAAGTTGATTCTTTTATGTTGAAATCAGGTTCTAAAGACAATCATATTCATATGCCTCATTATGCCTCTACTATGGAGTCCCTTCAAGAAATTTGCAATCCTTTATGTGATATGCAGACCTATTAGTCTAACCTGATTCTTTCAAAAGACGTTTGAAAAGATTCTAGACGCTTACATTAGAGATAAGCTACCGTCGACCAATATATCAAGAGCGCAACACACTAAAACGAAGGATAGATCCACTGAGACTACCATTCACACACTAACTCCAAAAAAAGGAAAGAATAAAAAATCTGCTAACCTATAGGAAGATTAACTCGGAGTGGAACGAATGCAGACTGCTTAAGCTAGCTCATAGAGGAACTTCAATTGTTGGTGTTCTGTCCCCACTCCTGTGGCTACTCATAGCGAATTAGATTCTGGGAAAATTCGAAAGGCAACCTATACAGACAACACAGTTATAGTTGTTACGTGGAAATTCCTAGATACTATCAGTAACGTAATGGAAAGCGCTCTAAGAGTCGTACAACTATGGGCGACAACTGCTGACAAAACGGATACGGTACTGCTCACAATAAAGTATAAACTCCTCGCGTGAAAGTCTTCAAGTCACAACGGGATGGAGCTCTCCTGGTTACACTGATCAGCTGTTGCACTTTACCTAGGGCCGTTGGTCCTTTGCACTGCCATATGGGGTCCACTTTATACCGATCTAAAGTAGTTATCATATAGGACGTCAAAGACTTTTGCGTAGTTCAAGAAAACCTATAATATCCAATTTTCCATTACCATTGAACTGCGAAGCTCTGAGATATATGAGACGAGTTTCTGCTAAGGTAGGACTCACGCCTTCCGTTTTTAGGCCAATAACTGTCCTTATGTGAAGGCGTAAGCAAGAAATACATGCTTCCTTTGCTGCTCCTGCACTTGATCTTGGTGATTTTGTACGGATGGCACTTTTGGCTATCTCAACACCTATTTCGTTAACCATAGTCAACATGTGGCCTGGAATCCACTATATATGCAGCCGTTTCTCTCGGCCGCCCTGTCTACTGCTTCCCTGCTTCTGGGGGCAATTTCTGATGCAATACGATGTGAGATTATTGCCTGAATTGCCGCCTGGCTGTCGGCATATATATTGATAATTTATATATGGTTTTCACTCCTCCGCCTGGATGATACTGCAGTACTCTGGAAGCTTGAAGGGTTGCCTGAAATTTAGCTCAGCGCAATAAACTCCGGCGATCACCATATTAGCCATTTTTGATCCATCGACGTAGATGTTGCACGTACCACAGGCGGGCAAGCAAGCTCCTGCGCGATCCATTCTCCATGAAGGTAGATTGAAACCTTCTTTCCCAGGCAAAGCATGGTGGTATGTTGTCTATTCTGTCCCCACCATGTCCCTGCATATCGTGCCCGAAGGTTTTAGCGGAGAATTTATCTAAGGCCATCAATCTCATGGCGGCTTTAGTTGCAGTGCTCCCCTCTGCGATTGGTGGTAGGTCAAGTTATATTTCAAGTGCCGCCGTTGGAGTGGTTCTTAGCGCTCTGGTTATGCACAGTGCAGCAAGGCGTTGTGATCGCTCCATTAGTATCCTATGCGAGTTCTTAAGCAGTAACAATGACGAGGCCAGAGGATATGTCCCAGCGTCTTTTCCTCTCCGGCGTGCCTGAGCTCCATTCCACTCCAGAAAATTTATTGTTAACAACCAAAAGAGCGTAAAAAAGTTCATCCACTTAAAAGTAATTCCACAAAGAAAAGCTTATTGGCTATTTTAAAACATTTTTAATTAATTTTATATATGTACAACATGTGTACAAGTGTGTATGAATGTACGTGTAGGTACATATGTACTTTTTGAATTAAATGCTTTGGCGCTGAAGCAAAAAATTAATTTTACAATTCCGCCATTACGATTGTTGTTGATTTTTTTTTTTGTTTTTGCTGCACAGAATTGGCAATGCAGACAAATGTAAATTGCGGTATTATTAACACATGTACACAGTTTAAATAGCTATATACAATATGTATGTAATCGATTGTAAAGTTGTTCGCAAACAATAAAAGATCACCACATTTACATATACGAGGACCAGCTGATAAAGTCGCGGCCTAAAGTCTTAATAAAATGTACAGTTTTATGTTTTTTTTTATTTTTTAACATAATCTCCCCCAAGTGAAATACACTTTTCGTAAATAAAATGCCTTTATACCACTGTAAAAATATTATTTAGATTCTTCAAAACGCCGCTTTCATCTCACTGTCGTCTGAAAATCGTCGTCTCCGTAACTCCTTTTTTAAATTTGAAAAAAAGGAAAAACTTACTGGGAGTCCGGACTGTAGAGTGGATTCTGAGTGGATTTCTGTAAGCCCAGTAGCTTTTAAGGGGTGAAGCCACTCTAGAGGTTGAAAAATATACTCCTTTTCAAAAATTTGTTGTAGGAATATAGGAAAGGAATAGAATTTATATTTAACCATTTCATTGTATACTATTTATCCATTTTGAAGCGTTTGCGTGAGAATATTCGTCTCAAAAGGAAGGATTTGTGGGACAACAAGTCATGGTTTCTACATCATGATAATGCGCCAGCTTATACGTCTCGTCTTGTACGCGATTATTTGACCAAAAACAACGTAAATATTGTTCCGCAAGCACCGTATTCACCCGACATGGCACCGTGTGACTTTTTTCTTTTCCCTAAACTCAAATTGCCGCTTCGTGGAAAGCATTTTCAGTCGATTGAAGTCATAAAAGAGAAATCGAAGAAGGAACTGAAAGCCATATCTAAAGCGGCCTACCAGAAGTGTTATGAAGATTGGAAAAAAAGGTGGCATATGTGTATCGCCTCTAATGGTGACTATTTTGAAGGGGATAAAATAAATATTGAAGAATAATTAACCGTTTTTGTTTTATTGAGCCAGTCTCGTTTATATTTGAAGAAGGTATGTCTTGAAGTATAAAAAAATATTCTTTAATTATTATTTTGTTACAAAATGGCGGTGATAAAGTCTATTATTTAGCCCATGATACTTAGAAAGGCGTTCACGGGAGGACCGATTTCTTCTAAAGGATGAGACCGAGAACAGAAAAGCAAAAAGTTTTATGATCAACAAACCATGGTCCTTGGAAGTGCGCATGGATTTACTTTTTAATTAATTTTTGTGAAAGCGGCACACTTGTTTTTAAAAAGATTGATTATTGACTGAAAAATACGCACTAAATTATTAAATAAAAATTTTTACATTTAATCGAAAAAAACGTATTTGTGAAGCTACCATCAAAATTTCAGATAAATCGATGCAATAGGGTCTGAAAATCTGTCCTCCCAATTTTAAAAATCTACTCAGCACACGCTCTGATGGATTGCAGCAAAATAAAAAGTTCATTTATTTGAAATATTTTTTTCACTTTAAAACCAATTGCATATCATTTCTAGGATCCAAAGGTACCCTGTGAGCATAAAAATATTGCGTTTTCCAAAATCTTACAGTGGCTTTACCCCTTAAGGCATGCCTCACAACCTGAGCGGTGTGAACGGGTGCGTTGTCTTAAAGAAAGAGCACTCCGCGCGCTCATTTGTCACGTCTCTTCTGTACGACTGCCTCACACGCCGTTCATTGTAGTTCCCTTTGGCAAATAATCAACTAATAGTAGCCACATTCCTCGACGCCAACTTTTCTACTTTAAATTTTTTTGGTGGCCTTTCCAGTTTTTTAATCACTCCTGTTTGTACTCGCAATTATACTGACATATCCAAGTTTCATCCAATGTTACAATGCGGTTACAAATTTCATTCAAATCATCTTGACGCAACTCCAAAAAATATTTCCAACTCTCCAATGGTCGCTGCTTGTCGAACGGCATAAGCATTCGCGGTACCCAACACGCACCTATTTTTCTCATGAACATTTAAAGAAAGAGCACTCCGCGCGCTCATTTGTCACGTCTCTTCTGTACGACTGCCTCACACGCCGTTCATTGTAGTTCCCTTTGGCAAATAATCAACTAATAGTAGCCACATTCCTCGACGCCAACTTTTCTACTTTAAATTTTTTTGGTGGCCTTTCCAGTTTTTTAATCACTCCTGTTTGTACTCGCAATTATACTGACATATCCAAGTTTCATCCAATGTTACAATGCGGTTACAAATTTCATTCAAATCATCTTGACGCAACTCCAAAAAATATTTCCAACTCTCCAATGGTCGCTGCTTGTCGAACGGCATAAGCATTCGCGGTACCCAACACGCACCTATTTTTCTCATGAACATTTGATCATGCAAAATCACTCCAGCTCGTTTTTTGCTAAGCTGTAATCCTTCTGGTATCTGCCACATTTTCATTTTTCGATCAGTCAGTACTAATTTTTCGACTTTCTGAACATTTTCTTCGGTCACGCCCTGGACGGGGTTCATCTTCGCAGGTCTTTCCTACTCGTGAAAACAGCCGAGCCCATTTTTTCACCACCGTATATGAATGGGCAGATCTCTGAAGAACCGATGGCATCTCTTTAAAAATTTCTTTCAGAGTACTTCCGTTTTTTCCAAGGAATTTAATCACAGCGGGATTCCGGAAACTGCGAGAATTTCCAGTTTCCGTTGAAATAGTATTGTTGTTTGTTCCAGGTACGAAATTTTAATGAACTTAATAAAAAAAATTTGTATTTTTTATACTAATAATGAGTCCCGCAATTAGTATTATCAGTAACGAGATGATCTGTCAACCGTATGTCGCGACTTTATCAGCCGCCCCTCGTACATATATATACAGGGTGAACCATCTGTTGCGATAATGGCTTGTCCGACGCTTCATTCCAGTATATTTTGTGCAATGAATTATGGTGGGGTGTATCCGCCAAAAAGATCATCGGACCGAATTTTTCCAAGAACGAGGCTGGGGCTACAGAACGCTACTGCGTGACTTTGTGTTTCCGGAAATAATTGATAATGACATGGTCCCTTCTGATTCCAACAGAACGGAGTCACAGCACACACTAGCTACGATTCAATGAAACTACTACACACGATGTTCGACCGAAGCATTATATCGAAAAACGTCGACTTCGACTAGCCGCCGCACTCTCAGGATTTGACGCCACCGGACATCTTTTTATGGTGGTATTTGAAGAGCAAAGCTCAAATCGACAGGCCGCTGACCATAGCTCAGCTCAAAGCCAATGTTAAAAGTAGTTTTAATCAAAAATTATTCACATCTCAAATGCTGTCGAAACTCATGGCACATCATGTAAATAATACAATATATTTGGCTCTTTGTAAGTATAACCGCGACTTTCGGCCGAGCTCCTCCTGCGTCTTGATTTTTTCTCCACAAATGGAGAGACCAACAGTTTATACTAAGCCGCCTCCGAACGGCTGATAGATTTTTATGAGGAGTTTTTATTTCAAGTCTGAAGTACATTCGGTTTCATCGGCGATAGGAACTCGGACAGATCACTGTGCACCACCACTCAATCAGATTGGGAAGTGTAGCGAGGTGGAATCAACTCTACACTCTCTTCTAAATTTCCTTGCCATCCTGAGGCTAAATATCAGGTTCAGTGAGACTCAGTTGAGCTTCAATGAAGGGATCAGGTAAATATTTTCTCCTTTAATTATCTTCGCCCAATGTGGTTTCCTTTTTATACTTTTTTTATTGCGTTTCTCTTCGGTAGCGGCGATGTTCGCCGAGTCCGTGGAGTTAGTGATCCGATGAAATTCTTTAAATTATCTTTCCAGGTATATCACTATAGCTACTTTAGACCGAATAGGCAATTGAAAAGTAAAGTCCTCTTCCGACGAACGAAAATCAAACTCTACAAGTCGCTCATGGCGACGTCAACAGCTGATGAGTCCGCTTTGGCAGCCTTCGAGAGAAAAGTTTTGCGAACGATTATGATCCTTCGCATTGGTAACGGCGAATACGATGACGATGCTATAAGATAATATTGACTTAGTTCAACGAATGAAGAGACAACGGCTAGACTGGCTAGGTCATGTTGTCCGAATGGATGAAAGCATTCCAGCTTTGAAAGAATTCGGTGCAGTAGATAAAACCTCCACTCCGTTGGAAGGATCAGGTGGAGAGTTACCTGGTTTCACTTGGTATTTCCAACTGACGCCAAACAGCGAAAAGAAGAGATGAATGGCGCGCTATAACTGATTCGGCTATAATGGCGTAAGTGGTGCAAACGACAATAAAGAAGAAGAAGGAGAAGAAGAAGAAGAAGTGTATCACTATAAAAAATTAAATTCTTCTTCCACTAATTAAGAAAGCGCAGCATAGGCGATTCTCCATTTTAGAACCAGAATTTAATTTAATTTTAATTAAAAAAAAAATATTCCAAAATGCGCTCTCTCCTTGCTGGCAACTCACTTTGTATTTAAATCCTTCCAATCATGCATATGTCACACTTTTAATTAAGCACATAACAAAATTGACCTTTAAGCATTACCGTTATCACTCAGATCATTAAATACGCTCACCACGCTAAGTGTTTGCTGACAACCTCAGCAAAAGCAACGGTGAATTTATTAAAAAATTTATAAGTTGCACTTAACTACCAGCCACAGCGCATAATATGTATGTATGTATGCATATTTGCATGTACATACGTGTATGTTTGTAAGTGAAAAATACACATATTAGAAGCCAAGTACACAGGTGATTAGATGTGTTTGTAGGTATATATATTTTGGTTTCATATATATACATATGAAAGGATGTGCTTGCATGCATATTTTCCTCAACCCACACTGCGGTGCACAAACAACTCGGTCGTTTGGAGGCCCACAAATATTCACACATATTTGGGGACCACAAACTGAAATGGCGACAACACACCACATACATACACGCACACCCACGTACACATACACAAATATAGCGTTGATATTAGCGTGTACAAAATTTTTCAATTATGCAAATTTCCAGCAAACACACACACGCACACAAATACATAAGCTTTTACACTTAAACACCTACGTTAGCTCACATACATATGCACACATACACGTATACATGCGTACATATGTACATACTCATATCGCATGTACTCACTTCCGCTTATTTCCGCTTATTTCGCAAAATTCCACTTGTCAACACATCGCTGCTGCCGTGTGCGCGTTGGCAATTTGGCGCCCAAATACCTGTTACACAACCAACCAATCAACCAATCAACCACGCACATATACACACACTCTCTCTCTCTCCACTCACCCCCATACCCACACTCTCATGCACCACACTACGTAATGAAGTGTCACTGTCGCCACTCTCCTCTCGCCTACTCATCCATCAGCCGGCGGCCTAAGGTGTTCATATTGGTTTTTCGTCACTTTGGTAGCAGCTTTTTAGGCGTTCGCTCGTTGCCAAATCACCAATCGATGCGCATACAAATGCTAATGAGCAAAACCACCAATTAAGGCTAAAATTAAACCGTTACCGTTGACTTTTCAACATATCACCTGGATGTTCTCCAAAATTTCGCTTTTTTTTTGCTTTAATTTTGTCGAAATGCGCGTTTTTGAGTTAACGTTCGAATTGCAGAGAGATTATGTTGATGACTGCTGTATTTTTTTGCCATTGCTTTGAGTATTCCTACTCACTAATGGTGTTTAGAAATTTATTTTTGCCTCGAAAGAGTCTTTCTTCCAAGTGTGAGTTCATTTGCAATTGCAAAAGTTTTGAAGTGGAATATGTGAAATTTTAATGATTTCTAAGTTGTCAAAATAATTCAGTAACAGCTCAGTAGTCAGAGGTAAGTTTGATGGAATCAAATATTAGATACCCGGCTGCTTGAATGGAAAACTATTTAAAGTGTTTTTGGCGTGGATTTGTTAGCCAAATTACAGTTGGCACCAAACGGCGCAGAGAGGTCCTTGGCAATTCATCATTTACCAGGGGTGTTAGTTGAAGTGTGCCGGTTTTACCTAGTAGATGTCGCTAGCAATATGTATAAATTTCTATGATTTGGCAGGTATGTAATTTTTTTCTATTGACATTAACTTACAAAAATACGCAAGTCACATTCCGCCAAAAGAATAGCGTCATATTTGTTTACCTCAGTGAATATGTCGAGTTTTGTTCCAAGTAAATCGCATTTGCGGCATTCGTTGCTTTTCTTATTTCATCAAAAGAAAAAAACAGCTGACGCTTCACCGGTTGCTGGTAGAAACTTATGGTGAACATGCTCCAGTGATTAGAACATGTGAGACATGGTTTCGTCAATTTAAAAGCGGAGATTTCGATTTGACAGACAATGAACATCCTGGTGCAGCGAAAAAGTTCGAAGACGAGGAATTGCAGGCGTTATTGGATGTCGATCCAACCCAATCGCAACAAAAATTGACAGAAACACTACATGTGACTCGAGGAGCAATTTGCAAACGTTTAAAAGCCATGGGAAAGATCCAGAAGTATGGAAAATGGGTGCCACACCAGCTGAACGATAGACAAATGGAAAATCGAAAAACCGATTGTGAAATGCTGCTTCAACGATTCGAAAGGAATTGTCACGGGGGACGAAAAATGGATTTATTTTGAGAACCCGAAGTGAAAAAAATCATGGCTTTCCCCTGATGAAGCTGGCCCATCGACAGCAAGGCCAAATCGCTTTGGCCGTAAGACAATGCTCTGTGTTTGGTGGGACCAGTGTGGTATGGTGTACTATGAGTTGTTAAAACCTGGTGAAACGGTGAACACGGATCGCTACCGACAACAAATGATCAATTTGAATCATGCGTTGATCGAAAAACGGTCGGAATGGGCCCGAAGACATGGCAAAGTTATCTTGCAACATGACAACGCGCCGTCTCATACCGCTAAACTGGTAAAAGACACATTAAAAACACTTAATTGGGAAATATTATCGCTCCCGCCGTACTCTACAGACCTCGCTTTTCGCTTATTTTGAAGAAGTCGAAAAATGGGTCGTCGAATGGTTTGTTTCGAAAGCGAAAAAGTTTTTTTGGAATGGCATCCATAATTTGCCTGAGAGGTGGGCGAAATGTGTAGAAATGGTCAATACTTTGAATAAAAGAATTTTGAGATTCCTCTGAAAACTCAGTGTTTTCTTTATCGAAAAAACCGGCAAATTTCAACTAACACACCTGGTATCTGTTGCATCAACATCGGAATGACGGAGTGTCTAACTTGAGATTTCAATGGACTACCCTGTCTAAAGTAGCACGTGTTGTTGACATTGTTGTTGATTTCGAGTCTTCGAGCAATAGGTTAGATTGCATTTCCTGAACTTTTGGCCCTTTACTAAACCTAAATTGGAGACATTCAATGGCAATTTGGCAGTTCTACTAGTAGTCCTACTAGCAGCCTGTTGTCTGTTGTCAGACGAAAAATAAGATCACTTCTTACGCGTGCTGCACTTCTATGTACAGGACCGATAAGACCATAGTTCCGTTCTCTTCTAAAAGGCAGCCCTCTTTAGCTGGTCCATCAGCTGCCACAATGACTTCGATGTCCATATACCCTGGCACCCATTAGATGTGATCCTTTCTCTTCTCCGCCAGTGCCAGTGCCATCACAGCCGACTTCGTGCTGCAAGCAAATCGATCTTTAATGGCCGTTACGCTACGAATATAGGTATACATAAAAATGTATTCACCTTCTATGAAGACCGATTTTGCCGAGGAAGACTGTATATCCCACTCCAATGTTAAGTTTAGCACCATCTGTAAACAAACCTTAGTCTTTTGATCTAACAAATTGTCAATATTGTAAGATTCCCTAAAGCCGAGCGAGACAAAAGCTACGAAATGAGTACCAACGAAGTTCCTGTGCGATGGGACAGGTGACTCCGAGTCCACTGGTTTCATCCAAGCTGGTATTTTGTATTTCTTTGTAAATAGAATCAAATTAAGTTCTACAGAATCGGCCCAATTATTTATTGTTCCAAGAGCTTAATTCTCCAGAGATCCAAGATTTGACCAACCACTTACTATAACTGTACTGTCATCTGAGAAGGCTGAATGCATTGCTCCTCCTCTTTCCCCGGGTAGAGTTCAAAGAAGAAGATATAATGGTTCCTAGATGGGCGAAATTGTCTACGCCTTCATAATTTGACTGTCAACTGTAATGCTGGAGTCCAGGCACTAGTGCGCCAACTATATGGGTGTTAACGGTAAATGTTTTGTTTTGTCCTTGTTCACTATCCAACCATTTCATTTCGCTTTCAGGTCCAAAATGGAGAACTTATAACTAACGGCTCGGTTGTTGAAGTCGGGGATAGCTCTTTAAGCTTTGTAGCTCGTTATATAATATTTTCTTCAACGTTTGGTTAAAAAAGTTATGCGACTTAGGGTCATCTAGTTTGAAAACTATGACTGCCAATTTCAGCAGAACTTTTGGTGGACTTTATTAGTTTTACGCCACAATGTTACGAGTAGCTCAGTCTGCGCACCATCGGCTACCGCCGTTTGCTTTTGCTATTCGGGTGATGGAACATAAACTTCATTGCTATCGATTCACCATTACCGATTGCCTCAATTTCATTGTATATTAGCAGTTTGTAGAGGTGTCCTTCATAAACTCGTTGTGCTCTGAACATCGTCACGCCCTGTCAGAGCATTTTAGAGCTTTACCCCGTCGGCCTTTTTCTCAAGCTCAGGTAAAGTAAGAAGTAATACAAAGACACACAGTAGATTTAAGTCAATTATACTTTAAGAAGAGTAAGAACGGTTCAAAGGTATATTCTCTTTATATTTTAATATTTCTTGCCCCACTTTCGCTGTCATAATTCATAACTTTAATTTTCTTTCTTGTTACCACTTTCATTTTTTAATTTCCTTTTTGGTACTGGTCAACCGCACTGAAATAGTTTTTGCACTTTTTTACGCTTTCTAAACCATAAAATCTACTTTGTATGTAGACCAGGCGTTTAACGTAAATGGAAAAACTCTGCAAATAAATCTTCTTTGCGAATTTAACGTTCATATCCTTTCATGCTGTTATGACCGCCTTTTACTTTATGCCTGCAGGGTATATTCACTTTGTGAAAGTTTCTTACCAGCGTACATTTTCAGCGCAAGGCATTATAAGTTCCTCCATTATGTTTTTGTTATGAGAAAGAGCACGGTTACATGCAAAGCATTTCAAAATCTCAAATTCTTGTAGAAAATGTGCACTTGGCTTTAAATTCTATATTTTATATAAATTTTTTATATATTTTTTTCTTTTTTAGAAATTTTTACTTCCACTTTTACAACACTTTTAGGTTCATTTCAATTTTGTTTATTTTTTTTTACGTGGCAAACTTTAAATTGAAATAAAAATTTAAACTTACAAAATTTTAACTCCGTGATTACGAAAATGTTATAAAATATAGTATATACATGTACTCTTATGCCTGCACTAACTTTTATTAAAATTAAAAGGAAATTAACGAAATGCCTTTCCTTGGTGTTGGTATAGGACTTATTATACTCACCGGCAGCAGCTGTTTCGTGTTAGGCGCTTTCTATGAGCACTGTGATTTTCTGCGAAAGCTTCATGAACTCATACAGGAGAATCCATACGCTTTCTATATACGGGAAAAATTATACGCAACGGTTGGTGATTATTATACTAATCCGCTCGCCCAAGCAGTGTATACATTTGTAAACAACAAACAACATTTCTTTTTCAGCTACGGCTTTTTAATCCGAACTGCTTGCAACGAATGCCAGACTCTTGCTCACGCATGTCAGAGATCATGAAGTATGGTTTTCCCGGTCTGGATGATATACGTGTCTATTCGGATTTTGTACTTTCCTATGACCGACGTAATCGTGTTGCACATTGGGTTTACGAACATTTACGCGCACCTTGCGTTAAAGCGAATGGCACAAATATAAATCGCAAAGAATGTGGGTATCAACCGGATATGAGTGTACCGTCTAATTTTCGCGCTAACTTGACTGATTATAAAAATTCTGGCTTCGATCGTGGCCATCTAGCAGCAGCCGGCAATCACAAATGCCATCAGACGCATTGTAATGAGACATTCTATTTAACAAATATTGCACCACAAATTGGTAAGGGCTTTAATCATGATGCATGGAATCAGTTGGAAATTTATGTACGTGAATTAACTGAAAGTTATGGCTCTGTTTATGTGTGTACTGGACCACTTTATAAGCCAAAACGTCAACTAGTTGAATTTGCTACTTATTCAGAGCACACTAGGCCCACAGGTGAGAAGTGGTGCGTGGAATATGAAGTAATTGGAGAGAATACCGTCGCTGTGCCAACGCATTTTTTCAAAGTAATTCTTGTGGAATCGAAAATGTCAGGCGGACATCCGTATATGGAGGCGTATATAATGCCTAATGCACCGATTGGCAAAAACATCAACATTCGAAATTTTCTGGCTGACATCAGAGAAGTTGAGCATATTGCCGGGCTACAATTTTTCAATGGCATTCGGCGAAGTTTCTTTTTTGGTACTAATTACAGCACGACACCAGAGATATACAACAATTTTCAGTGAATAATAGTTTGAGAAAAAGGAATTGAAAAGATTTTGAATAAAAAAGTTTTCTTCACAAAAAAAATTATAATTTGAAAACGCCATTTCGATTCTACATCGAAAATTAAATATAGGCCAAACACGAAGCCACTTTACGGATGTCACTCACTTTCTTAACTTGTTAGTAACGTAATGTATTCACAGAATTTAAATTCACACTTTATTTTGTTAAAAGATTTTGCAAAATTAATTTCAAACTGCATAAATACACGCACTTCCGTCAAATAGAATGCGCCAACTGTCAAAAAATAGCGGAAATGATAGAAAAGAAAAGAAAACTGTAGATAATCCAGTGAATTATATCCCGTTCAGTGATGTAATATGAATAATGATAAAACAAAGCTACCAATTCGAAAAATTTGTCAAATTTAGTAGGTAGTTACATGTTTTTAGAGGGAGTTATGACAATAACTTATATTACAGAATACCGTTAAGTACATTTATTAAATAATTTCCGATTTGTATACATCAACTTTTGTTCATTTATGTACATTGAACATACCCTTAGAATTTCACACATTTTGGTGCTACCATCTGGAAGAAATTTCTGTAGTTATTCATTTCTGCTGTTTGCATGCAAAATAATGATATTATAATCAAAATGCTAAACAAAAAGTGATTATTATTTTTTCTTTGAACTCCAAACGAGTTATTTTAATACATTTTTTAAGCTCAAACCCTTTGAACTTATCAACTTAACAACAAGACACATATATTCATCGGAGTGGCAGCACTGTTTACGTGGCAAACGTCAAAATTCGTATGTAAAGCAAATTGGAACTGCTCTGACGTGGAAGTGACATTTTTTCACAATTTCTTTCTCGTTTATGAAAGAAATTTAAACAGTTTTATTATTAAAAATTGTTTAAATAAATAGTGAGTGTGTGTGTTGAAAAGTACACTTTCGTAGTACTTTATTTTTTTTATAAAAATAACTAATTTCTGGTAGTATTATAGGCTGCGAAATCCACACGTATTTGCCAACAAAGTGCAGTGCATTCGGTGAGAAAGTTCAAGTTTTTTCTTCACTGACCCACTCTTCACCTTACATTTACTTCCAACACTTGGTTCTTTAAAGGAAATAATTAATTTTTATAAAAAGTACGAAGAGCTAAGTAAAAAAACATGAATCCAAACATGTATGGGGCGCCGCCACAACAACAACAATTTGCTCAAGGCTGGCCACCGGCACCACAACAACCAACGCAACCAAGTGCTGGACCACCACCACCACAAATGGGAGCACCAGGTGTCGGCGCTTATCCACCTAGCAATATGCCACCAACGTCAACAGTACCAACAAGTACAGGACCATTGGGCGCATTACCACCACAACAAAATTATGGGCAAGGACAACAGCCGGGATTACTCAATGGCAACTATCAACAACAGGTTTGTGTGAATGTTGTTTTCACTGCTAAAGCACAGTGTTAAAAAGAGCTTTTAAGTAGGTTTTAAATGATAAGAAAACCGACTTCGCTCTATTTCGGGTCAACGAAATCAAAAGTGATAACGCAACAAAACTGTGTAGCTATTGTATTAAGCACTTCCGCTTTATGTAAACATTTTTAAAATTAATGTATTTTTCACTACAGTTAACAAATGCAATGGGTGGTCTCTCTGTGAATGCGTTAAAGCAGCCTGCAGGTGTTCCTCCTCATAGTAATGCACCATATACAAACGCAAATATGCCAGGCGCACCACCGCCGAGCAGTGGTGGACTAGATGCTCCCCCATTGTCAAATGGGCCGCCAACAAACGTGCAATCGCAACAACAACTTTCAAATGCTAACAACAATTTCATGCCGGGACCACCATATTCGAACGGGCAAGCAGCTAAACCACCACAGCCCCAACAGCCGCAGGTGCCTGCTTCCATGTATCCACCAGCACCGAATTCGGCGACACCGCCTGTGCAATCAGTGGCCGGTGGACCTAATCAGATGACGGTGAACAGCGCAAACATACCCGGATTACCGCATATGCCGCCAAAAACGGTATGTTGTGCTCAATTTAAATTTTGATCTTGTGATAAAGTTGTTTATGTAATTTTAGATTAATATGCCAGGACAACCACCAGTTGCCGCTACACCACCCACATCAGCTGCAGGCGGAATGCCACAATACCAGCAACCAGGACCACAACTGATAGGGCCACCACGCCCTGGCCAAATTCCACCACAACCCATGTCGCAGCCACTTGGACCACCACAATCACAGCAACAACAGCCAGCAATGTTACCTGGTCATCCAGGTTTGCCTCCTACTACGGGAGCACCAACATTGCCACAACAACCCGGGATGCCACCAATGCCTGGTTATCCACCACAACCACAACCACAACAACAAGGATATCCACCACAGTCGCAACAGCAACCCGGTTATCCACCACAGCCACAACATCAACCCGGCTATCCTCCACAACAACCTGGTTTTCCTGCGCAGCAACAGCAGCCTGGTTATCCATCCCAACCTGGTTATCCTCCGCAGCAGCCAGGTTACCCTGGACAAATGATGCCCCCACAGCAACCCGGCCAACCACCAATGCCCGGCCGCCCAGGTTTTAATGTATGCTAATAACGATGTATTCTTTCTCTTCGTGTACACTAATTGTGATGTATTTACGTTTCTAGCAACCACCAGCACCAGGCGGCATGTATCAACAGCCACAACAGTATCCACAAGCTCAACGCCGTCTCGATCCCGATCAGATGCCAAATCCCATAAGTGTTATTATTGAAAATCAACGTAATGCCGGTGGTGCCTTTGTCACCAATCAAGCAGGTCTACTACCGCCACTGGTAACCACTAAATATGTAGTCCAGGATCAGGGCAATTCATCACCACGTTATGTCAGGTGAGTTTCTATTATGTCCGCTAGTTTTTATTTACCCATTAACTGAACAATTCCTCTCACACGCAGATCCTCTTTGTATTGCATACCTGCAACTGCTGATTTAATGAAGTCAACAGCTTTGCCATTTACCTTGATTGTCTCACCAATGGCACGCACCGTTGAAGGTGAATATGAGCCACCAATTGTTAACTTTGGTGAACTGGGTCCCATTCGTTGCAATCGCTGCAAGGCATATATGTCACCGAACATGCAATTTGTCGATGCTGGTCGCCGCTTCCAATGTCTTATGTGCAAAGTGACCACAGAGGGTAAGTCTTTATTTAAAAACTAACCACAAATCGCTTTTCCATAATTTTTACACCAAACAACGTTTTTAACTTCGCAGTGCCAACGGAATATTTCCAACATTTGGATCACACTGGTCAACGTGTCGATAAATATGAGCGTCCCGAGCTGGTTTTGGGCACATATGAGTTTTTGGCCACCAAGGACTATTGTCGTGTAAGCAAATGACTTTTGTTTTACTCATTTATCAGCATTGAAATTTTTTGCCTTCATTTAACAGAACAATATGCCGCCTGAAATACCAGCATTTGTATTTGTCATCGATGTCTCTTACAATACCATCAAATCGGGTTTAGTACATCTTCTGTGCTCACAGATCAAAGAGGTTCTAAAGAACTTGCCCGTTGACCAGGGTCAGGATAAATCAAAAATGCGTGTTGGTTTCATTACCTACAACAGTACAGTACATTTTTATAATATTAAAAGTAGTTTGGCACAGCCACAAATGATGGTAGTCGGCGATGTGCAGGTGAGTTGCTTAAGATTTGCAATAAAAATATATTTAATATAATTAAAAATTTTAAAATAAATAAATTTCACACAGGACATGTTTATGCCACTACTCGACGGTTTCCTCTGTCATCCCGAAGAGTCAGAAGCTCTTATCGACGCCTTAATGGAACAAATCCCGAAAATGTTTGTCGACACGAAGGAAACAGAAACTGTGCTCTATCCAGCCATACAAGCGGGCTTGGAAGCATTAAAAGCTTCAAATTGTGCCGGTAAATTATTGGTTTTCAATTCAACGCTTCCAATCGCTGAGGGGCGAGGCAAATTGAAGAATCGAGATGATCGCAAATTACTCGGTACTGATAAGGAGAAAACCGTACTCACGCCACAATGTGTTTCATACAATCAATTGGGCCAGGAGTGCGTACAGAATGGTGTGTCCGTTGATTTGTTCTTATTCAATAATTCATACATCGATATTGCAACATTGGGACAGGTATCACGTATGAGTGGTGGTGAGGTCTACAAATATACATACTTCCAAGTGAGTTACTTATGAAGTTTTTTTTCTAATTAATATAATTCATTTGCAAATGTGTGTATTTCTAAAAGGCTGACCTGGATGGCAAACGTTTGATTGAGGATATAATTAAGAATGTATCACGCCCAATTGCTTTCGATGCCGTTATGCGCGTGCGCACATCGGCAGGCATACGCCCTACTGATTTCTATGGACATTTCTTCATGACAAACACAACCGATGTTGAGCTGGCTAGTATAGGTAAGTGCATTTTGAAAATTTTGCAGTTTCTTTCCGTTTTTACAATTATTTCCATTAAAATAACAGACTGCGACAAGGCGGTCGCCATTGAAATAAAACATGACGACAAATTACCGCCTGAGGAGAATATTTATCTGCAAATCGCACTGCTCTACACATCGGTTAGTGGTCAACGACGTTTGCGTGTTTTGAATTTGGCACTACGCGCCACCACCACCGTAGCGGAAATCTTTAAAAGTTGCGATTTGGATGCCATGATGTTGTTCTTTGCTAAACAGGCCTGCACCAAATTGCTTGAGCTCACACCGAAACAAGTCAAGGACAATCTGATTAATCGTTCAGCACAGATATTGGCATGCTATCGTAAACATTGTTCTTCGCCCACATCAGCTGGTCAACTTATACTGCCCGAATGTCTGAAACTTTTACCGCTCTATATATCTTGTTTGTTGAAGAATGACGCTATCTCTGGTGGTGCCGATATGACACTCGACGATCGCTCTTATGTCATGCAATTTGTACAGGCTATGGATTTGAATATGTCCGTTAGCTTTTTCTATCCACGTTTCATTCCAATTCATAATGTAGATGTTGATGACAACGAATTGCCCATGTCCATACGTTGTACGCACGAGAAGATGAACGAAGATGGCGCTTACATACTAGAGAATGGCGTACATCTCTTTGTTTGGTTGGGTCAATCATTACCACAGACATTCATACAACCAATCTTCGGCGTACAGTGCACACAACAGGTGAATGCGGAACGATTTGCGATTATTGGCGAAACGCCATTGGCTGAGCGTATACGAAATATTATCGATACAATTATGACGGAGCGTACTAGAAATATGAGGGTGAGAGCAGTCATTTGAATTATTGTAGAGTAACTTAAACAAAATATACTTTTCATTGCTATTAAACAGGTGAATTGCGTAAGGCAAAACGACAAATTGGAAACTGTTTTCCGACATTTCCTCATCGAAGATCGCGGTACAGATGGCTCGCCCAGCTATGTGGACTTCTTATGTCATATGCATAAGGAGATTAAAGATTTATTAAGTTAGCTTGTAGGTTATGAGAAATGTAGCAGCTGTAATATGTCGCAAAGTGGGTATAGAGACGGTACAATAACTACAACAAAAACCGCAACAACAACAACAACAACAACTGCAAGTAGTCCGCTAATGTGCCGTAGTTATTCACAGAATCGGGCACGTTTGCATAGGCTCTCGCGTAGAAGATGGTAGATTATTATGCAGATTTACACATACATACATACATACATACAAATATACAAATATACTTGAACGCATACGCATACAATAGACGGTTCCATACATTTATTGCAATTTCCACATATACTACATACATACATTACTATAAATAAAAAAAATATAAATAAATACTAACCACACTGTAGTGTAATTGTGTCAATTTGCTTGCTTAAATAACAATTGCTGATTTGAAATTTGCATAATCATTTAATAACCAATTTTGCCTTGTCCAATCATTTGCTTGTGGTCTATTATTATTATTATTATTATTATGATTATTTTGTGTAACTTAGGTCCATTCATACATACATACATACATATATGTTGTGCAAATTTTTACTATATCTATCTATTATAATTAATTATGTAAAGAAAGAGAAGGATTATTATCATATTTGCAAAATATACATATGTATTCCGGAAACATTCAATAAAGTATGTAGTTATAAATAAATAAATGTATCGCGAGTAAGAAATGGTATGAAATTATGGTATAATGACAATTATTAATGAAATTAAATTTACATTTTCCAAATTGGTTATACATACATATATTATTCACGCACTGTTATGCTAATTTGAGTAAGTACGAATGATTGAAATTCAGCTTAAGCGGTTCTAAAAGAAAGGCGTCTTGCAAATTTGCTGTAAAGCGGGAAAAGGCAAAAATAAAATCATCACTTCAAAAAATTATCTAAATTATCTAGATTCTAGTAAAAAAGAAATAAAAATACCACAATTCGAAATCGAACAATTCAAAGCATTACCTTGAAAGTTGATATTAATCAACTCTCTCTCAAAACCGAAAATCGCGTCAGCGGTTACAAAGCGCCAATTATGTATAAATTATATACCATACATACATAAATATTTCAAAACTTTAAAATAAAATTCAAATTAAATAAAAATGTATGATATTTGTTTAAATTTAAATAAAATACGTGTTGACCGTTTAGGTCAACATGTAACATTAGTCCAAGGACAAGAACAGAGCAACACCTCGCAGCTGGGCCTGGCGTCGAACCCAACCCTGATTCGTGGGATTACTTCTGCTTTGTGGGCCATAAACGACTCCAACATTCTCCCATTTCACACTACAATGAGACGATGAGCTGTATATGGACCTGTAATCCCGAAGTGTTCCGATTGTGCAGGAAGTGGTTGTGGAATATAAGGAATCTTCAGTAACTTTGAAGACCCTTCAGACAGGACGTGGAAGAAAAAGTGCCCAGACCACAACCGCCATTAACTCCTTAAGCATCCTTTCAATTCAAGACCTTAAACAAAATCGATCTTGCGCGAGAACTGCTCTTGTCACATTGGATCTGCAGTGCTACTACTGGACACTGGAGGATCCTTATTACCATCGGGTATGAAAAGGTAGACAACGAGTGGCCTGAATGGTCGGCAGTCATCGGTCAAAACTCAAAACTCCGAAAAAATTACCAAAAAGTTCCGCAAAATGATGTCCCGTCTTAGGATTTTTGGGTATTTGGCGTCCGGCCAGAATATTGATAACCTGCTCTGCAAAATCGGCCGGTAGCTCAAACTACCGTAGAGACCATTTTTTCCGCTGAAAGGCATGCCTGTCGTAAGATACAACTGAATTCCAAAAGTTCTGGCGACAGTCGGGTCTTTATACCAAAGCGACCCGGAAGAAGGTCACCCCGCGAGCTCCATCCAAACATGTTCAAAGATAAAAGAGGATTCGCCAGCCCGCACCACCTCAAAATATACCTATGGAGCTTATGACCATTTCTTCCCATTTCCATAGCATCCTCTACCTCCTACCCTCCAAATCTTAGACACCCGCAATATTCATTCCACCAAACAAAATCGACAAGCTCTAAACGCCTTTCATAGAGAATCCGTCAACATCTATAAGCTCTTTTCCCATGAATAGCAAGTTCGAAACCCAATTACCAACCAAAGCAGACGAAGAGCTCGAGCTGGCTCGCACAACAGAGTAGACACTGGCACTATTAAAGTCTGAATATTATAGTACACTAAACTACTAGCTATCCAAATATGATCCCAATACACTTAACGTATATCCTGTATGCAATGAGTCCCCAAACGATAACTACTCATCTCTTTGTATGCCCACCAAAACCCAGTCATCTAATATCCCTCTCCCTCCAAAGAGTTAGATGAGCCTTGTCGCTCTGGGCTAATTTGACCTGCCCCTAGGCGGTGTTCAGCAAGCCGTTCCAACAAAAACCGTTTCAATCTAGGGTACTTAAGTTTGATTGTGGTCGGAGAAGTTTATAAACGTGCAGTCGCGCCCTATAATTTTTTTATAAAAATTATAAATTCTTTTTTTCCTAAACCTGTGTAAAAAAACACTTGTGTAAATACATAATTCAGTGCAATGAACGTTGAGACAAAACCGATTGTCTCAACGAGCCTTAACTGATGTCATAACTGGAATTATTTAACAAAAACTGCATAATATCGCCATACGTTCTAAAATCCATATACTGGGTTATATTATATAAGTTGTATATAAACATATTTTGTAATCTACCGAAGAAAACACAATGAATTTCTTACCATTTTCTATGTGCTTCTACTTATTTACATCACAAATGTTTTTGTTTTTTTTTTTTTGTTTTTATTGTTTATATTAAAAATTTGTCTTTTCGTAATTTCGATAATACAGGCCCAAAGATTAAAGAAAAAATTATTGCTAAATTTATTTATATATTTTTATGTATTTTTCTTCATATGTGTGCCAATTATGATTGTATGTATTCGTGTATGCAGTCAGAGGCTTGTGCATCTGTATTTTACATGTACATACATACTCGTACATATGTACATATAGTTGCTTACTTAAAGTATTTTGCTGTAAATATACATACACGTGTGTAAACAAGTTTATGTTTTCTAACCGTTTGCATTGAAAGTTTCTTTCGTTAGTGTTGTAATAATTTCGAACACTTTATATAGCTGCAGCGTTGCAACTTTTCTTCAGTGCACATTTGTATGTACATACATACATATGTATGTATGGATGCATTTGTGGGCATAAAAAGCATAAAATTACACAATATCATTTGGATGTGTTTGTATTTGTCAGATAAAATATTTATTTAGAAAATAATAAAGTTCATATGGTATATACTTAAACATAACTACATACATACATATGTATATAGTTTGAAAAAATGGAACAACTTTTTGTGTATACTTTTAAAGACACATTTTAAAACTATGCAATAGCCAATTTGAAAACGGCGGGAAGCAATTGTCGACAATAAAAAAAAATAATAATAATAATTTTAATAACACAATTAAAGCATGAATTATTTGAGCAGAAAAAAAAATGTGTTAATGGTAAAAAAAAAATTAACAGTATTAATTAGGCATACGTTTTAGTAAATATCAAATTTGTTTGCCTTTCTAATTTACTACAATTTTCGTTTTTCCGTTTTTCGTTCGTTGGTTACTCTCCCTCCCCTTTAACACTTTCAATTGGCTATTGTAACCTTTATAATAATTTTCCATAACATTTTTGTGGCTTACACTGAGACATCAAGATTAAAATCAATGGACATTTAGATTTACATACCTTTCCATACGAAAGCCACTTTTAACATGTTTTCTTTTTACTTTACTTTCGTAATTTTACTTTTTTCTTTTTATACAAAAAATTGGTTACCGAGTTGCTTTTGCACTAGAAACTCTACAGTTTAAATATGTATAGTTAAGTGCTTGCTTTAGCTAAAACTCATACATACATACCTTTTGTCATATTTTCAAGTCAATTCTAAGTTATATAATATATAATATTAACTATACAAAAGGTTAATGGTAAATTTTTCTTATGTTGTCTTGTTATCTAACATTTTTTTCTTTTTTTTTTTACTAGCATTATGATTTTCTTGATCAAGTATATATATATTTTTAGTTTAATTGTGTACAATTTTCCAATTTTAAATACCATTTTTTTCTTGATACCTTTAATTATCTCTTACATTTGTATTTTTTTTAGAAATTTGTGTTTTTTCTGATATTATAAGTGTATTTTCTTTGTCTATATTTAATGTTTTTTCACAACAATTGTAAATAATGGAAAGGTCAGTTTTATACCCGAAAAATAAAAGAAAAATTTGGAACACATCATATATGTATTTATGTATATTAATTATATATGATAGTTATTTTCGTTTCAAAGAAATGTACGTTAGAAAAAACAAAACATTATTCTTCCTTTCTGTTTTTTTTTAGACTTTTATTATGTGTACATATGTATACTATATTGTGTATGTATGCATTTCTTTTTATAATATGTATAAATGTGGCATTGGCAGATTAGCGCAGTTTTGGCTTATCATACAATCCCATTTTAATAATAATAGTAATTACAATATATAATTATAAAGAGGATCTTATTTACTGAAGGCCATAAATACTGCCCAAAGAATTTCGTTAGCATTTGGTTTGGCCGCTTCCGCTTCAAAATCCAAATCCAATAATTCTCGTACACGTTTCATAGCCAATTCATAATCGTCATCATTTAACGGCGCAAATGCATTCTCAATTACGTCACTAGCATGCGCCAAACATATTAAGGCCAATATACGTCGATCCATACGTTGTGGATCGTTTATCCACTTGGAAAGTACGGCATCTTGTATCTAAATAGTTTCAATTACAGTTAAAGTAAATTACTAATAGGAAAATAAAAGTGAACTCACCTTTTTCACTAAACGACATTTCACCACATTATCGCTTAGCGGATGTGTTGTCATATCGAAAAGTAGAAAGTTTTGTTTTTCTGTCGTCAGCACACCTTTCTCCACCAAATTCTTAGCCAAACGTTCGCGTACATTTTTCAGTTGATATCGTAATTTTAGCGGATTCCAAGTTTCACCTATGGTGGACATTGAAAAGTAAAAATCAAAATGAAAAAAAAAAAAAAACAAAAATAGATGTTTCTAAATTCTTTCTTTTTTTCTTTTAATTACCACTCAAATATTCAATCCAACTTTGTACGGTCTCTGGTGGATCTGTTTCTTTAATATGTTTGAGCGCTTCGTCGAGCAGTACATCGCCAGTCGGTTGATCCGATTTTAAAACGAGTTTTCTGAAAGCAACAACAAAGTAAAAGTATAATTTATTTTCAAGAACAATTAAAATATTAAACAAATATACCTGGAACATAGGCCGCGTCGACGCATACCCGTCTTCTCCATCATGACACGTCCACGCAAGCCAAGCTCAATAAGTATGCAGCCACGTAGGCCACTCGATATGCAATCATTCCAGAAGGATGTGTAACCCTTAAAATTGAAAAGAATAAAAAGAATAGTAAATGCATTTAAAAAAATCGAAAAAGTACTTAAGTGAATATTTTTTTTTTAACTCGTTGTGTTCTTAATTGAGGCGGAATTCCAATTGGAACAGAAAAAACACATTTAGATAAACGCTGATACACGAAATATATGTATGTACGTTTGTATGTGCGCATATACGTGTATGTATGTACATATGTATATGTATGTATGTATGTATGTATGTATGCTTGTGAAAGTACTTATTTCGGAAGCTAGTAAGAACTATAAGATGAAAGCTAGCTACAGCGGAAGTTAAAATATACACGTATATTGATAAGAACTTTTAACATAAGTTCTCTGCTTTTAACTACGGGCAAAAACAAACTATACATACATATATAATTAGGTACTTAGACTAAATGAAACGCATATACCTACATACATAGGTACGCAGTTTACAGTCAAGAAATGAATTTAAAAAAAAAAATAACTAGAAAAAATAAATAAATTCTAACACTATCTAGAGAATAAATAAATAAAAAAGTTTTTTTTACAGTGATGGACAAATTATTATGCACACAAAAAACGATTTGTATTAGAAGTTTTTCGAATTAAAATTAAAAAATTATAACAAATTGTATTTTTTTAATCTATTGAAAGTTATGCTATTTGACCGTTATCATAAGTCAAGTTATTTCAAAAATAATGATAAATAATAATATAATTCACCAACACTAATTAATTATTTTAGTAAGCAGAATTAATATAATCTTGCGAGTAATAGAATTTATATATGTAAAAAGAGTTAGTTAAATGTTTACATACATACATACATACATAAGTTGACTTAATGCTAGGAATCCTCTAATTGAGCTAACTTATTAGAACCAAACATACCTACATAGCCTTTTTTCCATTGCACACAAGCAATGCCCTATGTGTATTTTGTTTTTGCACATATTTCGCATTATTTTTATGAATAATAAATAAATTTCATAAAAATTATTATGCACATTAAATTAAAATTAAATATTCAAGCTTTTGAGCCTGTCACATCGAGCTAAAAAGTGAAATAATTAAATACCGCTCCGTCACAGTAAACATCAGAACACGAAAATGTGTGGAAATAAATACAATAAAGTATGATAAAAAAAAACTATAAACATTGATATAAGCATAAAAAACCCAAGTAACCTAATATATAAAGATGGAAACAAATACACAATAGATATACTTATGCCTACGTTGAATGTTAGCACAGTGAGAGAGGTTTGCAAACACACACAAACTCGAGAAAAACTGTTCCGCCACCGCATCAAATATGAAAGAAACCTGCAGAAGTTCGTCATTGCCATCACAATTTGAAAAGTTAAAAGTAGATAAAATAAAATAAAGTCAAATAAAGCAAAGAACGTGTTTTTAGCATGAATGTTAAACATTATCGCAAAAGCTAGTTGGATGCGTAGCGTACCTAATCGATACTGAGGAAGTTGATAAGAATATTATTACAATTTGTTAATAACTTTATAAGATTACTCACTAAGCGCACGCATAAAATAATAAGTTATGTATGTTTAGAAATTGGTAATTTCACGAGGAGGACCAGCACAAAACACAACAATTCATTCGTACCCACCTCTTTGTCTTTTAGGCCCAAAAGTAACACTTCTTCCATGAGTGTTAGACGTGTCTGTTTTGAATCACCATCATCGATATTGTCCTCTTGATCCCTATTACTATTATTCAATTCATTATCGTCATCCGATGCGTTAGCGTTTAGACCAGAGGCACCACCTTCAGCTCCATTGTCCCGTGTTTTGACGGCTCGTCTCACCAAACCATCACTTCGATTCATTTTATATTTAATGAGTTAAATTGCCCACACACAAACTAAATTCAATTTATTTTTCTGTGCTATAATATTAATGATTTCGCTATTTACTTAATATTTTTCACCGAAATTTATATATATTTCATTTGTCACTGTTTTTAGATATATTCGCAATTGGTGAAGTGGCGCTCCGCTACGTTTTGCTTAGCACCCTTTTCTTTGTTGCTGTTATTACAGTTCCTTCCGTTTTAATGCTGTTTTTGTGTCACCACACAGATACAAGTTATTTTTACTATTTACTATGGTTATTTTATACAACAAATCTTTTTGCAATGTAAATTGATTATAAATTTGAGAAATACTTTGCAAGAAACTACAATTTTACTATTTTATTTATCGATATTCTCTATGCAATGGAGGAAAAATATTTTTCGTCGTAAATTTTCACCTCCTCTACTTTCTGACATTTTTTGCTTCCACGACGAAAATATTTTGACAACCAGTATTGCCAAAACCTAAACAATAACCTGTCGTGAAACAGCTGAGCTGATTGGAATATTTTAACGCCTCCATTGTTAGGTTGAAGCAGGTGCATAACGATTATTAATGCGAGATATTGAACTGTATTGAAATTGCATAGGTAATCTAATCTACACTAGAGCATTTACATTAAATTAATTAGACAATGACTTTTCAAAAATTTCTTCTCTTAGCGATTATGTGTTTGCAGATTTGTTCCTTGTTTTGAGTAATAATGACTTTATTTTTCTAATAAGTGGCACCAGTGTGCGCTGCGTATTGGATTTGCCGCTAGCTGTCGCTGGAAAACAAATGTTATTCAGTTTGACATTAGTTTTTAAAATTGAATTCTAATTGGTACTTTTCTTGTGGGGATTGGCATAACTAATTTACTATAGCTTAAATAAATAATTATTAAAAATGTATTTGATTTCGACGGGTAAAACGACCGTGCTTTCAGATTTCGGTAATCTAGAGACAAAATCCATTTATCAGCACGCAAATGGAGAAACCACAGATTTCCAGTTCTATGCACGGCAGCGTATCTTCCTAGAGGTAAACAAAAAATCAGGTCTGGAAATTATGCGTATCAAGGATAAGGGCGAGCAGAGTAAGCTGAATATATTTAATAGTATTAGCATATTAAGATAGTAAATGTTTTGAAATAAAAGATTGGGAGATTCAGCGCGTGCGCAAATTGAACGTCGGCAATGTGTACTGTGTTGCTTGCGCGAAGCAATCGCTAGAGGAAATGGCATTTGGAGGTGTCAACGGACAAGTTAGCATATACAACTACAAAAACACAGAGCTAATACATCGTTTCAAAGCTGGTTAGTGTTTGCAAAAGATTTCTTAGAGATTTTATTATTATTGAAATGTGTTTACAGAAAACAATCGTAACAGTGTTTTGTATTTGGATTACAATGGAACCGATGAGTATATTGCCTCCGTTTTTGAAAGTGGTCAAATCAATGTTTACGGCACCAAGACGAAAACAAAAGTGGATAGCGTCAATATAGATAGCAAGTAAGTAGAAACACAATGCAGAATCAAATGTACATATATATAAAATCCATATTATTAAAATATTTTCTGCAGCTCCACATTGGCACGTTTTCATCCTAACAAACGCTTCCAATTATCCATAGCGTCATTCAAGGGCGCTGTTACAGTCTATGATCTACAAACCAAACGCAAGATTTTTAATTTAAAGGATGCACATGCTTCGCCCTGCCGCGATTTATGCATGTCTGCTGCAACACCCGATACATTAATAAGTGTTGGTTACGATTGTGTTGTTAATGTATTCGATACTCGGCGTAGAACACCACAAGTAAAACTAAAACATCCGCATCCATTATCCACGTCCGCAATGAGTGGTTGTGGCACTTATTTTTGTGTAGGAAATTTAAAAGGCGAGCTTATTACCTATGACATGCGCAATGTTAAGAAATGTTTAGCCACGAAAAAAGTACATGACTGCTCTATTACAAGACTGGCTTTTGTGCCCCAGCCTACAGACGATGGCAGCACCACCTCAAGTTTCACTAGCACAATAGCTGGTAATAATGCCGATAGTACGACCGAAACGTTGAATGAGCCACAGAAAGCATCCACCACAACGCGCCAGCGTGACTCATTTTGTGATTTCTTAGACTTTCAAGCGAATAAACTAGATCGCATGTCGACGCGTTTTACAATGCGTCGTGACAGCTTCGATTGGGACACGCTGGGCCGCAAACCGAAGTCGGAAGATAGTCACACGAATACATCGAAACAAAGTGTTACCAACGAAAAGTCAGGCGACATCAGTCTCAATTCAAGTAATAACTCTAATGAAGGAAAATTGAATTTGAGCTATGATTACATAAATACACGCCGAAAAAATCTTGATGATGGTAAAAGACCCATTGTGGGTAAGTTTCCTAGAAAATTTTATTGCAACCATATATTAAGAATCTACTTAATTTTTAGCATTATCAGCGCCATTACGCGACCGCAACAGCATTTCAAAATTGGTTACAAGTTTGAAACAAATCGAAGAAGAGGATCTTGCCTCATCAACGCAGCAAAGCGTTTCAAGCAGTGGTAGTGATAAAGAGAATCCGGTAAATGCCGAAATAGATTTTGATCCAACCAATCAACTTCGTACCCCGTTGAACGCCTACAATAGTACACCGTTGGATAAAGCAAAAGTAACCAATCAACGAAACAGCGACATAAAAGAGGAAGATGCAAATAAAAATACCACGAATATTGCTGAGCCGCAACAAACAGAAATTTTTCAGCAAATTTTCGATTTGCGCCAGGAAATGAATGAACGTTTCAAAAATTTAGAATCAGAAATAAAACTAAATGCCGAACAAAATAAATGGCACATTTTTACACAAAACGCAGACATTTGGGCGCGTCAAATGAACACTACCGAAGATATACGCGATGCGCTAAGCTATCTATTGCAAACTGATCCTTTTGTCAACGAATTTTTACGTTTAAAAGATGAGAATGAATTATTAAAAGCACAATTGCAGCAACTAATGGCGAAAAAATAATTAAAATACACTATTACATAATTGGATATTTATTTAATTAAAGTTATTTTGCGTCTACAAGACTTGTACGCGAAAATTATTAGTTATAATTGATAACAAAAAACAGCACTGAGTAGATATTTTTAATAATTAAATAAAGTAATTCAATAATTGCGAAGAAAAAGACTTTATGCTGCCAAATTAAAATTATAAAATACACAAAAAACTTGTACTCAATAAGAAATAAAGAATAATTATGTTATACTTTATTTAGTGCAAATATTAAGTTTGCCTGTTAATAAATTTATTTTCGTAAAATACATGCATAGAGATGTGTTTAAAATATTTTTTCACTGTGGCATAAGCCAACTTTTACATAAGAAATTCCATTCACCTTTGATGATAGTAAAATAATATTAAGCATATGCTGTGGAACATTTTCAAATTACTCTTCTTTCTCCGCAAGAGGCTCTTTATACTCAATAGATTTCATTTTCACATTTTTTACATTTTGCACACAACTACTTACCGATATAGTGGAATTGAAATTACTATAATCTACTACATAACGTTCATTACGTGCATCATAAGTAATAATATTAACGAAACGTTGTCCCCAAAAAATATCCTCACATGGCATATAAGAAGTGCGTGCCTCCGTTACCATTGCTGTTGCCGCTGAAGTGCCAACAATTGAGACATACAATTCAAATTGTGCTTCATTCAGGTCTTTAGCCGATTTCAAAAAGTTCAAAGGACTCGTCTCATCAATGACATGGCATACAATTTCTGGCCAAACAATTATTTGCTCACCATGGCCATCTAATTTGAGCTCGGTGCGTGTTTGTATATACTCACCTTCACGTGTGCTGGAAAAAAGGTAACATTTTTAATATATATATATTTATATTTAATATCAAAAAATTATATAAAGACTTGTTGCTCTTACGTTTGATCTCTGATAAGATAGACGCGTATTTTCGATTCAATAATTTGCTGCCTACGTGGATCACAAACTCGAAATAATAGACATAGTTTACCATCACGATAGCAAATCTGGAAAATATTGATATTATTTTACTAATAACTATTGGATAGAAGTAATAAATTATCTATAGATATAGGTAAAGTCAATTCGAGCATGTTGGTGGTACTATAATTTATATAACAATTATAATTTATAATTTTTCTCTTCTGTAATATGCGGTTCATTCCAATTTTTAGTCCTTATCTAGTAAAAATTCTTTACTTTAATCAGAAAAATAAGTTGATCATACGCCACAGCCACAGCAGGCGGTTGTTTTATTCAAATTAAAATACATTTCCGTTAGTCGGGGCGTATAAGTTACCCTTTCGGCTGCTATAGCAAATCATATTTACTCAAATACGCGTTTCACCTAAAAATATGAAAACCAGCATACTTGAATTGACATAACCTAGAAGAAATTCCGCTACCGATTTGCGAATTGACAAGCTGTAGTTATAAAAAATCTATTAAGATTTAAAGCGTTTATAAATCTACTCACCACCGCCTTATTGCTAAATTTCATTTTCGTAATTTGTTTAGCCGGTCTTGCTGTCTTCGCATATACCATACTGACGAGCATACCTTCAATACCGATTGCAGTTATCATTTGCATAACAAATAGAAATATGGCTTCGGGACACTCATCGCTAGCATATTTTTCACCAAAACCAATTGTTGTTTGCGTTTCCACCGAATATATAATCATCGAAACAAAATCATATACGCCCTTAATGCATGGCTCCTTACCCTCACCCAAACGTTCGCCCGTCACTTCATCAAACATCAGATCACCATGCGAATAGGCGATCATATAGTTAAGTGAAGCGTAGAAGAACCATGAGAGAAAATAGCTTCCAATAAAAATCGTCAGCATATATTTCCATTCTAATTCGATCTGCATAAGAATATTTTGTATGTACATATTTTTGTATATGCACCAATATATTCATTCAATATATTATATTAATTATAATTTTGGCATTTAATTACCTTTTTAAAAGTTATTTTAATTAATTGGTTATTATAGTTATGAATTATTGTAGCTCATAAAGCAACGGTAGTTTCCGTTAGTTTAAATTTCTCGTACGTACATTAAGCCAATAAGTGCTGTCAAGCTGTGCGAATGCTGATGTGGAAATATACAAGCAAAAACAATACTGCGTGAACAGTGCTGCCAATTGGTTTATGTTTCCTTTGAAGGCATTATCAAATTAATAAATAATAATTTAATTTCTGTTATTTTTGCTGTGATGAAGTAGTAGTAAATTAAGAAAAAACAATGCATTAGTTGTTAATGAAAGTTTATTTCGAAAAATGCTATAAATTAAACAAGTGGCAACATAAATAGTTATTGAGTATATATTTATAGGAAAATATGTCTATATACATTTTTTTATAATTTGTGCTATGTTATTTGAGTAAAATTAAAAAAAAAAATGGTTTTATATACATACAGTCTGTCAAAACAATGTCGGGAATCGATTTCAATCGTGTAAAGATCACTGAAGCCCACATTTATAAAACGCTTTGAAACTGGTGATGAATAATAATCTTGACCATTTTCCTTAGTTTGGCTTAGACGCTTAAAAAAGAACATTATTTGAGCAGAAAAATCAAAGATCATCTTACAAGATTATCATTTTGAGCGAATTTCTGGCCAAAAATTCAACACTCAATCTCAAGGTCAGTACAGAAATCGATTTTGTCAGTTCCTTTAAGCACATTATCAAGAACCAGCTAAAAACAGCGACTCAGCTGATGAAACCTATCTTATGAGAGCGACATGTACCATAAATGTAGAATTACTACCGTTTGGCGACGCCGTTACTGACGTTAGCTCCTTAGAAGCCAGCAGCGATTTGATTTGTTCCATAAAATCGACTCAGCTGATTGTATAAGGTTACCAGTAGTGACTTTTATAAATAAATTTGAATTCAATTAAGTATAAGCTGTTTTTTTTTTCAAAATAAATATGTAAATGAAATTTTCTTATATTCGGACATATAAATTACGAAAATTATAAATTTGCTTAAAAGTATGCATTTCGCCGTTGCAAACAACTTTTGCCAATTGTTTATACTCCGGTCGTGCGGTAAGGCTGGCAGGTATGTTAAACGACTGGTTGAGCTTTTAAATGTTTAGTGCCCGGCATGATACAAAACAAGTAAGGCAGTTTCACTCAATATAAAATCGACAAAAAAAAGATTTTTTGACATTATATCTTATCTTCATTTTAACTTTAAAAATATTTCATATATATTTTTATAAAAAAAATGCTAAGCCGCCTGAAAATATTTTTATTTTCCTTAGATTTCTGAAAATACAATGCAAAGCCTATGAGGTTTTTGTGAGTATGTTTTATTTTACTTTATTTATTTATTTTTTATTTTTTGTTTACAAAATGTACAAATATATTTTTTATATTTTAGAAAGTTGAAAATTGTTTTTCTAAATAATGAAATTGGTAGCACAAAAACAAAGCAAAAGTTAAAAAATCTTTTTATGTCAGATGGTTAATATATTTGAAAAAAATTTAAAGAGAAACTATCTTCCTTTTTGTATCACGGTTCCCGGTACGTTTTTGACAGAGTGTACAGATACAGTTACATATATGTAGGTATGTAGATAAATTTGTACAGTGGTGGCTTATGTTATTAGGTTTTTAGTTGTTACATATACATATTTACATAAACAATAAATTAGTTTATGCTTAAATTTAAAATTAATGCATTAATGCTTGTTATGGCTTTATGGGCCGCGCCTGCATACATACATACATACTAAGTATATTACTACACTTTCATTTTAAGAATTTGCATTTTTTGTGTTATTTTTTATTTTAATTACTTCCGAATCATTATACTCGTATACATCATCGCCCGTATACTCGTATGACGCTATTTCCGATTGTTCAAAATTTAGTTTAGTCGATGCTGGTGTTAGCGTATTATTCACATTCGATGATGCTGATGTTAGACATTTTTTTGGAAATAAATGTGCGAACGCGCTTACCATTGTCGTTACCAAATCTCTAACATAACGCCAGGACTTCTGTGGTATACGCCGGAAGCTTACATTCTCACGACCATTCTTCTCAATGACACGATGATGACGACGTTGCGAGCACATGGCATCTAAAGTCGCATAATGACATACATACATACATACATACATTTGTAATTTTGAAATAATATGAAATGGTGATTATTGTATTGCATTTCTCTTACCACTGTAGCAATTATCTTGATTCAATTCTATTGTGCTGCCAGCCCAATCACTGGTGCAAGGAACGCTGTTTGGGATAAAAAAAAATGAGGGCGACGATTTAATGCAAGCATACGTGTACATTTCATAAAAATAAGTGTATAAATACAGATATACACGTATTTGTTTTCTTATAAAACTTTGTTAGTTAGAAGTTAGGCTACTTAAGTTGAGTCGAGATAACGCGCCAAAATAAACAATTAAATATTTAAAAATCCGTCAAAAATGTGAAATGTTGTTTCTGTCAAAGCAAACAAAGAATGCACATGTTGCATGGCTGGATGGGATTCAGTTTAACAGACTTTTCTGAGCGGCATCCGAACGGGTAATGGATTTTTATGAGCAGCCTGTTACTTCAAGTCAGTAATCCCAGGTGTGTTTGTTGAAGTGTGCCGGTTTTACTAGTAGATGTCGCTAGCAATATGTATAAATTTCTATGATTTAGCAGGTACGTAATTTTTTTCTATTGACATTAACCTACAAAAACACGCAAGTCACATCTAGCGTCATATTTGTTTACCTCAGTGAATATGTCGAGTTTCGTTCCAAGTAAATCGCATTTGCGGCATTCGTTGCTTTTCTTATTTCATCAAAAGAAAAAAGCAGCTGAAGCTCACCGGTTGCTGGTAGAAACTTATGGTGAACATGCTCCTGTGATTAGAACATGTGAGACATGGTTTCGTCAATTTAAAAGTGGAGATTTCGATTTGACAGACAATGAACATCCTGGTGCAGCGAAAAAGTTCGAAGACGAGGAATTGCAGGCGTTATTGGATGTTGATCCAACCCAATCGCAACAAAAGTTGGCAGAAACACTACATGTGACTCGAGGAGCAATTTGCCAACGTTTAAAAGCCATGGGAAAGATCCAGAAGTATGGAAAATGGGTGCCACACCAGCTGAACGATAGACAAATGGAAAATCGAAAACCGTTTCTGAAGTGCTGCTTCAACGATTCGAAAGCAAATCTTTTCTGCATCGAATTGTCACGGGGGACGAAAAATGGATTTATTTTGAGACCCCGAAACGAAAAAAATCATGGCTTTCCCCTGGTGAAGCTGGCCCATCGACTGCAAGGCCAAACCGCTTTGGCCGTAAGACAATGCTCTGTGTTTGGTGGGACCAGTGTGGTGTGATGTACTACGTGCTGTTAAAATCTGGTGAAACGGTGAACACGGATCGCTACCGACAACAAATGATCAATTTGAATCAGGCGTTGATCGAAAAACGCTCGGAATGGGCCCGAAGACATGACAAAGTTATCTTGCAACATGACAACGCGCCGTCTCATACCGCTAAACTGGTGAAAGACACATTAAAAACACTTAATTGGGAAATATTATCGTACCCGCCGTACTCTCCAGACTTCGCCCCATCCGACTATCACCTTTTCGCATCGATGGGACACTCCCTTGCAGAGCAGTGCTTCGCTAATTTTGAAGAAGTCGAAAAATGGCTCGTCGAATGGCTTGCCTCGAAAAAGAAAAAATTTTTTTGGAATGGTATCCATAATTTGCCTGAGAAATGGGCGAAATGTGTAGAAGCCAATGGTCAATACTTTGAATAAAAAAATTTTGAGATTCCTCTGAAAATTAAGTGTTTTCTTTATCGAAAAAACCGGCAAAATTCAACAAACACACCTGATATACTCCGTCTGTGGCCGAGGGGGATCCGCAAATGAAAAGAAAGAAAGAAGATTAGCTATAAGAACTTGAAACACTGCAAGGCTTCAAAGAGATCTATGCACTTTACGCCAGTGTTTTTGACAGTAGTTATTATAACCACAGCCGCCACTTTTTCGCCCATTCAGTCATACAAGCATCCCAAGTAACTAAGTTGATAAATTAATTATTTATTTTTTGGATGCTGATATGAGCAGGATTTGAACTCATGATGGGTAGGAATAAAAGAAAAGAGATGGAGTAACGAAAAGTACCAGTCCGAGTCAGAAGTAGTCGCCCGCCTCGCGCAAGTAAACTTGTTTTCGTAGTCCGCTGTGGCCCCTAGTCTCATCAAGCGAAGTCCTTATCGGAAAATCTTCCTCTAAATTGGATAAAATATTATTGCTGTTGTTCTAATAACAGCAAAAATATTCCAAAAAATGCTGTTCGAGAGTGACAGTTCTTGGTCGGATAAAAATCTTGCTTGTTCCGGTGTGAAGACCCGACTGTGGCAAGAACTATTGGATTTTAGTCGCCTCTTACGACAGGCATTCCTTGCCGCGTGTAAATACTTGAGCCTCTAACCGGCACGTTCTTTAATCACTAAAACAACGAATTTTGGCATAATTACTTAACACGGTTAGATATGTGTATATGGTATGTACATACATACGAAAATGTACAAAAAATATGTTGAAGTCGCACTTGATTAGCTAAGTGATAAAATTGTGTCACTTATATTTATTTTAACTTTTTATTAGACATACATAGCTACAACCTTTTCTTGACATGAGTCATTGTCGGATTTGAAGATTAAAGAATATAGTTCGAAGAAAAAGACTTATTAGTTTTAGTACTTAATATTATTTTAATTTAATTTTATGAAAGAATTCACTTGGTTGGAGAATAAACTCACTTGTTTGCACTCCTGCTTATGTGACTATCCAAATCGCTTTTACCCCTGCGCTCTACAATGGGACTCTCTGGATAATAGTCTCTGGAGTCGTTAATTCTTTCCTTTTCCTCCGAGCGTTTGAGTGACTTCTGCTCGATTGGACGCGGTTTGACCGGCATCGATATTGAGCGACGTATCTGTGGATTATCAGCTTGATCCATCTTGTGCTCTGCTTTCTTCAAATTTTAATTGACCGCCCACTCACGTTGTGACAAAGCTCCAAATCCAATTGAAGGCAATTAAATTAAATCAGCTCGCACACACACACACACACACGCACACACTTACAAAAGCTCGGTATATTTCTTGGCACGCTCGAAGTTTGAATGACGGACAACCGCCACACGATGTTTGATGCTGGAATTACAAATGCAAACTAATGCCCGAAAAGATCATGTTTGCCTTCATGAACAGCTCTTCGTTATGTTGATAACCGCTATCATTAAATGTGTGTAAATATGTATGTATGTACACACATATTTATATGTAAATAGTATTATCTTAAAGTAAAATAACAATAGACGAGTTAAGTAAGAGATTTAACGCTGAAATACAATATGGAAATGCTGACATGTGGGGTTGTTAGCATGCTTCAGTTTCGTCCCATGAGATGATCTCTTAAAAGGAAGTAAGCAATTTTTCATGTTAGAACTCAGTTGTCCGATAAAAATCTGACTTGAGGTCCTGTTGTCCAACGCCAAAGACCCTTTGAAGAATATCCAGATTCTAACTTAAGTACCTGACTTTTATCTTAAACCTAAAGTCAAAAAACGTAATGGTGGGTGGTTCTGTTTCTGGGTATGCAGCTGCATCCTCGTCGCAAAATCTGGAAAGGAGATCAACCCTTATGGGAGATGCGGTAAGCAAACCAACTTGAAGCCTGCGTCATGGCTAAAGGAGAGGGAGCTTTATTCGGTTTTAGAGTAACAGAGATCCCACCACAAGCGTTGATATTAAAGCAAGTAGACACTAAATCTGAATCTAATCGCCATGTAGAAACCAGCTCCAGTGAAAAATAAAACAAAACTTAAGATCAGAGGTGCCCCTTTTGATGAAAACCACTGCCAACGTTTTGAGATCCATGAGACCTGGAACGTGTGGTCCATTAATTAGCAAGGTGTCGCTGTCCAGTTTGTTAATGTAATGGACGGGACTCTAGCAGGCAATACAGCAGCCAAAGGGTGAGAAATTCAAAAGCCGAGTCCTGTGGATGAACGTCTTACCACAATCCGCATCAAAGTGAACTTCTTCAATTAGTGACCACGTTCAACTTCTATAACGAAATAAGCCCAAATGACCAGATCGGTCATGTTGTGATAAACGGAAGACATGTATTCAGTTTTCTAGACGTACGTACGCTCTTAGTATCCAACATCGATTTGAACTCACTTCTGCACAGCAAAGCACGCTCGGTAAAATACAATGATGGTTCAACGTCGTAGAGCCAATCGAATTTCCAATATACTCCTGCTTTCTGAGAGCACTCATCAAGCTCTGTACACCACGTTGCTAGAGAAACAGTTAGTTTTTGATAATGTCGGAAGCAGAACTGTTACGATGAGGATTGTGGAGTTGCTGCCTATCTGGCGACGCTGCGATTGACCACAATACGTACTATGCGGAATAATCTTCCAGTTTTCTACCAGTTTTCCAACGATTACCTATTTCACACAAAACGCCAGGCAGCACCTATCCTTTCTTAAGGATTGGGCAGATTGCATTCAGGGTGCAGTTGTAAGACATGCTTTCGTACGATCCATTTAAACTCTTTAAAAAGTTACAACAAAAAAAAACAACCGTATTTCACTACAGGAAATCCAATTGGAATTAATTGAAGTGGAATCCAATTAGAACTCATTGAATTTAGTATGGTAAATACTCTAAGAGTTTTTCTACAAACCAATATCATATTGCTGGCCGCAGTAGCCGAGTGGCTAGAATTGTGTACTGACATTCTGAAGGCTAGTGTTCCAGCACTGGCCCCACCAGCATCCAAAAATTATAGAAAAGTAGTTAAAATAAGAAATTAAGTTATTTTTCTAATTGTGGTCGACCTTTAGAAGGGAATGTCAACCGCTTCGAGGGTATTTCTGACATGAAATTAAGGCTTCTCATAATTCCATCAGCCGTGTAGAAACGGCTTAGTATAAACTGTTGGAAAAAAACCCCTACTTTTTATGGCCGAAAATCGATTCAGCGGTTACAAAGCGCAAATTATATAATATGATATTCCACCATCCCAAATTTTAAGTAGTATTTTATATATTGATATCTACTTCAAAACAGCCAATGAAAAACACCCACAATGTAGCAAGCGACAATTTTAATAATGTCCAACACTGTTCACTGTATAAATTTCATCCATCTGGCATTACTTACATGTAGTGGGAAATTTTCATAGAATGCAACCCTGTAAGTTATCGGCCCTCCTGTTTTGCAATTTATTTCCAGTTTTTAGTGCCAGCAAGTATGGCGTTTGGTTAAATTCGCATTAGTAGCATAGTCGAGAAACCAATAAAAGTTATGAAAACAAGAAATTATTATTAGTTAAATATTATCAACTGACCGAGTAACAAGAAACCTAATTGGAATAATTATTACAAACAGATATATGTATATACTAAATGCTATTATTGTGCAAGAGAGTGAAAACATAATTAAGAAAAATTAAATACTTTTTAATTTGTAGAAAATAAAATAAAGTGCTGTTCATACAGGTAAATACCGAGAAGTCGTAAAAAACAACTATGTAGTGATTTCTTGGAATTTGGTGCAAATTGATGTATTATAAAACAGATTATTGCAGTGAAAATCGCGAAAGTATTTTATGTCTGATTAAAAATTGTGTACACTATAAATTGAATATTGGTTAAACGCGAATAATTCCAAGAAATTTTAATCAAAAAGCAGAAAACGGCCAAAAGAAATAAAAAAAAAAAGTTATTGACGCATTGAGATACCAATTTCCGAGAAGCGCATTTCTAATTTAGACCGAATTCTCAGAAATGACAGACAAGACAACAGCAGAAACAGCCAGAGGCAACAACAAATTATACTCGCATATCGTTGTATGAGGACGGCATGGCATCAAGGCAAAAGCAATACGTACACAAACAAGCATACAGTTGAAAAGTAAATACAAAAGTGTGAATGATAGGGGCAAAATACGCGGGGTGCTGTGTGGCCAATGCAAAGCGCTGAGCGCCACATCACATTCAACGGCAATGTACGATTTCAGTTTGTATAGGTGTATGTGTGTTTTTTATTTTTTTGTATGAGACAAGTTGAATTTGAGTGTGAATGAAAGAGTGAGAAACAACGAGGCAGCTGAGAATTGACTCACGGTTGCCAACTCTAGGAAAAGGTGTACGAGTGTGGTATTATTTCATATGTATTGTATTGTATGAGTATCAGCGTGTGGCAGAGAAAAATACAAAAAAAAATGCACTTCAATTCGTTTTATTTCAATTCGTGGGAAATTTTTAATTGTTCCTGTGAATTTACAATAGAAGCGAAATGAGTTTGTGAATGTCATATTGAAAAATAAAGAAACTAAATTTTAGCATGAATTATATTTGAAGTAACTTAACTCAGCAAATAAGTATTTTTCGTGGCTTCTACGAATTGCTTATTTAATTCAGGTGTTATGTACAATAGTTTCAAGTGTACCATATGTACATATAACTATATATATACATGTATGTTCCTACTTTAATATGAATATTAACACATGGAAAAGTGTAAAAACAGTAGTAAACCAATGCATTTGATATTAATGTGCGTTTACGTTTTTTACATACATACATTCAAATGTACATATACATTTTTCAATGAACCGTAACAAGCAGCTAATTGTATGTACGTATGCGCAAACGTATGGTTGCAAAAACGTTTCGCTTAACAAAAGCAAAAATAAAAATAAAAGTTTAAAACTTGGGAGGCTTGTCATAGCGTCTGACATCATACAATTAATACAATACTCGTGACTCGTGTACGCTAATTATAATGAATAACGTAATTTTTTTTTTTTATTATTTTTTTTTTGCAATACATATTCTATTGCCTCATCACCAAGTGTGTTTTACATTTACAATTGGCCTAATGATATATAGGTACTATCCCGGAATTGTCATACGAGTTTTCGGGGAATTCCTATCAAGTAATTTTAACGTTTTTTGTGTTTACTATGAAAAGTGAAAAGTCATTAAACTTATTGTATTGATAAAAAAATATATATATGTATGTATATATATATACATAAATGAATGAGTCAATACGCTGATAGCGTAAAGTACTTGTATTATAACGATATTGTTATCAGCATGTATCCTTGTATGTTATAAATTATTCATTAATGCCTACATATCCAGAATTTTGTACATTCATAATACAATTATCATTGAGGCATACAAAAAAATTGTTTCCATGAAAAACTTTGGCGGCGCTTTGTGACATAATTGAATTTTTATGAGTAAGATAAATCTTTTCCATTGAAATTTTTTTTAATTGTTATAATTTTATAAGAGTATAATTTACTACAAAGTGTTTCATTCACACATATTTACAATAGAATTTAATATTAACATTGATTTGTAAAAACGAAATATCAGAAAAATTCATTCGGTGTGTAAAATCTATATTCGTACACTACTATTTTTATTATAATAATACCACTAATTCTGCATTTATTTATAACAGTATTTTTTTTTTATTTCTTAAAATGTTATATTTTTTGTGTGATAGAAAGAAGTGAATGAATGAAGACAATAGAAACGAGAAATTTAGTTAGAAATTTATATAAAAGTGGAAAATCTTTTCGAGAAATCGGGAAAACTGTAAAACAGAGCTAGCTGCTTCTCTGCTCAGCTTTTTTATTCTACGAGAATTCATTTAGAGATGTGACCATTAGTGTGATTAAGTTTTCTGCTTTTTTAAATTCAACCTTTGTTTTAAGTTGAATAGTACATTGTACGAAATTTTATAAAAAAAAGCAAAAAAAAACAACAAAAAAAAAGCATCTGTTTTCGGAGCAAACTCGTACGAAGAAAACCATTTATCAATTAAAGGGAAAAGTCGTACAACTTTTGCACAACCGTGTAAAAATAATGAGTATGTCTTCTTCGAATGAGGGATTTTCTGTTATGAATCGAAATTCAACTTGAATTTTTCAGATGGGACAGTTAAAATATGGAAGGAGGCAAACACTAGATACATACATACATATATTAATAAAAACTTTATATTTATTTTATTTATTAATAAAATTTATTTCAATTTGAACAGATTCTAAATCAAAATTATAATAATTCAAAAATGAAAAAAAAATATTAAAAGTATGAAAATAATGTTGCTCAGAAATAATTTATGCTCATGTTTAAGCACGATGTACCATCATCCAACCCTCCTGCGGGTTAAGATTTCAAGAATTTACTAAAGCCCTGACATAAACCTGATAGAGAACTAAGGATGGAATGGTGTACCAACATGGATTTTGTATACTGTGCATATGTTTTGATGCAATGAGATAAAAGCTGAACAATTTTTGTAAAAAGCTCACTTTTCCCAATTTAAACAGTATTAAAACTAATTTAATTATATACAAGCAAAGAAATATATAAAGATGCAAATATATTCATGTACATACATATTTTGAATGGCCTACGCAAATTTATTATGTATGTAGTATATATGTATATATTCTGCTACGTTTAATATTATTCGTTCGATTAGATACAGATTCTTAGAAATTCTCGAAGGGTATTCGCTTTAGTAATAAATACATATACATATGTATGTACATGTGTTTACAAATGTATATTATAATGCATATATATGTATGTATATATATTTGCACAGAAATATGATAAGTGGTTTACCGATAGAAAAACTTCCACGAAAAATGGCCATATAGAAATATTTGATAAAAGTTTCCTAGGAAAGACAACGAAGCTTTATAATCTTAATTGCTAAAATAAAAAAAATAAAAAACACGCATACAAATTTATTGATACAGATCTTGAGTATTAGTTGATTACAGTGACTGGCGTAGAAATACATACATATGTATGCATGTAGCATGATTGAGAAATATTTCAATATTTATTGTAAGAGCTCATAATTATTTATTTCTTGAAAACCCTTAAAGTTTTCACCGCTTACACTATTGAAAGACACGTACATAAACATAAAAAGTTTATAATAAAGTTAAGAAATTACGAATTATAAAGTGTGCAAAAGGAATCTACTATCTATATTGCTTCCTTTAATTTGATTGAAAAGTTATTGCTTTCCAAGTAGATTTAAGTCATAACCGTTTTAGTCGTTTTACTTCAACGTCTGTTTGGGTTTTCACAAAAAAAAAAACACTTTTAATGAGCGCAGATATCAATCACGAAATATGTACATATGTATGTATGTATATTTACTAATAATTCATAATTTTTAACTTTAAATTAATTACCTAAGTTTCCTTTCACCCTATATTCCAACTAATTTTCTACCGAAAAAAATATCTATGTACTCGTGTGTATGCATCTGTGCGGCGCTATTTCCTTTTTATAAGTTTAACAAGTTCCAAGAAGAATCCGTGCAATACTATTAACGATTCGCTTGAATTTTGCGCTAACACGCACTCGCTCACAAACTCACCATCGATCCCACAAATAAACATACATACCTACGAATATAAACGCACACAAGTTGATGAGGAATTTCCTGGAATACCATAATAACAAAAACGGTATTTTCGCCTTAACCACCTGCCCTCCGCAGGCAAATGTCAATTTAAATTATTTTGCGAAATCACTGCTGCCAAATAGGCCTTTGTGTGCGTTGGCGCATTTGTATTCGCGTATATGTGTGTGTGTGTGTGTGTGTGCTTGTGTGGATGGACGATAATAATTTTTGTTTGGTATATTTCGAATAGATTTGTATGTATGTATGTACAGGAGTGTGTTCTTGCAGATAAGTGAGAATGAAAAGTAATTTTCAATTCCAGCGAAAATTAATTTAATAAATGTCTATGTATATCAGGTTGCACGGGTATGTTTGTTTATATGAATGCTTGTGCTTAATTATATTAATATTTATGGAATAACAATTTTTTTTTTGATTTATTTATTTTTTTTAACGCTTCAATGTGCATACTGATGTAATTTTATATGCTATACCTATGTACATATACATACATATGTAAATATATGAATATGAATATCTATTTAAATAAATTTTTACACATCTGTATACTCTGAAGTTATTGACTTGCCCAAAGTTGTTTAAAAAAGCAATTGTCGCAACAACTTTTATGTATGCACATATGTATACAACATTGTTTAGGTTTGTAAAAATTCATTGTGACATTGAATGCCTTAATAGAGGATATTAAATCAATTTTCCGTCATGGTATCCATGCATTTAGAGCACAGCGCGAGACAAGCCGTAGACGGTCAGGTGTTGTTGTACATAAAACACAAGTTATTTATTATTGTTATCACTCTGCATACAAACAGCTTTTCAGCTGCTGCTAATGCAGCTTATATGTATTTATGTAGATACATACATATGTACATACACACGTGCACATTTTATAATGCCTCAGGGGGAAAACGTATATTTTCTTTTGTTGTATTTTTGAAATTTTTTAGAATGAATAGACATTTTATTTTGCAAACAGTGAAACAAATGTGTCGTCGTAAAAGAAAAAATGTAGTTAATAACGAGTGATCCATTTCGAGGTTACCTACTTTTTTAAAGAAAAGAAAAAACACGCAGAAAATTTAAATTAAATGGGGTATGTTCATTATCATTTGAAAGAACATTTTCTATTTCCAATGTTGGCAGCGGTTACGTTTCGAGACAGTCCTTCCGTTGAATCCAATTTTCGATGACTCGCACTTCGACTGGTAACTGGCGACAAGCGTAATGTTTTGCTCCAAGGCTTGAATCTAAGCGGAATAGCCCGCATAGACTTTAGACTTTACAAATTCCCACAGGAAAAAGTCTAACGTTGTGATTTCACACGATTCACGATCTTGGTGTCATTATCTGCTTCGCTAAGTGTTCTCTCAATAAATCCATTGATTGATGCGAAGTGTGGGTAGTGGCACCGTCTTGTTAAAGCCAAATAACGATGACATCACGAGATTCAATTTCAGGCAACACGCGTGAAAAAAATGTACATATCTCTACTTAGAAATCATACCGAAAATAAATCAATTGATTTATTGGAGATTTCGATTAAAGTGTTATCGATTGTTTTCGATGGAATACTTGTGTGCCAATTGTGCAGCAGAGTTGTATGAGAGTTTAGCAATGAATTTAAAGTTGAAAAACGCAAATGCAATGTACTTTATACTAACAACGCGAAAAATAATTTTTCATAGAAATTATAAAAGGATAAAGCTATATTAATTTAATTAAAGTACATATCTGTGCTTATAGTATTCTTTTCCAAATTTCAAAGATTTTTCTTATTACATATTATATAGTTGTTTTTATCATTATTATTTTTTTTATCATTATTATTTTTTTATCATTATTATTATTATAATTTTTTTTTTTTTTTTTTTTTTTTTTTTTTTTTTTTTTTTTTTTTTTTTTTCAATTTAATGTCTACATAGATATGTTTGTATGTATTTATTTGATTTCGGTTCTGAAAATTGTGCAATGACGCTTGATTATATTCCCGAGAAAATTTCTCTTATGCACATATTCTTTGTAAAAGATACACAAACACACTAACTATACCACTGCACGGTACATAACAACTACACGTACTTCAACATCATTCACTTTTCTATAGAATACATTCGTATTCCAGAAACAGAAAATAAAGTGGGTTTGAAATTTCATATGAATTCTTTGGTAATGTCCATATGTACATACATATTGTAGATACAAACCGGCACACAAACAGATGTTTATAGACATACAAGCGAGTAGGTATGTATGTGTGTGTGTAATTTTAACCGTAAATATGTGCATGTACCATCGTTTTGAAGGCGAATTTTGTTTTATGTGAAAGCGTTAACTGACCAGAATTTTACAAGGAAATTGTAGGAAGCATTAACGGAAAAATCCATTAAATACATTTCTGCGGAAGCAATTCTGTTTGAAAGTGGTGAGCACGAATATGCGACATCATGTGCATACGTGTACATAAAGATTGTTTAACAAGAAAATATGTATATAATGTTTATTTTCATATACTATGTACATATGTATGTATGTAGGTATATACGTGCAAGCATTTCCGCAAAAATATGTCCCGTGTTCGAAAAACCAATTTGCTTTGTAATAACTTTTTTAATTAAATGGCTAAGGTCATGTAATCATTCGATATTTATATTTATTTTATTTCGGTTGAATAGAAAGCCACGAAATTTGGCAAAAGAGTTATTATGTCACCTGTAAGGCAATTCAAAATTCTTTTCTTTTCTTTTCTTTTTTAATAAATATATTTTCGACCGAAATGTCCAGTTTGTGCATACATATCTACATATGTTTGATCATAAATATGTATGCATACATATGTACATAGTATGTATGTATGTATTTACTTATCATGTAACATTAAGTAATTTCTTTTAGTAAAATATTGTGTGCATATTCATGGTTATTTATGGTATGTATGAATATATGTGTATGTGTATGTATGGTGATATTAAAGTTGACACCGCCCTGTCAATAGACCAATTATGTTAAGACATATGATGAAATACGTGAAGGCATGAGTATTTGTGGTTGTTGCCACCCTATAGGAACCGATCTAGAAGTTATGAGAGCAAATTTTTTATTGGCAACACAATATGAAGTATAAAAAATATAATTTTGAAAAATTACCAAAAAAAAATCTTTTTAAAAGAAGGCAAAAAATGGTTCCTCTAAAATTTAGTAAAAAAAATATTATTTTCTTACACAACACTTAAAAGTCACCAAGCTACACACAACACGAGCTTTCCTATAGGGTACTCCAGTCTGTCATGTATGTATGTCTGTTGCATGTGCGTCTGCCTTGTTAGCATATCGAGCAGACACTTCATGGTAAACGCCAACAAGCAAACAAAAAAAAAACAAAAAGAGCAGATGGTAACCAACCAACCAACCAACCAACCACATACTCGAACATGACTCACTATTGTTGGATCCGCTGCTTAGCTCAAGTTGGTCGGTATCAGTGACAGCGTGAACCACATCACAATATTCTACGAAATTGAAATTATTAACTGCTGAAGCAACCAACTGTCGTCGCAGAATGCCCGTTGTACCCACATACGTGTATGTATATATGTATGTATGTACATATTTGCAATGAATAAAGGGCAGAAAAAGAAAAGAAATAAAAGATTAATCGAAGATCAAGAAATTCGAGGGATCAGTCTTTTGAAATTCGCTTGGATTCTAAGTATTTTGCAAGACTCATTGTTGAAATTCATTTGTATTGTCTCGCTGGAGTAGCAACGACAATAGGCACTACATCATACGCACATTTAGCAATTCTAGTAGTGATGAGTACTACTATGTACAATATTATGTATGTAATACATATGTACATATGTATGCACATTCAAGAAGATTAATATTTAGTGGAATTGGAAATATAATTCGAGATCTTTTGTATAATTCATTTTTAATGCCTAGGTTTTGGTTTAGATATATACATATGTACGCATATTTGGAGCTCTAAGATCCTATCCCTCAACTAATAGAGAAGCAGCATAAAAATATTTGGATTTGATTGAGTGTGTTTTCAGGTTTTGAATTAGCGAAACCTACCGTTGCATATTTTCAAATAAATATTTATTGCTCAATAGTGAAATTGTTTCCACTTTGGTTGAAAACATTTAAATAAACTTATGCTTTATTTATTAAATAAAGTAAAAAAAATAGTAATAATTAGCGAATTACAACAGTATGTACATTAGACAAAGAAAGAAATGAATCTTAGATCTAAATGTCAAAATACCCATACCCATAATTTCATCGATAGATCGTTGCACATAAGAACAATTTTAATCGGAAAAAAACTTAGGGGATATTGCGAAATAGCATTTCTCCTCGGCAACAATTGCTATTATTGGTAATTAATTTCTTGCAATAAAGTATGGATTACTTTAAACATACAAACATTAAGCTCACTTTTAACTGATAAGAAATTAAATATATAGATACAAACATATATTAAGACCAAAAAGTTTCCGGAAATTGTCATTTAAACTGTCCGCGCTGAATATTTTTCAGCACTTTTTTTTAAGTTGGTGGCACTGTCTTTAATTATTTTGCTAAAAATGAGCGCGGTCTCTCAACCAGTTTGTGTTGTTGTTGTTGTTGTTGTTGTTGTAGCCGCAAAAATATTCCTCAAAGTAATTTTTGGGGAATGTTGCGGGAATGACAGTCCTTGGCCGGATAAAAAATCCGGGTCGTTCCGGTATAAAGAGCCGACTGTCGCGGGAACTATTGGATTTTAGTCGCCTCTTACGACAGGCATGCCTTACCGCGGGTAAATTCTTGAACCCCTAATCCGCAGGGTTTCAACCAGTTTGTATATAGCAGCGGTTGAAATCAGTCGGCCTCGGTTTCCTCTGGCGAATTTTCTTTTACAGCCTCAATCGAGTCGCAACGGGTTCCACGGAGTGATAGCTTGAGTTTTGGAAATCGATGGTATTGAACGAGTTTTTGGACTGAAAATCGTTCACAACTACAGCTCGATGCGATGGCGCATTATCGTCATGAAAAATCCATGAATTGTTAGCCAACAATTACGGATGTTTTCGCACAAACGCCCTTATAATCTTTATTGATCGTCTGTCCCGTTGCAACGAATTCATGATGAACCAAATCGCGAATATCGAACAAAAACGTTATCCGGAAACTTTCTGAACTTAATGTAGTATGTATAAAAAATGTTTAGAATATGAGCGGTATATCATTTAAAGTTTTTTTTTGTTGGTTTAGTGTGTAGCGCCAGCTATTTTTTTATTTTAATTATTTCAGATGTTTTTTTTTGCATGTCCGTATGTATGTATGTACATGTGTACATATGCCATTTACGTGTGTAGATTATATGTAGCGCTTTCATGAATGGATGACGAAAACTGAAAGTCCAAGAAAGTTACAAAAACAAACAAAACAATATGTGTATGTATGTAGCTCATGTGCGCTTGCTTATCGCTTCGCGTAAAGTGTGAAATTCGTCGAAAATTGATAATGAATGCCATTTGATTGGGAATTGTTTTTTCTTTTTTTGTTTTTGTTGTTTTAACACTGCGCTCGAAAGCTGAATGCTCTATAAAGACATTCACTCGTGCGTTTTTGTCGCACAAGTGCGCTGATCTCTGGGGTGTGTTGAACAATTTGCATTTATACAAGGAATTAATAATACAAATGTTGTGTTGTTGTCGTATACATTTGCATAACGTGTTGTGCATAGAGCACGCATACATATAAACATTTATTGAAAATATAACAATAATAAATATTATAAATTTTTTTTGCGACCTGCAAATGCGTCTTAAATATTTTAAATGGATTTGTTTTTTTTTTTTTACTATTATTAAATCAAATTAAGTAAATAATTAAATATTTTTATGCAGAAACATGTTTGTGTTGAACATTTTTCCATTATAAAATTGCATATTGAAAGCCTGTCAGTGCCAGCGAAGCCTGCAAAAAGGGAGTAGACTGCTCGGTCGTGCTTTACATTTACTTTTTAAATAAAGCATGAAAGAAAATTATCTGAATAATTTGCACCAAAATTAAATCAATAAATTATTATTTTTTTTTTATTATTATTTTTATTAATTTTTTTTTTTTTTTTTTTTTTTTTTTTTAATTTAAAACATTTATTTATTCCAACTACTTCTTTCCATTTCAGACATCTACCAAAAAACATTGCAACCTTCATAAATAAATCTACATATACTATACATATGTACATACATACAGGTGGAATTTAATTACATTTTGAAAATACTTCCGATGGGGCACCGTTCCAGTAAACTATCTGCTGGCCTCACCAACGGTAATACAAGCATTAACAAGAGCAGTTCACTTAAAGATACAACAACAACAACAACATCAACAAAATTATCCAAACATTCGTCGCGACGATACTCGGCACGTTATCCAAAATCTTGTTCAGCGAAGAGTGAAAACAATAAGAATTTTAGACACTCAATTGCATCTCTGAGCAGCAATAATAGCACAAACGTCGCTACGGTGTGTGGTGATCAGCAGTTCTTGCCTATTTTACGTTTGGATAGTGAATCGATAGCGGAAAACGCAAATCTGTCATCGGTGGCCAGCAATTCTACGGGTCAAATCATAATAAAAATACACTTTAAAACTCACACACCACCGACAGCTGATACTATGGACAATGCGCCGCAAAAGGATGCCGTGTCCGTGTCAAGTGATTGCGAGGCACGTGCACATTCTTTGCCAGTGAATAGTGAAAATTATCGACGTTTAATCGATACAAATTCAAATAATGAATTTCTTGAAACTGCTGGCAGTTCTATAAACTCTGTGCTAAACAATAACAGTAACCGTAATAATAATAATAATAACAATAGTAGAGCATCGCTTCCAGCGCATTTAAATACGTTGCGCATAATAGAACCTTTATCGCAACAGGACACAGGTGCCGTTGATTATTACGAGGTCGCTGAAGAAGTGCCCGCTTCAACACACCACAGTCGGCCAGTGAGCAGTCGACGTCAGAAAGCTAAATCGGCTTTTATGAATTTCCGAAGCATGTTGGAATCATCCAGCAGTAAAACACAACAGAACAAAGTTACGAATAGTAGTAATAATAATCATCATAGTGGCGGCGGCAATAGCTGTAAACATTCCCACAATAACCGGCAATCGCTACCGTTGCCGTCGGTAGAACAAACGCGACAAAACCCATTGCGACCAGTAAGCAGCAGCAATGAGACAAGAGCAACATTATCCGTGGCTAGCACTTCCAGCAATTACCATGACGGTGCTGTTATTAGCAATCTCAGTCCCATGATGGCTTCCAATCCACGTACAACTACTACTCCTCCAACTCCAATATCAATTACTACCTCAAGTGCAACACTTCCACTATCACCACCGACAACAGCAACTAACAATCAGCTAGCCATTTGGGCTTCGTCACCAAACCAAGATTTAATAATCTCTTCCATAAACGTAGTGGTGTGCCCTCCAACAACAGCAGCAGCAGCAGCAGCAGCAACAGCAACAATGGCGGTGGCGCCCACAAATATGCCATCAGCAGATCATTTGATGGCCAGCGAACATGGCGATAGCAATAGCAGCTGCGACAGTGCTTGCGTAAGAAGTGTCTCGAAACATTTAACAATTGGCGACAGTGCGCAGCCGCAAAGTACACTGGCGAAAAATATCATACATGCCCTCTCAACAGCGACATCGCCGATTGTGCACTCGCAAGTCGACTTTGTGCACTACCTCGTGCCGGATTTGCAGCGTATATTCAACTCGAGTTTCTATTGGGGCAAAATGGATCGCTATGAGGCTGAGCGTTTGTTGGAGGGCAAGCCGGAGGGCACATTTTTGTTGCGCGATTCAGCGCAAGAGGAATATTTATTCTCGGTAACATTCCGAAAGTACGGGCGTTCACTGCATGCGCGCATCGAACAAAGTGGACATAAATTTAGGTGAGATTTCGTGGCGAAATAGTTTTTTTTTTTTTTTTACATTTATTTCAAAAATCCCTCAAATGTTTAAACAAATAATAATAATAATAATAATTTCTCCACCCTTTTCTTACAGTTTCGACTGCCACGACCCAGCCGTATTTAGCACATCCACCGTCACCGGTTTGTTGGAGCATTACAAAGATCCCGGCAGTGTTATGTTTTTTGAGCCAATGCTCACTGTACCATTCCATCGCAAGCGAGTATTCTCATTGCAGCAATTGGCACGCGCCGCCATCGTATCGAACAGTACGTACGACGGTATAACGGAACTCGAGCTGCCGGTACGCTTAAAAGCTTACCTGAAGGAATATCACTACAAACAGAAATTACGCGTAAAGCTGCTCGATGAGACCATACTCACATGTACCTAGTGTCCGCTGAACGCGGCCAATTATCGCGCCGCCATTGTTTCGGGCAGCAGTGGAGCTGCAGCGAGTGGTAGTAACGATGGCGGCGCAACTGATGTTGGCCGAATTGTGCTGCATAAAACAACAGCAGCTAGAGCGTTTGGTGTCAATGTCGACGCTGGTATTGTGGATGGCAGCGGATTGATGGGTGCACATTTCGTCGATGGCTTGGTCAATATGCGTGTGGTATCGGTGGAAACGTTGCATGATCTTGTCGATCTCGAAGAACTGCAACATGCAAATACCTTCGTGACATATGTACAGCACTCGGCAGTGGTGGAGCAACTCAAAAACAATTGTGCAATGGATGATCATGGTGTGATGAACCCGCATAAACGGCATCGACGTCAACAATTGTTGAAAATACCAAATCGCATGACAGAACTGCTAAGCCGTGTAACAGCTAATTTAAATTGTTACAATAATGCGCAACGCCAACGCAGGCAGCGACAGCAACAGCAACAACAACAACAAGCTCAAACCGATAATGTGCCATCACATGGTCCACAGCAGCAGCATCAACACTAAACTGAATTAAATAAGTATACATATACATATACGAGTATACACACGTCAGACAATCCCAGTGAATATGAAAATCAAAATTACAACAACAAAACTCCAAATGTTTCGTGACGGTTCGATTGGCTTTATAATAACATAATAACCAATACAGCGCCATATAGTGCCACCACCGTCACACTGAACTCTTTAAATTGTAAATGATAAAGTATCAAAATAGTATTAAGCGGCATTTGTGTCAGGGTGATCCTTATATTGCAGCTAACAAGCGTGGGTCTTCGTTTAAATGTGTGTGCTCGCTCTAAGCGCGCTCTCGCCGAAACCTCCTGCGCTGCTGGTTGCACACCAAAACGCGTTTGCTAAAATAGTATTTTTTTGCTAGATTTCTGGTAGCTTAATTTAATATTGAATATATATATACCATATATCTCTAAAGTAAAATGATAAATTGTATGAAATATTATTATATGAGATGTACATATGTATGTTATACGCTTGTTACTATATTAATTCATAGAATTTCCTTTTTGTATAATTTACTATACAAAAATCGCTAGTTTTACGTTGTAGTTAATGACATTATTTATTTTCCAATGTTAATGTAAATCGTTTTATTTATTACATTTTCGATAGTCTTCTATTATTTCATTATGTACTCGTACGTACATTCTTGTTGCTATATATACTTATATGTCCATATCACTTCTCTTTCATTTTTACCATTTAATTATTTATTTCTCTTTGTTATACTCATATGCATTGCATATGCATTACAAATTTACACATAAATTGTAAATAAGTATGTGAACAAATTATTGTTAATGAAAAAAAATAGAAGAAAAATGTATGTACTTTGATATTGTTCTTATATCATTTATATTGAAATGCTGGAAATTTACGATAATTATTGATTGATTGTTAATGTCGGCAAGTCGAGGAAGCGAAGTTTCTAGTAAAGCTTTTCGGATGAAAAAGTACAATTTACAATTTACAGTCGCAGTGTTCAGCTGTACTTACATATCCATGACTGTAAACTGAATTTATTATAAACGCAATTGTTCAAACTCAAGTTGAAAAAATATATATAGAAAAAAAATAACAAAAAACAAAAAACAAATATATAACTAGAGGACAAAAAACTTAAATATTTTGTTTTTATTTATTTGAGAGTGCCTAAGAAAACTAAAAATTGTTTTTCGAAATGCTCGAGAAATGAGCACAAGTATCCGAGTACTACTCCTCTTTCGAACTGCTCGAAAATGTTCGAACAAAACATTGACCTCTAGTAGGTATCCTGGAGAAATTTGAGTGTAAGGAATATGATTGAGATGACCTCGGTCAACACACAAATGTCCAACCAAAGGTCCTCCAGCATGAATGGCAGTGTCGAGATTAGCCATTTAACGTTTCTTTCGTGTTTGTACCGAATTTCCTGTCAATCGAACAATACGATTTTTCCGAATAGGTCAGTCACTGATCCATTTCCCGATGAGAACAGTAGTCTCCCTGTTAATCTAATCAAAAAGCCACTTATATTTTTCGAATAGGTCAGTCCAAAGTACACTCCCCCTCCTAATCTAAATTTATTGGTCATTTAGTGTACCATAAATAAGTCGTCAGTCTCTGGTCCACCTACGAAATTTTTTTTTTCGTATAAACTTTCCCAGGAACTATCGAAACAATCCGATAAAACTTCAAGACGATCGGTCGGTAATTTTCGAGATATGCGAATCTTTACAAACGAACGATTTTTTTTTTATTTATAGTTACATATGTATGTATATGATTGGCGCTGTAGTATCTTGATGTTTTTTCCAACGGGATCTTCAATTTATACTAAGCCACCTACGCACGGCTGATGGATTCTTATGAGAAGCTTTTTATTTCTTTTCAGAAATATACTCGCAGGGGTTGGTAATCCCTGCCGAGGGGGGGGACCACAATTGAAAAAATTGAATTTTCTGAAATTTTGGATGTTAGTCGGACCAGGACTCGAACCCTAGCCTTCCGAGCCAAAAGTTTTAAAAACTGTTTCGATACACACTCGTACTCCATGTACCGTTGTGGGGAAATGTAATACTTGATTGACCTAGGACAGGGTCCTGACAAGATGGTGGCCCTTGGGCGAGCAAAAACCGCACAGTACCTCAATTTCACTTAACGCGATAAATATCCAGATAATGGTCTTTACCAAAATCGACTTTGCGTACAACAGTCTTGATAGCAATGGATCAGTCGGGCCTTTCACATGATCAATTACGCAGTGTTACTATTGGATATTGCGGGATTCACATTACCGCAGGACTTGAAGACGCGGACTATGAATAGCCTGAGTGGTCGACAGTTAACGGTAGATTTTAGAGGTCTGAAAAATTAAGCACCCCTTTCCTTCAAATATAACTAAGATTGCCTCCAACAGTCCGCAACAAAATCACCAAAGCCTTAGCCCGAAGCACTTGAAGAAAAGATAAAGAAACGTTGCCTCGACTTGAGCCCCGGAGACTAGCGATAAGCAAATGAAGAAGTTATAAGCCTGTCACAAAACATCCCTGAGGATGCCAACGGGAAACATCCTGATATCATCTAGGGTAGGAATCATCCTCGCAAGCATCTTCCGGAAGCTCAAGGACCACCTAGGAACATTAGGAAGGTAATTAAGTAATTAATCTAAAAAACCTCTTTTAGCTCCACAGACCAGAACCACTGGACAGGTTCATATACTTACAGGCCCTAAAATCCATTCAAGCAGCGAGAGACCTGAACTGGTACCATAAAGGTAGTAAGGTAGTAAGCTATGTAAGAGTTCCCGGACGGCACTACTTCATATGCCCACTAAAACCAACTCATCTAACAACACCTCTCTCCATCTGGTCCGAACCCGTCGCAACAGCTTGTTCGTTTTGGGTTTCCTGTTAGACAACGTCGATAACGTAGATTAACTTTGCCTTGTTATAGGCTGAGTCGAACCAGCTACAACAACAACAACAACATCAATCAGTTGAGCTCTGTAAATAGCATACGCATACGACTTCATATGAGCTCATTCATCAAAAAGAAACAATCGAGGTCTTGATACGTAAATACAATTCTTTGAGCTTTGGTTATTAGAGCGCCCACTTTTTGGTTTCGTCCCTAACCCAAATGTCTTTAGTTCCGCAGGCGTTATACTTGCTCATACTCTCTCAAATTCCTTGAAAAGTTCACTTAAAAAAGTGCATTGAGAAGTCCGCGAGTTGCTAGCAGAAAACGCAGTTCGTCTTTTCCCCGAAGTTGGTTATTATTATCACAAATAAAACCTTCAGATTGCAATTATAAACAACGTTGCTCACTATCTGTTCACTCTACACACTTTTCTTTAGACAACCGACATCCTACAGCGCGGCGTGCCCAGACTCCTTCCCAAATCCAAGCAACTACTTCAATCTATTAAGGTTGGACGATATTCGCAGACTTTAATCCGATTCGCAACTGAGAAACTTTTTACACACTCGGTACGGTTAACGACACTCGGTAGTGAGGCACAAGTGTAATTAGAAATTGCTTTTCTATATTTTTCTGTTCAGGGTACGAACCGATGAATCGCCGCACTGCTAACCACTCAGTTACTGTTGCCGTTCTAACTACCGAGGCAATGAATTCGCCCAAAGGCGCCAAGTCAATCAATACGTAGTAATTTATAATAGTTTAGTATACTAACTAATTTATTAAAGAGATACATATACAAGAATATACAAAGATATTTGGCGCGATATATGAATTGAATATGGATCTCACCTCTTTTGATCAAACTTCTTCGCACCGTTTAACTATCAGCCAGTGCTTGAAGATCATTACTCCATAACCTAGTGAGGGTTTCTACTTTCCTCGAAAGTTCACTGCAACAGCAAATCTGTTTCTGACGCGTTCGCTGACATCAAATCCTGTTCCAATTGGGTCGTTGTTGCCGCAGTCTGATTTAGGAACAAATCAAAGTCATAAGCACCATTTTGTTCGGCCACCGAATCTTTCTGGTTTGTCAAAGTTTGTGGATTGGTCATGAGATCCACCCCAAATAGACCCAACTCTTTAAGTAACGTTTCATTATTTTCTGTGCATTGATCATTCGTCGTATCCAGATCGTCTATTAGGTTCAACTTTTGTTGTATATTTATAACCGGTGCTGGTGTTTCCACAGCTTCCAAACCGCAAACAACTTCTGTATTCGACGCACGCAAAGTGTTGGCTTCAGAGCGTGTGATGGTCTGCTCGTCCTCCTCTTCATCTAACTCCTGTGGTTTCAACGTACTCGATTTATATTCAAAATCTGTTTCCTTGAAGTCGACCTCAATGGGAAAGAGTGGCGGCAACGCTTCTATACGCTCCACCACCGAACGATTCAGTTGTGCCAAGCTGTCGAGTAGACTACGCAATTGCTTATTCAAATCTGTCGCGTGCTTGCACTCCAACAATTCCATCTTCTCCAACACATCCGTACGCAATTTGGCAAATTTGTTACGCGCATCCTGGCGACAACGCAATATGAGTCTGTATTCATAGTTACCCGTTTCAACACGATACAGTGGATCCTGTAAAGCAGCGAAGCTGTGCTCCTCATCGTCCATTTCTTTCACTTTCAAACAGTATGACAGATAAGTGAATTTCGCATCGGCGTAACGTCGTACCGTTAACTTGGTATCCGGTATCGCCTTATTCAGGTACGTGCCCAAGTCGGAGAGGACGGGTTTAATTTGTTTTATAATATTAAGTCCATCTTTTTCCAAGTTTCGGTGGAACTCGCCAAACATACGAAACGCCTCGGAGGCGCGCTGCTGTGGCTCACGTGCACTAATCTGCGTAAAGCAATCGCCAAAAGCCTTATATGTCTGCAGTAGATCGTAATAAGCCTTTAGCATGCGTCGTGCATGTTCCACCAAACCCTTATACATTAACTCGGTGCCCTCAAGCTCCTCGAGTCGCTTCACCAACGAATCATTACAGAGTATGGCGCGTGAGAGACCCAATGTGTCCGCCGTGTTACTGGACATATTATCCACAATGCGATGTTTCAATTTCTTTAGTATTATGTCAAGCGATTTTCCTTGCTCTGGATCCGCATGCAGTTTGTTGTAGTGTATGATGACATTTGTGGTGGCGGCCTGAATCATTTTGGCAACTTCCACTTTGGTTTTACCCTTCACACTCACCGAGTTCACAGCTAACAGCTCGTCGCCGCTTTGTAGTGAGCTCTCGCGTGCAGCTGGTGTGCCATCAAAGACCTTTTGGGAGAGAGAGAGAGAGTGGGGAGAGAGATCATTTTGAAGCAGTTTTTGTTAACTAAAATTTAGACTCACTTGCACTATGTAAAGACAGGGGCACAGTGGTGCGCCGCCTCCAATGCTGATGCCTATTAGATTGCTTTGATCCTTTGTAATTACCACCGAACTCGTTGTAACCGTCATGCCCCTGTGTGTTATGAGGAGTATTAAATGGAATTAGTTTTGGTTTATCTAAGTACATTTTACATTTGATAATATGCGATTTCAAGGACTATTCACATATGGTATGCTATTTATGGTTACTAAGTACGTATATAGAAGTATGGAATATGACAAAGATGCATTGGACATTTACTGATGGGTCAATGGCGTGCGAAAAAAGAAGAAAAGCAGAGTAAAAAAGAGGAAAGCGGATGAGCTGGAGTAAGTATCTTATGACCAGCGAACTGGAACTAATAACTTGAAACTAATAAAAACATCTAAATAGCCAATTTATAATTTTGAATGAAACGGTGTTGTCTCAAAAGGTTCGGCTAACTTAACTCTGTAGCTGCAGAGTGTACGCTGAAAGCAGAGCCGAGCTTAAAGCTAGTTTTCATTGACGCTGATTAATACTTGGTGCCGCTTCCTCTTGAAGAATCCCAAAACCAACTCACCGGACTCACAAAACCTTTCTTTCGAAAACTGCTAAAGCTGACTCATCGGATGTTATTCTCTTTCAAGCCTCTGCACCATATAGACCGTCGGGAATCATGAGTGGTAGCACTTTCTCTATTTAGCTCTACATTAGGTTGAATAAGTCATACGAAATAGCGTGTCGCCTTATCTGAGCAGTCGATTTTTACCGAACTGCTCGGAGGCCCTTTCCAATTCTGACAGAACTTTTGGTTTTGCTTTACAAGTTTTGTGGTTATAGCAAACTTAGACATAGCCGCATAGAGGCGGTTTGTTTTTGTGCATGCTTTCGTTCGACCAAATTCGGTTTATGTCAGTCTTTCACCGCCATGCTTGAATATCTCAACCGGTTAGTCATCGGCTTTGATATTCTTCAAGCGGGCTATCGTTATTATCGACTAACGAAACGTCTATAGTATCGTCATTAACTGGGGTTTCGAAGTTAAGAAGGCTAGAGTAGTGTTCCCGCCATAAACTCAAATTAGCCACTCTTTTCTCCAGTTTGAAAATCCGTCTGGCTTTACTCTTCAACACTGGGTATCTTTCAATACCGTTTGCCGATCACATTGTGAGGTGCACAGTATTTCTGCTCTCACTGTGGAACGACAGTCCCCATCGTACCTGTCGGGTTTTCAATCTTGTCGAAGATCAATAGTTTCATTGGCAGCTTGGCACGTTGGCAACTTGAAGTACCGTCGCACAGTTCCCATATGCCGAGTTTTTGAGGTGTGATATCACAGAGCAGAGGTGAAAGTCAATTAAAATACTGCTGACTACTGTGGTTGATGTTGTAATGGGAGTTATTATGATATTGAGTTATAGAAGGCAAATTCAGCGCTAGTGAGCTCGGGTCGGCTTGCAGCGTGCGCTCTTATGCTAAAGCCTGGTTAGAGGGACTTCCTGCCTTTTTTTATACATGTCCCTACTAACATGTCTGTCTGTCAATCCATCTGCCTGTATACACAATAACTGGATATGTTAATCAAACTTGGAACAGGATAACATCCTTATTCTATGTAACGGTAATTATGAAAGAAAAAAATATTGAAAATTATATTAGCTCTGTCAATAAGAATTAGTCAATAATGAAATATCAAAATTGCGCTCTCTCAATACAAATTTTTTGACCCACCGAACGCTGTTCAGTAAACTTCGGTAACAATTGTTTCTGCCCAGCAGCTCGCCGAACGCACTGATTGGCTCTGTTCGGTGAGAAATGTTAAAAATGCCCTCTCGTGGTGCAAATCTTAACGGCTTTTTGCCACACCGAATGCAGTTCAGTACAAATTGGTAGCAATTACTGGCCATCAGCTATCCGAACAGGACTATTAATAAATTAATGCAGATTTGGTGGTGACAAGAATGTTATGAAGAAACTACAATAAGGAAAGTTTCAATCTCTTTCCCACCACTTCTTGGTCCTCCAGTTCCTCCTTCTAAGGAAAATCCAAAATTAGTAGACAGACAAGCAAGAATTCTTAAACGAAAATGAAAGCTCATTTTGAGACACCCTTTACATTCATACATGCAACTACATCAATATATATATATATATACATTATTATATATGTATATATGTATATACAGCTACTTTTATGGCTTTCTAATTGATAAAAGCAAACCATTTATCCTTTTAAAATAAATTCCATATTTTTAACGTTCACTAGACACTAATTAAATAAATACCAATATACTCGTATAGCTTTTTTGCTATTTTTGTACAAAAACCGTAGAACTAGGAACTCAGGTTTCTTTTGGATGGGGTCTCTTGATTTCGTGGTTTGTAGAATTCATATAATAATATTCATTTAACCACTTTTTTACATATAAATTTCCGGGCTAAGATTTTTACATAAATACATATTGTTCTACTTCTATACTAGCTTGCTTAAAGTACAAATTAATGCGCATATTAGGTTAGGAATATCCGCCATTGGAGCATAGTAAATATGTATATGTGAATAATTTCTTTATAACAGATTAGTTCACTACATTTATGCCTCTAGCTTTCGTATGTATGTACTTATGTATTCATCATTCATGACTTACAGTCGCTCTAACTCAAATTTTTGCCTATCGAACTCATTTAAACGTTCGCCCAGAAAGGGTATAACAACATTAGTTGCCACAGCGTCATCATTATTGCCAGCCATCGTTTTGTCTTCGGTGTCCACCACCAATTCTATCTCGAAATCAAAAGTGGCGGCATCTACATTTAGCTCACTCTGCTGCTTCTCTGGCGGTTGCTGCTTTTCCGGTAGCGAAGAACTTTGCAAAAATGTACATATGTATGTATGCCGTTTCAAATAATTTTGTTCTGCTTAGAAAGTGGTTGCAGTCTTTTGTACTTACTTTTCGTTGAGCAACAGGGGGGTGGTGGCAACTGGCTCCGAGCTAATGTTCTTACTACGTTAACGTATTTTTTTTTAATAAAAGTTTTAAACAAAATGGTTAAAATGGTTAAAATTAAAATAATTTATTGTGGAAATGGAAATTTAGAAAAAGAACTTTAATTTAGAACACACACCAAAAATAGACGTCACATATGCAATGATATTGATTAATTTTACACAAACCACAGATATGAAACATACATATATAAATTCATATATGTTATGTTTTGCTTGGCAATTCTTGTAATCAACTTACATTTTATCCTCTTCGAAGAAGAAATCATCATCCGTATCCGTTAGCATTTTAACAGTTTTTAATTTATTGCACGAACGATTAAATAAATACTTTTTATTTTCAGTTCCTTCCGTTCATATGTTTAGAAAAATTGCTGCATACTTCTAAGCGTTGACGTTCATTATAAGAAGAGACATTCACAATGATGCAATGTCATATGAAAACAGAGACACACCTTGATAAATGATAATTGAAATATAAGGGCAGAGAACTGAAAACAAAAAGCACATATACACATTCAGGACAAAAATAATTGTTATTTGCGTCGTTACCAACAAAGTGCCTAAAATATAAATAATTACACATTTAAATTCCGCGTTGCAATGCTCCGCACCCTAAAGTAAAGTTTGTAGTTCACCATAAATAGCAAAGTGCAAACAGCTGTTTCTTCACATGTATTCTATTGACAGTATCGGTTTTTTAGATATAAACATCGATTGAAAAATGTTAAATTTATTAAATAAAACCAAAAGTATTTTAATACCGGCTTTGCGGAAAACCACAATCCGATCGACTCACGATGCTGTCAAAGAGGTGACACCACTAGCAGAAGTAGCAGCGCCCACATCCCCGCTTATATTACCACAAAACTGGTCACAATATGAACCTGTCAATCGTTCGTTGGCTAGACAAGTTTGGATTGAAAACATCGATGCAGTACCAGAACGTAAATTGGGTCTTATTGAGTTGCATCCGGATGTATTTGCAACCCAGCCCCGTGTTGATGTCATACAGGAGAATGTTGAATGGCAGCGCAAATATCGTTATGTAAGCTTTGCACACACCAAAACTCGAGCTGAGGTTCGTGGCGGTGGACGAAAGCCATGGCCACAAAAGGGTATGGGCCGTGCAAGACATGGCTCCATACGCTCACCACTCTTTCGCGGTGGTGGTGTTGCCCACGGTCCTCGCTCACCCACAACACATTTTTATATGTTGCCATTCTACAAACGTGTGATGGGTCTAACAGCAACGCTTAGTGTGAAATTAGCACAAGATGATCTACATATCATCGATAGCGTTAATGTGCCCACACGTGATCCTGAATTCTTTAAAGAGTTAATAAAGGAACGCAATTGGGGACCATCGGTTTTAATTGTGGACAAGTATTAAGAACTATTATTTTCGATTTTGAGTACAAATTAAAATATTTTTTATAAATTATAGAGACGACATATTTCCCGAGAACATTTGCTATGCCACGGACGCGCTGGGTTATGTGAACTTAATGCCATCGTATGGACTAAATATATATTCAATGTTAAAACACGACACATTAGTGCTAACAGTAAATGCCGTTAAACACATCGAGGAGCGCTTATTATACCAGATGCATCGCACCGACGCAACAGCGAAAGGTGGCACATTTAAATTGGATCAAGTTTAAAGTATTTTTTTGCTACTTTTCTTTGTTTTACTTGCTTTGCTTTTTCTCAAAAATGTTTCATCGCTTTCCAAGTAATTCAAAATGTTATATAAATCTGTAAGGATCGAATCCAAAAGAAAGCGGCATTTATATAATTATTAAATAAATAATAAATATTAGAGAACTAATTTTGTCGATTCGTACCTTTAGCTGCGCGCATCCTCTTTAACTTATCCAGTGGTATAGTGACCATACCAGATCTAAATGCATCAGGTCGCATACTTCTCGACTCGAGCATCGGTGTTATGCTGGGCATTGCTGGCAAAGGGCTATCAGCGCCCATTATACGATTATCCGGAAACATTGGAGTCTCTGATGGCATCATTTGATTTTCAGACAAAAATGGATAGCCATAACTTGAGTTTTGGTATTCTACTTAAAGCATTGTTAATTAAGGTAATGTAAAAGTTGAGTTTACCAGCTCAGCAAAACACTTACGCATAGTTGTTGGATATGGATCGGGGAAACCGTATTGCCCATAGTAGCCTGGCATAATAGAATTGCTTGGCAAAGGCGTTGTGGAGTTCGGTTCTAGTTGCCGCCAATTATTTAGCTCATTGGCGTAGTTGACATGGGATGCTTCTGATCTTGTTGACATAGTCGATGCTCTGCATGAAACACTACAACCATTTCTAAAGGTATACACACTGGGCCGAGTATTGCCCGAATAGTTGGAAGGCACACTTTTGTCACTCATGGTCCTCACATCCAATATGCTACCACTGATTTTATTCGATCGTAAAACATTGAACATTTTCTTGAATGCAGACATGTGTTTCCTCAGATTCACGTTCTGACAAAATTTTGTTGAAGTGAAAGAGAAACAGAACCCTTTTTTTGCGTAACAAAATATTCAAAATTTGCGCCGAAAGTTACATAAACAATTTTGCTAAATATTTTAACGACTTGGCAATAATTTTTTCACAGAAGTTTTACATTAAATTATATGTATTTATTTAACTAAAATATTGTTTGTTTGACATCAAAAATTTTGTTTTTGCCAATAGGAATGTTAATAAAATAAATAAATAAAAAACTACTTCAACAGACGAGTCCGTAGCAAATTCCCAATATTTTTAAGTTCAAGCATTATTTAGAAAAATTAATTAATCATTTATTATTAAATGCCTATATACCTACATACACTTGTTTTCTATCTATTAAGTCCTCTTTATCTTTTGCATCTTACTCGGCAATGTAATTGGAAAACGAATTTTCCCCTTTACTCTAATCACGTCGAATTTGCACGATTTAACCTAATCTTTGTTGGATCGTCGATATCACACCTCTACCACCACCGCATTAAGCGCCATAAACACTCATAACAACTCAATCAAAACTGACGAGATTGAAAAGGTGAACCATGAATTATCCGAGTTGTCGGCAGCCATCGGTAGACTTTCGAAGTCAAAACTTCAAATGTTCGAAACGAAGGAGTTCCGCAAAGTGGAGTCCTCCGCTCACCATTGTTTAATTTTCACATCTAAGAGCTCCCTCTAACATAGAGAGATTCTCCACGACCTCATATACCCATCTTGGCGTCTATCCCGGATATTGATATAATCAAAATTAAACTACCATCTCACCCGACCTGTCTCCGCCTTCTTCAAACTTGAATTACCAGATGACCTTAACGGGTTTAGGTCGTGAAAATGCTGAGAACTCGGGCCCCACTCGGAAACCGTCCTAGTATTAGTGAATCTGTCATAAGCCTTTGACATTGTCAATCATTCAGTTCTACTATGGGACATTAAGAACTTCTCATTACCACCGCGGTTGAAAAGATGGAAGCAACCAAAGTGGTCGCAAGTAATCGCTAAAGTGTCCTTTCCACACATCTTAATTTATGCTTTTCGAAAATGTCTTCTTCATCATGATTGCTAAATATTAAGATCTGCTGCTATCTCGCGGAACTTTGTTCAGTGCGCAACAACTTCAGCTACAACCTGCGTAGGAATACCGGCTCGAACTCGATGGTGTAAAAATGCCAAATTTCTGGGTGTCAAATTCGGCGACTTGCACTCCTTCACTCAGCATGCGACTGCAATTGCCACAACTAAAGTCTGTGTAATGTGGTCTACTGAACTCAAACTTATCCTGACTTGAGTCCGACGTACCCAAAGAATGTCCACCATGTAATAAGTACCTGTACGACAATAACCACCTCCTCGTATGTCCTCTAAAACATATTCGTCTAACAACCTTTTCCCTTAGACCTCGGCCAACTCTAACAGCTAACAATTTGAGCGCACTAAAAAAGTATGATGAAACCTTTTTTTTAATCAAATTTTATTAAATGGTACTTTAATATTTGTCAAGACGTTTAGGTTTTCATAGATAAAACTAGAAGCCGCAAGTGCAATTAAAATTTATTGAATTTTGCCTTGGTCTTCTATCATAAAACCAATTTGATCATTTTTTTCTTAGTTGGGATCCAACAGACGTTCACGTATCATCCAGCGCAGCTCGGCATGTGAGCTCTCGCCAGGAATTTGCTCGCGAAAGTAATTCCACTCACTTTGGTAGTAGTGATACAAAGCAACCGGATCTTTACTTAATGGACGGCGGCGACGCGTTGCTGTGCAATGACGAGGTACTGGAAGAGAAAATCAATTGATAATTTCAAAAATGTAGATTAATTTCCGCGAAAGTATTTTTTTTTATTTAAGAATAACTTCTTTCATATAGCTTACTCATAACACCCATCGATCTGGCTGTGGTGTAACTGCCACCACTTGGACTCCGCCCTCGCCCGCCACGCTCCTGAGACTGTGATCTAATACGCCCACGACTGGTTGTTGCCTTCGTTTCCATCCTTGCAACACGCTGCGTAACACCAACTTTTCTCGTGCTCCCGCTTGTTTTGGACTTTTCTTCGCTAACCGCACTTGTGATGGTTGCGGCTTGAGCATGCTTTTGACTAAAGTCTCCAGTTGTTGTTGGATGCGATGAGCTACGTTGACTTGATTCTGGTTCAGGACCTCTTATTTCTTTACATTCAGCAAAAGGTATGCGCCCACTATTTTGCCAAGCTTTCTCACGGGACACATTTTCTCCAAGGAAGTTTTTAGCCGTCTGTTTCTCTTTCTGTTGTTGTTGTGGTGCTTTTTGATTTGGATTTAAACGCTTCGATGTGTCACCAGCATTGAAAGTACGTGCCGTTTGACCTTCATTCTTTTTCTTCGCCATTACAGCTCGCGAATCCGCTTGCTGTTCATTCTCTACCTGATTAAGAGTTCGTAAGACATGTTGCTCATCGGCTCGTTTTGATTTTACTTCGCCAGTGCGTTCATTGCGAGCATTCTCCTTTCCGACTTTGGCGCGAAAGCTGGCCGTGGTTCGTTTGAAGAGTCTTTCGAAATAGTCCTCTTGATGAGCGTTAATGCCTAGCGTCTCCTCGTATTTGATTAGCTTTCGAAGATCTATGGATGGTGATTTAAAAATACTTAAAATTTAAAACGTTTTCAAATTAAAAACTAATTTCGAATTGTAACGATTTATAAGATGGCTATTCAGTTTCTACATGCTAATGCTAAGTAAGTAAAGCCAGTGCTACAGGGTTCTAACGATTGTACGGAAAAGATAAACATAACAAAAACAATAACACAAGTGAGGCGACGAAACTTAACAGGTTAAGAGGTATGTCACTGGAAGAAGCAGTCTTATTTGCGGAAGATGCTCGATATGATAACTTCCGTTCCACCAGCCGTAAAGCTAACTAAGAACTGAGAAGATTGTTTGTTCTCACACTAGTGGCCATCTAACGCGAGATCGTAGAAACGAGCTGTTCAAGCGGGTTCGGGCCAAGAGAGAAGGGGGCTAGATGTGTCGGTTTTTGCGAGCGTGTAAGGAGGTGGTTAGTGTCGGGCGGGACATACGTTGGATATGTTGGAGTCGAGTCTGAATAAATAGGAGTTTAAGCTGCTACAATATCAAGACTTAAGCTGCGCCACATTTATTTCCTGTATATACGCTGTCCTGTCTAATCAGCCACGACCGTAGAGGATCTTAGATCTCCGTTAGACCGCAATTTGCAAAAGGAAGTACAAAAGGACAACAGTGATTCATAACTCATACTGCGGAAATAGTCGAAGCTAACTTTGAAGTCCTTAGACCCCTGCTAGATGACAAATCCAAAATTAGTTAGCAGCGGGACAGCGCGGAATATGAAGAATAACATTAATTTTACCTGTTGACCTAAACGGGGTTAGATCACCGAAATGGTGACAGCCCTTGGTCTGATAAAATCCGGGTAAACTCCGGTACGTAGAACCGGCTGTCTTGAGGGTTGTACCCTGGTACAACTTAGATCTGGATATTGTAGCAGGTTAAACTCCTACTTATCCAGACTCGACCCCAGCATACCCAACGTATGCCCTGCATGTGGACAGTCTCCGGACGACACTAATCACCTCTTCACATGCCCCCTTAAACCGACTCATCTAACCCCCTCTTCCTTTGGTCCAATCCCGTCGAAACAGCACATTTCCTGGACCTCCCTTTAGATGAACTCGGCGACTTAGATTGACAAAGCCTGCCCTAAGCGGGGTTAAGGAACCGCTATTACAACAACAACAAGAATAACATTAGGAGCTTTATGAGCCTTTTTTAGAAGTATCATCTTCCATACGCTTATCTCAACGCGTTACATGCAGTTGGAACTTTAAAAAGTCCCTGTGAAAATGATACCATCTTCTTCTTCACGTATTACCTATTTCTCCAGTGCTTGTAGGTTCTAGGAAAAGACGAGACAAAGCGAAATTATTACGTATCCATATCCAAAGTACAATCAGTATAGACTGTAGTTCCTATCAAGCCCAGCTCCTTCCTTCAGTAGTGATTGACAATTTAATAGCGTTCAAAAAACTTTAAACGGCGTAACCGGAGGAAGTATCTTTCTTGGTGAAAAAAAACGAAAGTCCGTTTTTGAAACTTACTTCAACAGCGGTTAGTGAAAGAATTGAGGCACACAATTTTTTTTTTAATTAAATATTAATAACTTTCGACATTTTATTATGTTAACTTAAATATTTAGCAGTATGTGGTTTGGTTTGATCATATTCATACTTATGAAGTATAAATGACACGATTATGAAATTTATTAAATATTTTCAATGCGAAGAAATGTCGCTTTAAGAAAGAAGACAAATACATTTTCAACTGCAATTTGTTTTAATATTTTATATTTACTTTTTTTTATTTTTATTAATTTTATATTTATAGTTAAGTTCATTTGTTGTTTGTTTTTGTGGTTTTTACTCTCTTTTACAGAACATATGAAAATTATTTTTATTTCTCTTAGTTTCGCTTCAATCCACTGCAACACATACGTGTACATACCTACGAGTAATGCATTTAGGATTTTACTGTTTTAACGTATACGATTACAATATGCTACTTAAACACTAAACTTTACAATACATCATTTATGCGTAGAAAAAAACTAATTAAATAAAATTCAACAAAATTCTTTACTTCAGCGAGCATTTCTTTAACGAAAAATTAAACGATCATACATATTTTGTATTCATAGGGTAAATTATTTAGCAGAGGTTTTATAAAAAAAAATCTATTAGGAAACATTACATACAAAATAAACACTAACTTTACTACATCATATACTGTACATAGTGGAAATTGAGGCTAGTGCATGGGGGCAGCGAAAACTTGTGATAACTTTACTTATTTAGTAACGACTTGCGTTTTCTCTTTCTTTAATTGATTTCTTACAAAATTCCTATACATTTATGTATGTGTGTGTTATACTTTTAGTCAGACAATGCTTAAACTACATACAATTAATTTATAAATATACTTTTTCAATCACCAAAAACTTTTCACATCTCTATCATGGTTTACATGTGATTGTTGCTGTTGTATATTTTGCCCTAAAACACAAAGATTCGCTTAACAATTTACAAGTACAAAGTACAATTAATTGTGTGTGTATGTGTGTGTGTGTGCTATTTAATGATCTTCCTTATGGGCGAATCTTCCGGGCCAACTCATCTTCACCATATTTTATATTGTAGTTTTGAGTTGGATAATAAGTGTCCACACAACACACTTTCTCCTCCGCTATTTTCGCCAGCTGTTTGCCATTAGCTTCAGTCGGCTGACAACGCTTAACTTCGGTTGAGGCTGCACTACTTCTTCATCACCGATTTTTCTATCTGCGATATCGGTAGCGACGAAATGGCGCACGTAAACGCCTACATGTCACACGCACCTCCTTCTTAAGGAACTGCGAAATGGCCAGTGACTTGACGGCAGCAGTAGCAGCTTCCGCTGCACAGCTACTGGAAGTTGCATTATTCGGCGCATATTTCGATAAGTCGAATTTACGTTTAGGCGTCTGATGATTAGCACATTGCTCTTGTGTGTGGTGATGATGTGAATGATGATGATGATGATTTGTGTGGTGTAGATGCTCATCGTCACATTTGTGCTGTGAATTACTCATATCCAAATCGGTATCGAGTCCATCTGAAGAGACTGTGAAAATATCTGAGTTATCGCCAGCCTTCTCGCTTGGACTTATGCAGCTGCCTAGACTGCCGTTGAGCAATTGTGGTGTGCGCCTTAGGCTACCACGTAGCATTTGGGTGGATGGTGTAGATGTGGCGCCGGTGCTATTGGTGTTGCAACCACGCGCTGTTAACGAGTTTGTTGTTGCGAGTTTTTCTTCTTCGATCGGCGTAGCATTTGTATGGCGGCGAGACATGCGCTTTCGTGTTGTTGGGAAATTGCTATTATCGCCCCCATCATCCTCGTCTTCATCATCTTCACCTGGTGTACCCGCTGCTTCTGCTTCTACTTCTAGCTCAGCTTCTTCTGCGTCCTCCTCATCCGCTTCCACTGCAGCATCAGCATCAGCGTCGGGTTCAGCTTGCATCGCCTCTTCTTCGATTGAGTCCGCCATCGTTTCGCCGTCTTCTTCAATGTCTTCGTCGTCATCATCGTCGTCTTCGTCCTCTTCCTCCTCGGGTATGCTATCGCATGCATCCAATTCCGTATCATCATCCATGACAGCATCGTCATCTTCTACGCCTTCATTCTGCATTGTACCGTTCTCGTACACTTTCACTTCATCTTCACTTTCGGGTGGTGTAATAACCCCGTTTCTACGCCGCCTCTGTACACATTTACTTTTAACCGGCACAGCATTATCCAGTTCATTCTCATCTACTTTGCTGTCTTCAGGCTCTCCCTTAATGCCGTTACCTGTTAATTCACCAATGTCTTGCAGGAAACGAATTTTGCGTGCGAGTATTTGTTGTTGACGCGCAGAAGTCTTTTTCTTTTGTACTTTTGGCCAGCCTGTGCGGTTGGATTTAAGATTTTTTCTTTTTCGGAAATATCTCTGCATCGATAGAGAGTTGTACAAGCTGAGGCCGACACCCTTACGTTTACGCTCCGCATTTGATGCTTGGTCATCATCAGTTCCACTGCCGCAAGTTGCATTGTTAAACAAGTCGTACAGATCGAAGTCGCTGGAGAAGCAATCAGTGGGTGGGGGTGTATTCGTGTCAAAGGGCGCAGTTGCATTGCGTCGGGCCCCGGCATTCGCTGACTCTATTCGTCGTAACGCATTACTCGTTGACGCTGAAGACGACCCAATTGATGTTGTTGTACTGTTCATTTTTGAGGAAGGGTTCGTCGCTGGCAGCGGCATCGTGTCACCATCCTCGAGAATACCTATGGGTAAATCTTCCTCTAAATCATATTCGCTGGCATGATATTCTAGATATTTATCTATCTGCCACTCCAGTTGATGCACGTTTTTGTATTTCGTCGCGGTGTCCAAAGCTTTTAACGCGTTCGTATCAACTTCGAACTCTAAAACACCCTTCTTAGAACCAGTCTTACGTATTGATGGTACTGCAGAACCTTGCGCGAGTAGACCACTGTACGAGTTGTGTCGCCGCGCAACATATCCACGCCGGTGCCTTTTACCAGTCGTTACCGCCGCTGCAATCAGTGAATTGGGCGTTTGACTCATTCTACTCGCGCTGCGACCCGTGGAGTGCAGAAATTTTTGTATGCCACTATAGGAACCACGCGGTCTACCCATCGGCGAGCTTATTGACTGACGTCCGCCGCGTCCACTCTTTCTAGTTTGACTTAGTGCCACGGGCGGCGAGTGATCGTATTTATTTTGGCCGCGACGCATGCGCTTTACGTTCTCTGATATCTCAGTAGTGAAACGTAGCTCTTCGACGGGGGTAACAGCGGCTGAGCGAGTGTGACGCGGCGACCGTAAAACTGGCAAATCGGTTGCAATTGGTGATGCTTTTGCACTGCAGCTCGAGTCTGCGGATAAACCTGCCGCAACTCCTCTTTGTGTCTTCGACGCAGCCGCCGCATTCACAACTGAAGTGAGCTCTGTACCGTTGGACTTCACAGCTATTTCAGCAACTGACATTGGCGTAGGTGTCGTAGACGGCTCGTCGATCTCTGAGTTCGGTTTACTCTGTGAATCTTGCCTTTGCTTTATAATACAACTAACCAATGCCAGGGTGGATGCATGTTCTCGCGGCGACTTTCTAGGCGGCAGTTCTAAATTCAGAAATGCTGCCGCTGCTTTGTTCAAATGTTTGTTGAGGTACCTATTTTTGCTGGTCTTGGTGGTCGCCGTGCTGCTCGCACAACTCGTACTACTCGTTGTACTGTGAGTTGAGCCGGCGCGTTGGCGATCCCTTGCACGCTCTTGAACTGGTATACTAGCTTTGGTGTCACATTGCAATTGATTAGAACTATTGTGTAGTTGCGCAGCGGCCTGTTCGGCCTGGCGTTTCTGTAATTCCTGTTGCTCTTGTTGATAACGTTGCAAAATCTGCAATTTTTTATGTTTATGCTTGTACTGCGTTGTACATGGTTCTGACTGTGCATTCACTGCATTGCTCATTGCATACGGGTTGGTTGCATTCCCAACGTCATTCGAATTACAACTGCTTGAATCGCGCGATTTGGTGGCACCACCTTCAGATTCTTCGATGGGCTCGGATTTTACTTTGACTTTATCCGCATTTAAAAAAGCCGTTGCCGCAGATTTTGAAGGAAAGTTAATAGTTCTTTGCTTCTCGCAGAGTTTGCAAGAAGTATTTGAATCCAGCGTATGTGCGAATGGTATGGGACCGAGCTCATACGGCAACTTACGGTAATTCGTCGAGCCATAATATTCGAAATAACGTTCGGCGCAGTTATCTTGCCGTGTGAACACTCTATGCCAAATATCTCCTACAGGTACGCGTTCAAAGGAATAACGCATTTGATTTAGGCGTTCGCTATTCGTATAATCGAAATTCGCTGTGGTGGATTTCTGTTTCAAAGGTGACGGCGTACGCGACAGGCTTTCAGTAGACATATTTTTGACATCCTTACTTACTGCCGCAACATTCAGTGCTTTCGAATTTATTTGCTCATCGCTACTCTTTTTTCGCTTACCACCTCGACCGCGACTGCTCTCGTTCTCGGTGGGGGGTAATATCAGTTGTTTGGATTTTTGTTCTTCGCGCTGTAACGCCCGCTGCATTCGTGACTTTGCACCGCTACAACTACTCTGCCATATGGCGGGTGGCGTATCATAGGTTATAGTTTTCCGACGTCTACTTTTGCAATGTACATAGTCCTCATCGTTTTCATCATCATTATCAACATCTTCGTCGTCATCATCATCCTCATCGTCGTCCACATCATCTATGAAATAATGACTTTTTACCACTTTGCCATCATCTTCATTCTTCTCATCCTCATTTTCTGAGCTACTACTACTACTACTACTACTCGTACTTTCCGCATCATCTTCACTTTCTTCCTCTTGTTTAGCATTGTTCATGCTTTCAGCATCCCCCATCCGATCCTCCATTTTTACAACTGATCCACGTGTTTTCGTCACGGTCGCTTCAAGCAAGGACTTTGTCGCCGCTTCATTGGCGCTACTCCTCTTGCGTCCGTTACTCACCAAATCGTTGGCCGCTGCCATTTGCCTATAATTGTGTTTCGCTGCCTCTACGGCCGCACGAAGTAGACGACTACTTGTGGTTGCCGCTGTCACAATGGCGGTAGCGGTGCGACTGCTTTTGCGTGTCGCCTCTGGCAACGTAATAGCGGCGAGTACAGCTGCAGCGGCGTTCGCTTTAGCTGCCGCCGCAGAAATGGCAGATTTTGTTGTTGTTTCATTGACCTTTTTGCCTACTGTCGACACTTCTGCCGACTTCGCAGACACAGACTTGTGGGAACTTTGCTTGTCCTTCAGTTGTAACTCTGGCTGGATGGGGGCGATTGGAAAGCGCTGCTTTGTACCAGTCGCCGATTGACTCTTTCGTCGCTTTGCATTGGCGATGGCGCGTTTGCCCATCTTCTTTTCTCCCGTTGACTTTTCGCTATGCTCTGACGCTTCGGCTAACTCTACTTCCATTGGTCCATCATCGCTGTTGCTATCTAAACTTGCGGATGAGAAATTTCCACGTGCATTGTCGGACGTGGTCTGTCTGTCAATGTCGGTGGGCAGCTCACTGGAGGTGCGCTGTTTGGGGAACATGAAATTTTCGGCTTCACCATTTAAGCGGTCCAGTTCAGCAGCACGCACTTTCTTGAACTTCACAATAAGGGAAGGTGACGCTCCCACAGCTTGATCACCGGCTGCGAGTAGGTCGCCTCGCGTCTTGCGGGTTGGCGTACATATTGCTTCCGGCGTACCGACTACTTTATACAACGATGACGGTGGCAGCATAGCGCGTATAGGTGGTGATACTGCCGTCGCCGAAGCTGGTTTTCGGCGGGTTGTCACTGCCGTCGTAACGTTTGGTAGGGAAAGTTGTTGTGACACGTTTGCATTCGTTTCAATGCGTTGGAGCTCCAACATGCTGGACGTTGCTGTGGCCAGCGGTACTTGTTGCTTCAGCGGACTTGTTTGTGACTTGACTGCTGTTGCTGTAGCCTTTGGTGACTTTGAAAGGCGTAAGTTTTGAAATTTCTCTGAAGAATGCTTGCCTTTGGTGGTGCGTTTCGATTTTTCGCGTAATGTTGGCGATGGTGTCTGTTGCTGAACACCACCCAGTCGACGTTTATCATCGGACAGCTCCAACAATGGCATTGCCATCAATGGCTCCGAGCCTTCTAGCGGATCAGCTTCGTTCGCATCAGCTATTACTTCAATGTTTTCAACCTCCATCTCTTCTAAATCTATTTTTTTATTCTCGTTCAGAAACTTGTTCACATCTGCCGAAGTGTGTATTAGCGAGTCCAACGCTATAAAGTTTTGCGAATTCTTGGCAAAGTATTCGTGGTCTTTCGTCTTCAGATGAATGGTAAGCGTATCATACTCGATTTTACAAATCTCGCACACGCCACATTGCTTATCGCTAGATTCTTTCACTTGCTTGCAGGCAGTTGCCGTCACACCCCCTGCTATGACGCCAGCTTGTGAATTTCGCTGACTACTTTTATTTGTCGCAGCTGAGCCGGTAGCACCACCACCTGCACCCTTTTTCAATGATTGTACGGCGGCGTGTAGTGGCCGCTGATGCTGTGAAGACCTCGAACGTGATTTACGCGTCATTTTCTGGTCTTCGTTAACTCTGCTTGCCTTTGCTTTCTCCTGTGCTTCTACAATTGAATCTACTGTATTCGGTATGATTTTCTTTTTCGGTATCAAGCGAAAAGCGCCGTCCTCACGTGTCAATTCGATTTTGGGCCACTCAGAGCCCGATGATTTTCGAAAGAGTTGATAATAAGGTCGGTAATTGTGTTTGACCGCTTCAATTTTGATATATCCGCCACCTTTCAGATCTATGGGCTCGGCAGCGCTCCGACCCTTACTCAATAGCTTATGCTGATCGTGACGTGAATTCGCACCCAAGTAGTCCCTCAATTCGTGCTGCACCTTCTTAAAGAAATGCAATGCGTATTCGGTTTGCCAAACAATATAAGGGTATTGCGTTAGTACTGCAACGTCCTTGGCTTGGTTGCTTACTGATGCTGTTGCTGGAGAATTTGCCCGCTCATTGACGCTGACTGCATTAACATTGAGCGCGTTGTTGGTGGTTGTGCTGGCGCGTCGTACGCGATTTAGTATTGCATTGGCACGTGTTTGACGTGTGTTAGGTTTTCTAATTGTTCCAGATGTAGGAGTTGTATTATCGCCACTGGCATTATTTTTACCATCCTGCGTGTCGATCGAGTATGGTGTTTGTGGTGTATTGGGTGTACCTGGAGTTTGTGGTGTACCTGGTCTGCTACTTAATGAATTATTGTTATTACTGTTATTGTTGTTATTGTTACCAACAATCGGCGGCAGAATCGGCTTATCGGTAATGAAATGTGTAACATTCCATGTAAGAAAGAATTCCAAGGTACCGCCAAGTGCACGAATTTGCTCCTCAATACGCTTGGTTAGCTGATGATCGCAAATATCCAAATAGAATTTAAAATGGCACAAAGGTTTTTTACATTTAATTACTTTGACAGTAGCGCGACGTTGCGGCAAGGGCGTAGATTTGCCGACACCGACAACGGCTGCTTCAGTACCTTCTGCGGCTGTTGATTTTGTACTTGCACTTGTGGTTGAACGTACTGTTGGCTGTTGATGTTGCTGTTGTTGTTGTTGTTGTTGCTGTTGTGGCACAAGTCTTTGCAATTGCTGCTGAGGCTGTTGCTGCTGTTGTTGTGACTGGTGTTGTTGTTGTTGTTGTTGCTGCTGCTGCTGAAGTCGACTGTTGCTAATTTTTTCCTTGAGTTTGCTTTTGTAAATTTCCGATTGTGATTGCATACCTTCAGGTGCAGATTAACTGTTCTTATGTTCAGTGCATACATATTTTTCAAATGATTTTCATATTTTTACATATACACATTTATTTTAGTTTTATTATTATTAATCGGCGTTGATGATGGTAGTGTTGTTATCGTTGTTGCAGCGGCACAGGTAAAGCGTGATTGGCGCATACACCAAGAAGTAGAAGAATAAAATAGATAAAAAAAAATTGTTTTCATTTCATAAATTCAAATTCTTTGTAGATTTTTATATATTTAAGTATTTATAATATTTATTGCAATTAGTTGATGCTATACTTATTATTAGTCAGCGAAACGTGAAAATACTCAATGAGATAAATATGATTGGTTGGTTGTTCAACGAAAAAAGGTCATGTACTAAAATTTACCACAAAAAAAAAAATTATAATTAAGATGTGTATCTATAACTATGGTATATATATAAATGGTAAATTGACAAATGTGAGTTCAAAATATTTATACCTATGCATATGTTTTTGTAAGCACAATGTACATACATATGTATGTATGTAAATACAAGCAACAATAAACATTCAAATAATATGTTGTTTAAAATGTATGTAAGCGCACGCCCGAAAGCCACCCACAAATGTGGTTATCAATAGCTAGTATGAGTCAAGTATATAATAATATTTAAAACACAACCAAATAAATTGGCATACACGTACATAGCACATACATATGTAGAACCATATATACATATGACAATCGTATATAGGAGATAACATACAGCATAATTTTAGCTGATATCATTTTATTGGTAGCAGAATTTAAAATATATGTGTATGTATTATACTTGCACACATATGTACATATGTATGTGCATATGTATGCATGTGAAAGAAAAAACTCTTCTGAACAAGTTTTACATTTTTCCTTCGATAATTTTGCTGAATTATTGTAATTGTGTAATTATCACATGAATGCATGCGAGAGTATGTATTAATCTTAGCCGCATTGAGAGCGTAAACATTAAATTGTATAAACTCCAATCATGCAAAAGCCTCAAGAAAATGTGTAATGGGGAAAAATTATAAACATATAAAAAAACACATAAAATAATCATAAAAAAGATGAAAACAAACAAAAAATTCCATCGGGAATTCAAAGTCTAAACAAATTAAATAATAATAATTGAAACTGGACTATTATTTGGCTTAAGCTGAGCAAAATTTATCTTGTACCTGTAATTGACCGGCTTGAATTTCAAACTAAATAACACACATACACTTATGTATGTATGTACGTCAATTCAACATCTTATAAGAATCATAAATATGTAGCATCTTAATGGGGGTAATGGAATTATTTTAAGGCAACTGTACGTATATATGTATGTATAAAATTGTAAGTATATACATACATATATGTACAGTACATATAATTTTAAATATACATATGTTCATGCATTTAAATTTAGACATACATCCATACATATACATATGTACATACAACTTTTCCAACCAATATATGCAAATATTATGTATTTATAACATATAGTTTAGGAATACGCATCTATGTATGTACATATGTATATATACATACGAGTATGTATATGTACGTATTTAATTATTGGAGTTTGCCTTACGTATTTATGGTGGTCAATAGAGGATGAGATTTAGTCGTTTTTTATAGGCAGTAGTATATCTACATATCTAGCATACTTATATTTGTATATGTACATACATATGTACATACGAGTATATATGTGTATAGAAAACATATAACACGCCTTTATTCAAAATTACCTTGTTTTAACTGGGTATAAGGATATCAACGAATATTTATCACACATTGCGCTTAGAGACTATTATTAGACATATGTACATAAGTAATTATGATTTAAAAATTACTAACATTTTGGCCTAACAAAGACGGTATGGAATTTTTGTATGATATGTCGCCTATTTTAACAGAAGCAGAGAAATTATAGTTTGTCCTTTTGTACATACATAACTGCATTTTTTTAATCTTAGTAATCGAAGCAAACGAATTTTCTGAGTCTACTAGAGGGATGAAAAAGTATGCACACAGCTACTACTTTTTTACATGTGATCCAGGTAAAATTTCTGAATCACCACCATCTTAACAATATATTCATTTTTATTGCAGCTGTTCTCAAACTCTAAGAAGGTCTCTGTTTTTTTTCTTTTTGTTTTTTTTTTTTTAGTGAAACCTTTTCTGCTAAGAGCTTTTAAAAAAGAATTAAATATATTTAACTACATTTAACTTGTATAATGGATACACACGTGAATGTGAGTGTAACTTTTCCTACCTAAACGATATGAACTCACATGGGCATATGTTGTAATATTCGTTAATTTTCAAAAATTATTCCTCATTCCCAATTAGATTTATTTTCGGTCTCGTGAATGAATAAATGTCTTGTTTATATATAAATGTTCTATGGGTTGTAAGAAATAGGAACAGATCAAACTAATTAACGAAGCGCCAATGTATGTAAATAAAAAAAATATTTTTTGCTTACAAAATTAGAAGTTATTTAAAAAAAAAAAAAGTTTATCTATGGCTATGTGTACCTATTTGATTTCTTAATACAAAATAATATACATAAATTATACAAAGCAAATATAAAAAACAAAGTTTTTCATGTAAAATTTAAAATCAGAAATACACCACTGCTAAACGATAACACCACACCATACATTTTAACACAACACAGGTAAAAGATCAAGAAAAGTGGAAGACGAAAGTGGCCAAAACAGTTGCAAAGAACGAAGGGTATAAAACGAAATAATGAATAAAACAAGATAAAAAATTGATGTAAAAACATGACCGAAACGAAATAAAAAAGTTAACATAGAAACATTGGTAAAGGTAAATTTGTAAACGACAAAGGCATACAAGCAATAAATAGCGGCGATGTGGCCTACAAAAGCAACGAATGAATTTCATTTTGGTGGAGGCTGATATAACCGCAACGTGCTATAAACGGTATGATAGTGCGCTGCAGATATCGCTGCTATGGCTGCCGCCATTACCTTTCCAACACAAAGACCAGACTTATAACGCAAAGCAAGCACTATATTGTAGCTAACTAATCGCGTACTCAGTATTTTTTGTTGTAGTTGCTACAGCTATGTGCTTGCGCCTTTGCCAGCGCTCCCGGCAAGCGCTAGTACGGTCGACGGTTGGTCGTTCGGTCGGTTGCCCTGTCTAACGAATGTGGTACATACCTACATGGTATTCATGTTTATTTTGCGTTTTCAATGTAGTTATTTGTTTTATTTTTTATTCATTCGTTGCTTGTGCCGTTGTGCACAAATTTTTAATGGCGAATGCTCGTTTCGTTGTGTGATATACACTTTTTACCTCCAAATTACATATGCTTATATTCTTTTTTAATCTAGTAAAGTATTATACAATACGTAGCATTTCGTTTCAGCCCTGTGATAGTGTCGGTTAATGTATATACTGGTATAAATGCTACGAATAACTGAACTAGGCAGCCAGTATTTCTATGGCAAACCATAACAAAGCTATAAAATGTATGCACACGTTAATAACACGTTTGGTAAATCAAATTATAAAAAGCTTCTTACAGTAAATAAGTGTATTTTTTAGTAGCAACTAAGTATATTTTACATGCAGATTTGTATACCGTTATTGTTTACCTTTCATGAATTCCTTGAGCTGTTCGGCAGATATGTTTCTATAACCCAATTCATTTAAATAGTCTAAAATGGCGCGTGCATCCAAAGGCAAATGAGACATTTTCCTAATAGTAGCGACAGCAATAAAAACATCGGAGACCCTCCACTACAGTTGAATTCGTCGACGTGTGAATAAATTTTGCTGGAATTGTATTTTTTACTTGGCTCACTTGGACTGTGGCGATTAGCTTTTTGTTGTCTATAGTTAAATTTCGTTTTGCTGTTCGGATTTACTTCTCCCTGTTTTACACTTTGTTCTCTACTTTCGCTATATTTCCACTGATACACCTTCGCACATATATACATACATTCATTTAGAAGGTTCCAACATAACACTTTTCCATCTTCTATACTCAAGCGGCCAATATATAGCAACGTTCGCCAAACCGCATTTCTACAACACAAAGCATTAAAGAATTATTTAACAATTTCATTTCCGAACAATAATCTCACAAAAGCGCACCAACTCACACATAAATTGTAAAAGCAAACGACGATAAAAACCAAACCCAATGGCTATGCAATACTACTATTAGTTCTCGATCGTTTTCGAGTTTTTAATGAACTTTAATTATATTTTCAAAGTCGTTTTCACTTTCTTTACAAAAACTGTACTTTTGTGTAATCTTTTTCAATGTAATTGTTAATTATTTGTGATTTTAGAGCACTTTATTAATAAAACTGCAGACAGCGTTCGTTCGCCACTTCGCTTCAACCAGAGCTGCCAGTTTTTTTTTGCTTTCAGATTAATCACTATAGTAGAAATGGTGCATTTACATGCTGCTTGTAATCACTTCTACAATATAGAATAAAATGTGCTTTATTCAATTCCAAGAATTATGATTTAAAAGGAATAAACTAGTTTGGCTTTATTTATGGTACGTGAATAGACAAAGTAATTAAAACTGCATATACAAGCATACGACGAGGTATTATTTTGTTTATAGCTGGCAGCGCCACAATAAATGACGCTCGGCTATTCTTCTTCACCTTTTGTTCGTTTTCTTTCGTTTATTTCGTTCGTATGCAATCGGTTGTGCAGCTGCAGGCGACTTTGTTTTAATTTGGCATTCCATTTTGTATTGTGGTGAGTTTTAAAAGAGTGCTGCCATTTGCATTAGGAATTGAAATTAACATTTCATGGCCGAATTTAAGGCTCAGTTAGGTCACGCAACAAGACTTCACAAGATTTCTATTGGAAATTGCTTTTAAAGTAATGTATTGTCAAAGAACGTATATGAATAAGAAGCGGCAAGACTCATACGGTCTCTATGCAAATGCGGTAGAGTCGTTTTCAGGGTTTCGTGTCCTCTTCACACCATTTTTCGTCGACGATGGGGAAATATAAGCTTAATTCGCTTTGAATTTTTGCTTTTGGCGGCGATGAAAACAAATTGCAAATTATGAAGGGGTAGAAATGTAGCTACATTCTAATCATTTTATGTAAATGTTTTATTAAATTAATTTTTATAAAGTGATAATCTCTCAATTTAAAGTTAATTGTTAAATAAATGATTTGATGTATATATTAACATTTGTACAATTAGGTCTGCTGATCATGCACCTCAAAAATAGCAAAACTGCCGTCGGCAATTTGCATTTCACATGCATAGGTACATACATATGTACTTTGAAATTTATAATGTTTTTTTTTAATCTTCATTTTAATATTCATAATAATATAAAAAAAAATCCAAAACACTACAATATATAAAATAATGAAATCACTAGTACGAAATATTCTGGATAATAGCTCTATTCCAGGACTTGAACTTGCGCCAAAAATAAAAATACCAGAATTGTATGCCACACGGACAATATACCACTTGTGTGAATAAACGTAGGAAGTAATATCAGAGAACTTATAACAACGAGAAGGTGGAAATTTGTTGCAAAAAATATTTTTTCATTTTTATGTTCACTACATTATGACTTTTTTTTTTATTAATATACAAAAAATATGGATTAAAATATATAAATAAAAAAAATTATTTGAAATTGGCTCCTTCGAAAGGAATTTGAATTTTAGCCATAAGCACGCGCTAACGACTACGCCACACATAAAAATAAATTTTATAAATGATATTTTTTATTTTTAAGTTCATTACATTATGAATTTTTTTATGAATAAATAAAAAATATTAAATGAAACAAAAAAAAAATAAAAAAAATCATTTATTTTGAATAAATGATATTATTGACTCCTTCGAAAGGAATTTGAACTTGCATCAGAAGCCAAAATACCAAAAATGTATGTACTCTTGCGAAATACCAACTGTGCCACAGCACTTCATAAAAAAGTTGTGGCATATTCTGTACTTATACCGAATCAAAGAAATAGAACATTGATTTTTCTTCTTCTCATTCAGTTAAATGTACGAAAGAATATTTTCTCCCCGCGAGCACTGTGGCTTGTGGAAGAACTGCGCGCGGGGAGAGGTATTGCTTTCGCCATACATACGATTTGTTGACGATGCGAAGAATAGTTTTTGCAAGTTCAACTAGGCGGCATATATGTATGTATGTATGTTGTCATGGTAATGATGTGTGTTTACAAATGAAGACATAATATGTACACACAAACATATGTACATATGTATGCATGTTTGGCGGTGGATAAAATATGCCTAATTTTTGGGTTGAATAATTCATAAAAGTAATAAATAAATATAACAATTAAACCAAGTCATAAATTAAATTGGAAAATACTATGATAGAAAATTAGAAAATTAAATATCTATTTTATATTAAATATTTTTGTCTATATTTATTTTAATGTTAATTAAATATTTTATGTACATATATTATACAAATGCATGTAAATATGGGCATTTATATGTAATACCTAAAGCATGCATAAAGTCATTTAAAAGCAAATAACTTCAAATATTTCCATTCATTGATAAACACAAGCCATTCATGCTAAAAACCACAAAAACAACTTCATATGCGCAGCTCACTTTACTTCTCTGCGCACTCCTCTATTCAAAAAGCTATTTGCTATAAGAAGAAGAAGCATAAACGCAACAAAAACAACTACTGCATACAAACTTCCTTCCCTTCTACTCTTCATCTACAAACAGTTTCCTCAAGACCAAGTCGAATTTTGCTAAAAATCAGAAATTGATGTTCAACTCATGCCAAAGTGAAAACACATACATTTAAGCATTTTAATATGTATACGAAAAACGCACACAATCTTAATAATGCGCATGCCCTTCCCTCTTTCAACCCGTCATCCACAAACAACTTCTTCGCGACGATGACAAAATTTACAAAAATCAGAAATTCATGGTCTGAGGTTGAAGACACATACATTCAAAGAGACCAATGTGTACACGAAAATTACACACATGCGCAAAAACTTGCCTATTCTCTTCCCTTGTACCCGTCATCCACAAGCATTTCTTCGCGACGATGACAAAATCTACAAAAATCAGAATTTTAAGTTGAGTTGAAGTCAATTACAAACACATTCAAATATCAGTGCATGTATATGAAAAACCCATACATACACAAAAGCATGCCAACATATTTCCTTTGTAACCCGTCATCCACAAGCAATTCCTTACCTACAATTCAAAATGTACCAATTTCAAAAAATAAAAGGCGAGAAAAGGATTTGAACCCGTGACTTCTGGCAAAAGACGCGCAGGCGTAACCATTACGCCAAAGACTATATTTTAATTTTTGGGAAAATAGTGACATCTTATATTACCAACTGAGCAATTGAATGTATCTAAAATAATATTTACAACACCCATATTAAACTGGACAATATGAATGCATAAATAAATGTAATTTCGATTGCTACTTCAGCCACATAAATATGTATGTATGTATTTTAATTTTGATGTCAACAAAACATATGCACACTCATATAAAAATGCATAGATTTTTTACTGAACTATTGCATTGATAAATATGAAAATGTACACCGGTTTTGATTGAATTTACACTCTTTTAATCCACGAACGAAACACTTTTTACACTGCACCTTCTATTAAATTTTCAAATCACTTTATTGCTAATGTCACTTTTTCCATTTTTCACAATTTACTATAGATATTTTAGCAAAATTTCGGTTGTTTACATTTTTCACGGCTGCATTGAACAATTTTTGCTAATTCTCATACAACTGGGCTTTTGTTTTTGTTTTGATAGACCTTCAAGCGAAAATTTGGTTTCGCTTCATCATATCGCCCCTCTGAATTACGAATGGTGTGAAGAGGACGCGAATTCCTGAAAATGGACCTTCTATTTACGCTCTTTCTGAAAAACCCAATTTACGAGACCGTCATGCCGCTTCTTATTCATATACGTTCTTTGCCACTGATAAGGTTAAATCGGATTGTTGACGGTGAAACTTAGTGTTGGATTTACTAGGTCTAAAGACACACTTCTAAGGTTAAGTCGGATTGTTGACGGTTAGACTTAGTCTTTCAAACATTACGCTCGAATTTATATGGAAAATTAAGGAGTATTATCTCACGATATTGGGGAGGATTGTTGGATTCCCATTTCTGTGAGTTAAAAGTTCCTTGCTTCATTTTTAGTCGATTGTACAATTCTTTAAATATCGATAGTAAGCGATGATTATTATCGTATTTGATAAAGGGGATTTTACAGCTGTTTTTAATATATAAAGACACATCACTCAATTTTTAGAAAAACTAATCCAATATCTTCTTAACAAATGAAATTTTTCGTAAATTAATATGCCGACTTTAAAATATTTGTGCAATAAGTCCATTTTATTATTAGCACTATGTATTTTCTCTGTGTGTTTAGTAAGAGGTCACGAAGGGAAGGATTTTGATGACTCAATCCTATATAAAATCGATTTTGAATTGCCTGATTTTGATAAGGAACCTGTGAGTATAAATATTTGTTTTTAGTGAAAAATTTATTTATTTGTTTATGTAGGAGTTAAAAAATCATCTACGCACATTTTACACTCATGATCATGAAAAATACGATTGTGTTATACCAGTTGTGCAAGATGCCCAGGAAGAACAAGCTACCACCGAGCCGGAATTGTGTAAGTAACTATAAACTATTTCGTTCATACAAATAAAAATAAAAAGCGCCTGATTAAATATTTCATAGCACCATTAACACTACTGCAACCCCTATTTTCAACTCCAAGTTGCTCGTACAGAATTGAAGCTTATTGGTCTTATGAAATTTGCCATGGTCAACATGTACGGCAATCCCATGAAGAAAGAGAAGGTAGGAAGAACTAACTTTTCAATGCACATACCTCATCCATCTTGTGTAATTTTATTTTTAGGGAAAAGCGCAAAATTACAGGAATACTACTTAGGCAAATGGTCGGAGCAGAAGACTGAGGAACTGACAAAATCGTGGGAAAGTGATCGCAAGGCAGGCTTTAAATACAAAACAACTAAAATTGAGAATACGCGATATCCATATTTTGAGTTAGAAATGAGTGATGGCACCATGTGCGATATCATAAATTTGCCACGAACAACGAATGTCCGTTATGTCTGTTATCCTCATGGCAAGAATGAAATATATTCATTCAAGGAAACCTCATCATGTAACTACGAAGCTATTATTCTTACTTCTGTGCTCTGCATGATTCCGGCATTCCACCCCGAAGAATCAAAAGAGGTCTCTATAAAATGTTTCAATTCGCCTACTGAAACGCATAAACCACTTAGCATGTTGAAACAAGAGCTTGGTGAAATGCAATTAGCAGATGATGAATTGCCTGTATCAAAAGATGCAAGTGCTGCAGCAATGGCCTTAGCACGTTCAGCAGCGGCTGTCGAACGTTTATCTTTCTTCAATAAAATTGGTACAGATGTTGATAGATTAGTTCTTGAATTAATGATAGGTGCTGGAGTTGAAGTACCTGTGGCGCCAGTAGGTGAATCGGAAGTTGTGCCAAATATACCTAAAGCGCCCATCACAGATCTAACACCAATTAAAGAGTTCATTTCTGGCAATAATTGCTTAACTGGGGTTTGTGTGTACATATTTTTTTTTAATTTTTGAAATTTTGATAAACAATTTTACTTCGTATTTTCAGGGCACAGGCTGGTGGAAATATGAATTCTGTTATGGGCGACATGTGCGGCAATTCCATAGGGATAAAAAAGCGGAAACAGAACTCATTTTAGGTCTCTTCTCTGAAAATTCACACCGCCAGTGGTTGGATAAGAATTTAGATAAAATGCCAAAACGTGGTGGGTACTCAACAGCGCTTTGGCATCACTATGATCGTGGTTCAGTTTGTGAGCGTACGGGCGCTGCGCGCGAGGTAGATGTCAAGCTAATGTGCACCCCGGTTAGTAGTAGTACGAGTGCAGTGTCTATTTATTTGTTGGAGCCTAAAACATGCCAATATATTTTGGTGGTCGAATCACCGGTCGTGTGTGACCTCATGCAGCTAGCAGATGAGTATGGTTTGGTGCACAAAGAAACCATAGAACAAATGATTCAGAAGAATACATTGTCAAATGTAGAAACCGCAAAAGACCCAAGTACATCACAACCCGAAAGCGCTGCGGAACCAAAAACAAATGAAGTAAGCAATACATTGAATGAAGCTGTCATTCAACACGATATACTTGCATGAAAGGTTAAACTTAATTTGTTATAAACATCTCGTACTCTTGTAAGTGATATGTAAAATTATTTTCAGTACCACTCCTATGTATGTAGGTTAATAAATTTAAATTTTTAATGAAAACTTATTACATGTTATTATATTATTGAACTATGCGTACATCGGCGGTGGTATTTCATCCGGCCCAATTTCTTTTTTCTGTCCGCCAGCGAAACTTTGCTGGTCAGAATGTATGTCTGAAATTACATCAGTAAATAATTTATCCCATTCCCATACCTCGTCGGGCTCATCTAATGTTTCGGGGAGTTTTAGGCAACGTGTTAATACCGTAAGATCAACATTCTCCAGCGAAGCAAAAGCATTTTGATTCAACAAGTCCAAGTTTAATTCACTTAACGTATTTAAACGCTGTGGTTTGGAGCTAGAAATAGAAATATACAGTGACGGAAAAAGATTTAATTTTTCGTAAACATACACAGGCGGCTCCACAATTTCGTTAAGTAAGATTTCATCTTTTAAATCATCCATATCAGGTATAGTTGGTATTTCATCACCAGGGGGTGAGCCAATAGGCGACTTGGCAAGTGAAACACTTTGGAAACGTTCGCTTTATAAATATTTTTGAAAATATAGTAAATTAAACAAATATATAATATTTAGGCGGTTATAACTCACTCGTCAAATGAGGCTCCTTTTTTGGTTCTGTTTTTAATAGAAAAATAACCAAATTTAGTAGAAAAATTCAATACTGAGAATTATTTTGACAAATTACTTTGAACTTTTTAACAAGCCGACATCAGCCCAACCACCGGATATGCGCCGTGGCGGCGGTTTCTTCGAGGCATCAGTTTCGTCGCTAGCAGCAGTACTGGAGTTCTGCTGCAGATCCAAGGTTATATCGATAGAAATTTCTTTTTCATTCTTATTTGGATTGCTCACATTGATACTGGTTGAAGCGCCACCAATTGGATCGCGACTTTTCGAACGACGACCCTTTCGTGCAGTTTTCTAATAAGAATTTGTATGTGTGTAATTTTTCAGTGTTAAATAAATGGGGCCGATGTGAAAGTGAGAAAAAACAAGTATTTTCTTTACCTTACGAATGGATAATTTCAATTCCTCGGCCCAATCCATCATTTAGACTGATTTCGCTCCAAATCTTTAGGATTGTTGTTAATATGATTGTGTACGTTAGGAAAATATTTTCTTTGTTTTGCTATTAAATTTTGTTATTTTTTGTTGCTTAGCAACAGTTGTTTGTTTACGTTCGCAAAGAAAAATAGTGAAATTTTTTATTCACAATAGCATGGATGGTATGCACATGCACCCTACAATAGGTGGACTTCACAACAACAACAAACATCCCCATAACTTGCAAATGACGTTCATATATGCACAATTTTCTTAAGTTGTGAAAAATTAGAGATTTGATTTAAAAAAGCCTAGATAAACTCATTTTAAAAACAAAATCAACTCATTTCTGACTAAATCTGTCAACACTTACAGGATTGGCAACTCTATTGAACAGCTGCTTTTCGTATTGTGTGTTTTTGGCACGTGCCGCATTCTGTGTAGTAAATTAATTTTGGTGTTGTATTTCAGTAAAATTAGAAACAAATGCCACCAAAGAGTTCAAATAAGAAATCCGTTACCAGTACGGTAACATGGTATCATTGCGAATTATGCGATGTGCATATTACATCAAAAGATCGGGAGGCTCATGGAAAGTATTGCCCTATAACAGCGGATACCAATACAGAGTCCCTGGAATTTATACATAAGGATAGCCTTTATACAGTTGGTGCTGCCAAGCGAACATTTTGTATTGAAGAATTAAAAGATGTGCCGGAGAAGTATGTTAATAATTTGTTGTTTATTTCTGAGGGCGCTATGAAGCTAACTCATTTACACATTGGGCAGAGGGTGTTAATAAAACCAGCGAACGTGTCTGAAACTGAAACAGTGGGATTAGTGAGATTGGTTTGGCCTATACCTGAAAGGTTTTTAACGACTATTTATGTAAGCGAAGAAGGTAAAATAAAATAATTTTTCTTTTTTTATAAGTATTTATTTAAAATTGTTTTCTTTTATAGATTACAAACTTCATTGGCCAGAGATGAAAGAAAAATCACTCAAAATAAATGCCTTACCACAAAGCTGTGTATCAGTCGCAAAGTCTATACGTCTTCGTTTAACGAATACAGTGAGTGCCACCATGGAACTTGTTGAAGCACAGCTGAAAGATGTAGAGCGTTTGTTGAAATTTGAAATGAAAAGGTTCATCTTCACAAAGGGCAGTCGAATTTTTATGGACTTTTTCAATAGAGAGCTAACTTTGCAAGTAGTTTCTTGGTCAAGTTTCGCAGATTCCGCTACCGAAGTGGAGAAATGCTTAGCACAATCTCTTGAGCGATTATCATTACACTCAGAGTCTGATGATAAATTTTTTGAAGTAACTGCAGGCACGAGTTTCGAAGTTGAAAGAACAAAAACAGTAGAAATTGATGACAATCACGAAAGTATCAACGTGGTAAGTAAGATACATATCGGTGGCTTGGACAAACAGATCGATATAATTGAAGAAGCGATGGACATGGCGTTGGGAATAAGCGCAGTGCCTGCAGGTTAGTAAGACATACAACTAAATTTCTTCACCATTTAGAGTAAAATAGGCCAAAAAACATTCTTATAACGCTTTATCGTTTAATTGATTTCAGGCGTCAAAGTTTCACGTGCTTTCCTCCTGCATGGTCCAACAGGTTGTGGTAAAAGCTTGATTTGTGAGGCCATGTGCTCTCTCGCAGAGGAGAAGACTAACAAATCAAACAGAGCAGAGGTCATCCGAATAAACACCAGTGAATTGTTCAGCAAATTTCTTGGCGAAACGGAGAAAAACTTGAAGATCCATTTTGATAAAGCATTTGAAAACTATCCACGCCCCACACTCATTATTATTGAAGACGTGCACAACGTTTGTCCAAAACATGAGAGCAATGAAATGACGAAACGAGTTGGCGTCTCATTTCTCAGCATACTCGACGTTTTGAATAGTCGAAAGAAGGAAGTGCAACATATCTTTCTACTAGCCTCAACATCCCAAATCGACACACTCAATCCGAATGCTCGTCGTTGCGGTCGTTTGGACTGTGAAATTGAAATTGGCGCACCAACACCTAAGCAACGTGAAGCCATTATTCACTGCCTCCTGCAGAATACTACACACACACTCTCAACAGAGGACGTCAAAAGTGTGGCACAAATATTGCACGGTTTTGTTGGTGCCGATATAACCAATCTCATTTATGCGGCGGCGTTACGAGCGTTGAAAGACGATAATCGGCCGCTGAACGTGCAAGATTTGCATGCATCTCTGACCCATGTTAAGCCTTCGGCGATGCATGAAGTTCTTATAGAGAATCCCAATGTGCACTGGAGTGATATTGGCGGACAGTCAGAGCTAAAATTGAAACTAAAGCAAGCTATTGAGTGGCCTCTGTTGCATCCGGATAAGTTTGAGCGACTGGGCTTAAAACCACCACGTGGTATTTTGATGTTCGGCCCACCGGGCTGTTCGAAAACAATGATCGCCAAAGCACTTGCTACAGAAAGTCAACTAAATTTTCTCTCCATTAAAGGACCCGAACTTTTTTCCATGTGGGTTGGTGAATCTGAACGTGCAGTACGTGAGGTTTTTCGTAAAGCGCGACAGGTTGCGCCATCTATAGTGTTCTTTGATGAAATCGATGCCATTGGGGGTGAGCGGTCCGAAGGTGGCTCCAATTCAGGCACATCTGTCAAGGAGCGCGTGCTGACACAGTTATTAACCGAAATGGACGGCGTTGAGGCTTTGGAAAACGTTACAGTCGTAGCAGCAACCAATAGACCGGATATGATTGATAAAGCGCTTCTACGCCCAGGACGCTTCGATCGTATTGTATATGTAGGATTGCCCAATGCTGAGGCACGCCAAGAAATTTTTCGCATTAAATTATTGCCAATGCCCTTGGCAAATGACGTACTAGTCGACGCGCTGGTACAACGTACGGAAGGCTATTCAGGTGCAGAAATTCAAGCAGTATGCCAAGAAGCTGCGTTGAAATGCCTGGAAGAGAGCTTCGAAGCTGAGCACGTAAGTTGGACGCATTTCGAATACGCGTTAAACGCTGTACAGCCGCGTACAAACCCCGAACTTTTGCAACTCTACGATGAGTACACCAAACAAAGATAATATACCGCTCAAATCACTTGCTGATTTGTTGAAAAATCCAATATGCCATCTTTGGTAAAGTCGTAGCTACTAGAATTTTGCAGCGCTTCTGTCTCGTCGCTAAAGCTCGTTATATTGTTAAGTACGTTGAAGCTACTCTGCGTAGTTATGTTCATTTCGCCGATTTCTACAGCGTCTGCTTCGATAACTGCAGGTGTCTGTAGAATATTTTTCAATACTTGATCTGTAGCTTTAAAATCAAAGTTGAGATTTTCACTGTAAGACAAATGTACATAAATAAACATATTTAATAAGTATGTAAGAGTTCGTACCTCTTTGTGTGTTTTTTCATATGACGTGCTAAAGCTGACGACTGATTAAATTTCCATTCGCAGAATTTGCATTGAAACGGTTTTTCCCCCGAGTGAATGCTGAAAACGTGGAAATTAAGGCAAACATGAAAAAAGTGCATATTCAAAACTATTTTCTTTTTTATTTACCGCATATGTGAAACCAAATTCGAACGTCTGCCAAACAATTTGCCACAATCAGCACATTTATGCCGTCGAATGCCGTGATGCATTGCCGCTATGTGATCCAGCAGATAACTACGCTTTGTGAAGGCCTTTTGACATTTTCCACATACATTATCCTTTACCGCTTTATGTATAGGCTCGTGTCGACGTAGTTCACGGAGGGTTTTGAAATCGCGATCACATTGGCGACAACGGTGCTCACGCTGTTCCAGATGTGTGGCTTTGTGAGCCTTCAGATTGCTCGATGTGGTAAAGAAATTGGCACAAATTTCACATTGAAAACGTCTTTCACCAGTATGCGTTCGCTGATGTATGAGCAAATTACTAGATTGCTTAAATTGACGAGAACATTCCTAAAAGAATATATTAAAGAGTAGTTATGGGTTTGAAATATGTTGTTGACTCTAAGAATTTCAATAAAAATCACATTATATTAAAACTCTTTGTAGTTATGTAAGTGCCCTGGTGCAAGTTTTATTAGCACTTTATTAAAAAAGAAAAAACAAATTATGGGTCAGTTCAACTGCACAAGAGGTGAGTGTCATGCTTAACCAAATAAGGAAAATACCAAAAATAATTTTCCAAATCAAATGAAAATACCCAAGGGTTGATAATATCAAATGCCAATTGAACTTAACGGAAAAAATTAAAACTCGACAGAATTTCAAGTAACGTTTTGGCTAATCTCAGCACCACTACTTACTATACTCATTTTTATTGAAATCAAATATTTCTTAAGACTCTATTATGCAAGGATATCTCAGAAATAGCGTTACATAGGTTAAATATAGGTGTTATTTGTGTCAAGGACAGTTAATACTAACATAGCTTCCAGGTCTAGTTGAAAGCCACAAATTCTCGTATAGTACTTTTTTAATTGCGTAAATAGCGACCAGCTGCAATTTTGAAGCAAATTTCTGCCGGTGGAACATTTTCTCAATACCTTGTCATAGTGCAAACGTAAGAAGCTGATAATTTGTGATAATTTTTAAAAAATTATCAGATTCTTGTGAGCACTAGTAGTTAATCTAAATTGAACTTTCCGTTTTAAAAATAGTTTTTATTTTTATATAACAACACAGAAATATGTATGCATGCGCTTACCTGTTATGATGAATTTATTAAGTTATTTATATTTGTTCATATGCTTTTATTGGTATAATTTCAACTAAAGAAATTTTATTATTGAAAACAATTTTAGCCTGTTATTTTATCTCGTAGACTGGCTGCAAATTCATTACACTCGTGGCTAAATTATGACCTACGACTAATCAAAACACACAAAGCTCTTTTATATGCTTTTTTGTAATACAAATTGATTTAAATTTTTTAATTGTTTGTACGTTATAATATTTATTAACTGCTAATAGCAATGCACAACAACATCATCAACAATAAGCCCAACAACAACATCTCTTAATTGATGGATGTGGCAAGAGTTGAGGAAACTCATTTAATTTTTATGACATACATATGTACATATTTGCATTTTGATTACTTTTTATTTTTCCTTTGTACGTTATATAAAAACAAAAATAAAGCGGGTTGAAACAAATTTTACAACATTGATAACAGAAATTCTGGTATTACCACTACTCCTAATACAGCACTTTACACTCAAACGAACCACTTATTAGGTACACATATGTATGTGTGCATATGCATGTGTGCATGTACATATGTTTTTTACTATACACAATTTTCACATGCCACTTACGCAAAGATCAAGTAAAGTGACGTAATAATAAAAACCTTGTTCTTCGTAACATTGATTAGACGCATCTGTCATTCTTCCCTATAAATACGTTTAGTTCCGATTGTTTATATTGTTAGTTTGTTCATTTTATGCAAATACAAAGAGAGTCCAACTCTCGCTGGCCGGTTTCTTAGCGTTTAGTTTCAGTGTAACGCCACATATCAGCGTCGTGTGATGTGAGAATTATAAGCATTCATTATAATCAGTAAACTTCTGATTTTGATTGCTTTGATGATAAAGCGACGGTCAATAAATTGGCGTCTCGGCACTCTTTACACTGTGCAGTAAATCATCTTAGATGTTTGCTCCCTTCAGTTGAGTGAAGAGTGTTGGCACTGTAGGTAAGCGTTTAGCGTGCCGCTCGTTTATTACTAACTAACTGCACATATTTGTGCGCTGTAAGCAATTAAAATGCAAGCGTGGTTACGTATTTCATTGCTGTTATGGGTTTTCGGATTTTTTCGTGAATTTCGTCCATCAGAGCCGTTTGTTACGGAATATCTGAGCGGTCCGTGGCACAATATAACTGCTGAGCAGGTGTATAAAGAAATTTATCCCGTTGGTACTTATGCTGTGTTAGCGCAACTAGCCGTGGTCTTCCTTATCACCGATATTCTACGCTATAAACCGATTATTATAGTGTCGGCTTGCACCGGTATAATACTTTTCGCCATTCTATTGTGGACAGATTTAATATGGGAATTACAAATTGGACAGGTATTTTATGGTACCTTTATGGCAACCGAGGTTGCCTATTACACATACATATATGCGAAAGTGGATAAGGATCGTTATCAAATTGTTACCGGTCATACACGTTCTGCGGTTTTAAGTGGCAGATTTTTAGCTGGTGTTTTTGCACAAGTTTTTGTCTCTACGGGACTAATGGATTACAAGGACTTATATTATTTTTCTTTCGGTTCACAAATTATATCGCTCTGTATAGCGTTGCTTTTGCCGCCGGTACGTAAAAGTTTGTATTTTTATGCAGATTCAGGAACTGAACTTTTGGATGTGACTGCAAAGAAGAATACGGAAGACCAGAATGTACAAACTGAAGGTTAATATAAAAAGTGAAATTTCAAATTCTTTCTATATTATTCTGAATATGTTATTCCAGTTCCGCCAACAAACGGCACGATCTCAGTCAGTACTTCTGTCTCAAATGGTATCACTACAATATCGTCACGATTTTCCTGGACCAAGGCATATGAATTACTTATAGATCACATTGTCAGTGCTTATACTAATCCCACAGTGATTCGTTGGAGTTTTTGGTGGGCTTTAGCCACATGTGGACAGATGCAAGTGGTTTCTTACGTGCAGTTTTTATGGAAGGAAATAGAGCCGACCAACGAGAGTTTTTACAATGGCGGAGTAGAGGCGATTGTCACACTTTTAGGCGCTGGTAGCGCTATGCTGGCTGGTATAGCTAAAACAAGTCGTCACGAAAATTGGCATATGTGGATATTGACCGTTTGTTCATTGTTTATGGGTGTATTCACTGTCGTCTCCTCGTTAACGAGTTCAGTTTGGATTGCCTATTTGATGTACATACTTTTTGGTGTTTTTTATTATTTCATTATAACCACGGCTACTGCCATGGTAGCAGAGAATTTATCTGACGATAGTTTTGGCTTAATTTTCGGTATTAATACTCTTCTAGCACTTGTTCTAGAGACTATCCTCATCGTTGTGGCAGTTACTGATACGGGTTATGGTCTAAAACCACGTGAACAATTTTTTGTATATGGCTGCTATTTTATAGCACTCGCAGTTATGTACTTTGGTGCTGCTGTTATACGTTTTATCTTAAATAAATTTCAATGCTGTGATAATGGTAATTCAACGATTCAGTAATGAGTACAATATTTTTAAACAAATGTTGAGCACTAGATGTTTTCAAGGCTCAGGAACTGTGTACTTACATAAATGTAATAATATATGTAAATAGTAGATTCAGTTCGAGTATATGTATATAGTTTTTTAGTTTTAATTTCAATAATTTAACTTTGGAATAAATATAAGAAAAAAAATTGATTCTTTCACTTTAATAAAACAAAACAATTTAATATTTCGGTTCAGTCTTGTATTTAGAGATAAGCATTGTTATTTGCAAATGCCAATGAATGTGAAAGTAGGAATAAAAAAAATTCATGGACTAGATAAAAAAAAAATTAGATATTACAAACCTTGCATTGGAAAGTCTTTTCGTTCGATCCGGCCAATTTGAATACTTCAAGATAACTGGAGCTATTGGAAAGATTACCACATTCTGTGTTGATCTCGGTGATTGCTCTATCAATTCTGTATTTAGTGGTTGGCTATAAAATGAATTACCAAATATAAAATTAATCCCAAATTTAAAACCAATTTTTAAAAATGAATTTACCGATATACTTATTTTTGAAGTATTTATTTTAGCATCTATAGTGACACCCCGATTCAAGTTAGAATTTATATGTTTCTCATTGAATACGTCATTTAATGTGTCCTCATTCGCTTCAGATCGCGTCAAACTACTAACATCTATTTCAATGTCATTCAACATGTCTTCGCCACCTACTATACAGGTTTTTTCGTTCGTCAGTTCATTATTCGTCTGCACATTACTTCTTTCAAACATGTCGCATATATTTGCATAAATGGCTGAAGTCATCGCCGTATCTCTACATGTATCGCCAATTGCCGCTGTTGATGAAAAGCTTGAAGAATCTTGATTGCTGTTGAAATTAAATTGAATTTATCAATTGACAATTTTGATAGGAAATCAATTTAACCTCACATTGAATTAATGCTTATGTTGGATAGTGCTAGACCATTGACACCACCACCAGTTGTAGTATTGGCGACATAATCACGTAAGCGACGCTCAGATGCTTCAGCTAGCTGCTGCAAGTTATAAGCGTCCAGCAACCGATATAAACACGATTGGCACAAGAGTGCGGGTAAGGTTTCATCATACTGCAAAAAAGAAAACATTTAAAGTGAATTTTAATAGCATTCTAATAAGATATTTGATCGAACTAACCTTAAATATGTTTAGTTTCTCTATTATTTCGATGGGCCTCAGTGGAAAGGTGGGGCTATAGAGGTAGAAAGACATCAACAATTCACTTTTTAAACAAATCCGACAACAACTTGTCTGAAAATTCATAGCTATCTCTTCACTTTCGCATTGTAAAATTATAATTTATTTTACTGACGCGCAACGTAGTGAATAAAGATGGACGAAAAGAAATAAACAGCTGAATGAAGGAATGATGCCAGCATTTAACATTTTTTAAAATTTATTTCCTCTAATATTTGACGTTTTGTAACCACTGAAGAGACTTACGGCCGAGCTCTTCCTCCAATTTGATATATTCGTCTTGATGTTTTTCCAACAGTTGGAGAGACCTACAGTTTTTACTAAACCCTTGTTTCATGTCCGAATTACACTCGAGGTTGACATTCCTTGCCGCAATTACAAAAATCAACTGAATTTGTTTCAATCATCTATGAAGTTCAAATATCAGGCGAGATAAAACTATTATGTGAATTAGCCTTAATATACTTATCTTACTCTTATAAAAAGTTTAATCGTCTGGTAACTTTGACCACTGATAAAAAAGTATTCATTCTATTTCCTTGTTTTTATGTTTTCTTTTTCTGAGTCATCCTCATATCGCTGTTTAGCCATTACGCTGCATTACAAGTATTCATAAACTAAGATCATCATAAGTGGCAGCTGGGAGTTTTCTTCCGAAGATTGCGGGCAGATTTTTTTCAGAACAACTCATCCAAGGAAGCAAAACCATGCCTGTTCCAATTAGTAGCACATTAAATGGACCGGTGTCTGTGTATGAAAGCAGCAGTAATGCTGGCTCAACAAGTCCTGTGCCAACTTTGTCGGAGTTATATTCCCAAATTGATTTCTACATAGGAGTGGGTTTGGCAATAAGTTCTTGCTTTTTCATTGGTTCTAGTTTCATAATTAAAAAGAAAGCACTTATGCGTCTAAGTAGACAAGGTGAGATGCGTGCTGCTGCTGGCGGATATGGTTATTTAAAAGAATGGATTTGGTGGGCTGGTCTGCTAACAAGTAAGTATACAAGTGAATTAGTAGAGTAATAAACTACTTTCTCACTGTTGTCATTTGCAGTGGCTCTGGGTGAAGGTGCGAATTTTGCTGCATACGCGTTCGCACCTGCATCACTTGTAACGCCTTTAGGAGCGCTAAGTGTGATCATATCAGCAGTGATGGCATCGAAATTTTTAAACGAAAAACTGAATTTGCTGGGCAAAATTGGTTGTGTTCTCTGCATCTTAGGCTCCACAATCATCGTTATACATTCACCGAAAGAAAAAGAAGTTGAAAACTTAGATGTGCTTTTTGAGAAACTACAAGATCCAGGTTTTATATTGTACGTAATTTGCATACTTGGATCGACTATTTATGTTGGACTCTTTATTGCTCCTCGTTACGGTCATTCGAATGTTGCAGTATATATTTACCTATGCTCTGGCATTGGATCATTGACTGTTATGTCTTGTAAAGCACTTGGATTAGCTATAAGAGATACATTGAACGGCAGCAGCAACGACTTCGCCACTTGGAAACCGTGGTTTCTTATTTGTGTGACTATTACATTCATCGCAGTACAAATGAATTATCTAAATAAGGCATTGGATGTATTTAATACGGGTATTGTGACACCGGTATATTACGTAATGTTCACGTCACTTGTTATAACAGCATCGGCTATACTTTTCAAAGAATTCACACATATGCGTTTTGAAGATATATTGGGAGATATTTGCGGATTTCTTGTTGTAATCTTAGCTGTTTTCATTTTGAACGCTTTTAAAGATATGGACATAACATTGAATGATGTGCGTAGCATTATGCGCCCTAAAATGCAACGAGTTTCGCAATATGACGAAGAAGTGTTAGTATCGAATCCCGCTAAAGACCGACGATATTCATATGGATCGGGTGATATTTACCGAAAAGCTTGACCTAAACAACGTCATCGTGTATAAGCCAATAACGCTGTAATTAGTTAGTTATAAATCAGCGTTGATGAGCAATTGCAATCCCAATGCATTTCCTACATTTCCAAATTTTCCCAAAGGGCTTAAACTTAGTAATTTAATGTAATTAATAAATTTTTAATTCATGAATATTTATAGTACTAGTAGTAGTTATAAAAACGGATTTGTACTAAACGAGTGTAAAGTAGTTTTAGGAGCGATAATTAATTTTAAACGCGGTGTTTTTCTTAAACATTAAATTGATAATTAAGATCAAAATTACCATTGTTTGACATGAATAAATACCTTTCTTTACATAAAACCGATTGTGTTAAATAATCTTTGAAATGAATTACAAGTTTTGAATAAAGCAAGACCTTGTACTTGGCGCAGCAGAGCTTAACACGTATCAGTGTTGGAAAAAGTATAAGCACCATTCAAAAAGCGAAATGGCAACTCTGTTATTTCGTTTTGTTTATGTTTTTCTTTATCTTGATTTATTGTTTTATAATTTTATTCCATTTATTTACACATCATTATTCATATCCCCCATTGGCCCCAAAGCGGACAGCTGATGATTCAGTTTAGTTTTTCACTTTGATCCATTGTGTAGTTCTTCCATTTTTGGTGGGTCTGCAAAATTAGAAACGTATTTTAACTGGTTGGGAGATTTTTTAATACGCTGTCAAATAAAAGTAACAAGATACATATTTAACGGTATAAGTGCTCCACAGCAAGTTTTAAACCCAAAAAAAGGGGAACTCCATTTGGCATTTATTTCTGTGTGCAGCAGTGTGAAACGCTTTTTAAAACGTATTCTTTTTTTTTCTCTTACTATATAAAAATTTGGCTTCAGTGAGCTACTGACCAAAATTGGTTTCTTCTTTATTTGTGTGGGCGTTAAAGCGTGAGCAAAGCCCGCAAATTGTCGCGTTCAGCTGCTGACGTACCCGTCGCTGCTGGCATAATTGAGATGATCCAGCAGCCAATGGAAAGGAGGAACGGTAGCGGAGCCACCGAGGCCGCTGCCAGCGATGAAACGGCACCAATTGCTTCGCATCGCAGCCGTGGGGCTTCCTCAGTGTTTCGTTCGTTCGGTTCATTGTTTGGTGCAAATAGTAACGATGTTGGCGGTATGGGTATACATTCCCCAACGAATGCCGCTGAACACGGCTACGTGGAGTTCGGTATGCAGGATCCGGATCGAAGCGGTCGCACACTCGGTACTTTTGCAGGCGTATTCAGTCCAGTGGCATTATCAATGTTCAGCGCTCTAGTATTTATACGTGTGGGTAAGTGGTTTGTGTATGTATGAATTTCATATTTATAATAATTGATGGGTAATTCAAAACAATAAATACGTTTACTTGTATAAATAAACAATTTTATGCAAAAAACCTTAAGTGATAGTTGATAAAGATTTTATTTTGCTTAAAAAAATAATACTCATATGTGCACACATGTATGTATGTATGTATGTATGTGTATACAAAAATATGCCACTCATATGCGAAAGTTTAAAGTTGTGTGGCTGATTATTTTTGTTAGAAATATGTATATTATTAGTATCACAAAATAAACTCGTTAGCAAATTGTTAAATTATGTTTCATCGTATAGTACTGTGCTTTTGTATAGAATTAATTAGCATTAAAAAAATAAAATAAAATAGATATGAAAGTAAAATATATACATACTACATATGTATTATAGATAAATCATTTATTTTTTTTTTCAATATTTTATATACAGATAAATAATTCTACTTCTTTAACATTAGTCATTACCGTTAACGGCCTCCAATTTAATTATTAGTTTTGGTATTTTCAAACATTTACAGTTTATGAATCACTTTTTATTTATCAATTAGTTCTTATATAAAGATGTACATGTGCTTGTACTACCTACCAAGTTTCATTATCTATCTAATACTACTGACTGCATACATATATCGACATATTCTTTATTATATTTCCGAATTGTTTACATATTGTATTGTAATACTCACCTATATATTAATAAACTCGTATTTAGGCTTCATTGTCGGCAACGCTGGTCTGTATGTGACTCTCCTTCAATTCGTTATCGCATATCTAATACTACTATTTACCGTTGCATCAGTTTGTGCGATATCCACTAATGGTGCCGTCGAAGGCGGTGGCGTCTATTGTAAGTTTTTATTTTTTTCCTATGTTAAATGAAAAAAAAAATAAGTAACGAATTTTTATTTATAGTTATGATAAGTCGTACGTTGGGCTTAGAATTTGGTGGTTCGATTGGTACGCTTTTCTTTCTCGCTAATGTTGTGGGTTGTGCTATGGCTATATCGGGTTGTACGGAGGGTATGATGGTGAACTTTGGCCCTGGCGGTTACTTTGCTAAGGATGAAAGTGGCTCAATACCCGATGGTACTTGGTGGCGCTTCCTTTTTTCTACAATTATAAATACATCAATGTTGGTTGTATGTTTGATTGGAGCGGCACTTTTTGCTAAGACATCGGTATTAATTTTGGGCACGGTGACAATATGTTTATTGGCTACATATATAAGTTTCTTGGTTGAAGGCTATAAAGTGGTAAGTATGGAAAACGTAGATAATTAATATTATTATTTTTTTTTACTTATACATATATCTATATGTATATTTTTCAGATTGATCGACCAAAGGAAAATGAAATCTTTAATGCCACCACAAAACTAAACTACACCGGTCTCAAGACAGAAACCCTAATGGAAAACCTTTACCCACATTATGTTAGGGATTACACCTCGGGTGGTAAAATGGTTGATTTTGCTACAACATTTGGTGTACTCTTCGCTGGAGTTACTGGCATTATGGCTGGTGCTAATATGTCGGGTGAATTGAAGAGCCCTTCGAGAAGTATTCCAACCGGCACCTTATCGGCAGTGGCTTTCACATTTGTTTCGTACATCTTACTCTCTTTCCTGATGGCATTTACCACACCGGCTGTAACCATGCAAAATAATTATCTCTTCTTAATGCCGGTAAACTTTTGGCCACCATTCACGGCTATTGGCATACTTACTGCTACATTTTCGACGGGTCTCAGTAATCTAATTGGGTCAAGTCGTATCTTGGAAGCTCTATCAAAGGATCAAGTATTTGGTTCTTTACTGAACTTTGTATTACGGGGCACCTGGAAGGGCAATCCTGTTGCTGCGGTATTCACTAGTTGGCTACTTGTGGAGTGTATACTGCTAATTGGTTCCTTGAACGCGATCGCACAAGTCAACTCTGTATTATTTATGCTTTCATATTTAGCTACTAATTTGGCTTGTTTGGGCATCGAATTAACCGGTGCGCCGAACTTCCGTCCACTATTCAAGTATTTCACATGGCACACTTGTCTCATTGGTCTGCTTGGCACACTCATCATGATGTTTGTTATTAATCCAATTTATGCTTCCTCCAGTATTATTTTGTGTCTGATTTTGGTAATTGCTTTACATCTCTTCTCGCCGGCCTCACAGGGTACCCAGTGGGGTTCGATTTCGCAGGCTTTAATGTTCCATCAGGTAAGGATGCCAACAAAATTTACTACATTTTACTTTTGTTTAACGTGTTTGATTTCAGGTGCGTAAGTACTTGCTAATGTTGGACTCGCGCAAAGATCATGTGAAATTCTGGCGTCCACAAATGCTATTGCTGGTATCTTCGCCGCGTTCTTGTTGTCCACTTGTCGATTTTGTTAATGACATGAAAAAAGGTGGTCTCTATGTAATTGGCCATGTAAAAGTTGGCGACTACACGGCCGTCGTAGACCCAACGATCGAAGATAATAAATATTGGCTTTCCTTCTTGGATCATATGAAAGTGAAAGCATTTGCCGAAGTAACGCTAGCCCAATCCATACGCGAAGGCGTACAACATTTGATACGTCTATCCGGTATAGGTGCAATGAAGCCAAATACCATAATTTTGGGTTTCTATGACAGTGAAGTGCCGAAGGATTTCTTTGAAGCGTAAGCATTTGTTTTTTAAATTTAGATATTATAAAAATATGCATTGATTTTAATTTTTAAAATTCTTTTTTAGCGGCACTTCACCTTACAAAACCGATGGCTTTAATCATGGCGAAATTCAAAACTTTCCAATACGTCGTGATGGCGAAGAGAAGCAAATCGATGTTGCTGAATATGTTGCAATTATGTGCGATGTGCTGCGTATGAAGAAGAATTTGTGCTTGTGTCGTCATTTCCATCGTTTGGATAAGAACTTTATTGCAAAGTGGGTTTATAACTATAAAATTTATTTATATTTTTACACTTATCTCACTATTCTGTTTGTAGAAGCAAACACTTGCGTTATATAGACGTTTGGCCAATCAATGTTTTTAATCCAAATTCAAATAATCCTTTCGATGTGGTCTCATTATTCATGATGCAATTAGCAGTAATTATAAATATGCTTGCCAAATGGAAACATTTACGTTTACGCGTATTCTTATGCGAATCAAATAATGCACAAACAAATGTTAGGTATTTAGATTTATTTAGTTTCATATTTTTAATTGTAGCATTTTATATAAATTTGTATACATCATTTCCATATGTTAGCTCATTTGATACACAAATGCCACAGATGGATATTTTCGCTAGAATGAAACTGGAACAATCACTGAAAAATCTACGTATTGAAGCAGATATTATTGAGGTATGACGTTGAACAATCCAGAAGTTAATAATAAATGCTATTTAGTATGAATTACACTTCTTTCATCTTACTTTGCTTTGAGTTCTAATTTGAATTATCATAAATAATTTTATAGATTCAAGAATGGAGCAGTGATTCTGATTTTACAACTCATTCGCGCATACTAAAACAGTTTACAAGTCATGCTGATGAGGATCATGAAGTGATTACCGAGGAAAACCTCAATCGTTCCATGCTCTATATGCAAAGGTTTGCTAATAATACAATATATGCACTTATTGATTTGACTAACACTAACTCGTGGCTGCAAAAATTTAATATGAAAACAAATTTTTAAAGTATTATGGCTTGCTTACAAATTTTTAGAAAATAATATTTTTTTAAAGTACACGTATCTTAAATTGTGATAAGTTATATGCTCTAACTGTCTTAACTCTAAAATTTTCAGAGCCAATCAAATAATACGTGAGCGCTCGGATCAGACTGCTGTTTCCTTTATATATTTAGCGGCGCCACCACAAATTTCCGCACCGGATTTCAATGAACGCAGTGCGCGCTATATTGAGTTGCTTACAGAGTTGACTGCTGAATTACCACCGACAATTCTCGTGCATGGCGTAAATACTGTTACATCGACTACGCTTTAAACTGTTTGAAAAAAAACAAACAATACCGGTATATGCTTTAAAGCGATAAATTAATGCGCTTTTTCATTTCCAAGTACTGAATAAGCATAATATTGCCGCAAAAAAAATATGTCTTACAACCATAGATATTGCAAATGACGAATAATCACTTTTTAATGTTAACTTTATTTATTTTTTCTTAAATTAATACCTTTTAAAAACGCGTCTTTGATTTTGTTTTTGTTTTTGTTGAAAAAGGCTTAAAAATGTAAATGTATGCCACCATTTTTGGCGGAAAATTTCATTTAACCTCATAAAAAAGTAGATGTGAATATTATAATTTCTATGTTGTACTATGTATTTTAAAAAAATTGTAATCCAAAGAAACCTAAAAATATGCTTCAAGTGAATGTAATGTGAGATATTTTTTTATACATTTATTTAGAAGAAATTCTTAGGCGGAAATAAAAAAAATCATTATTGTATTTATAATTTTGCAACTATTTTACATATTAACCAAAATCGTTTTACACAAAATCACAAATAAAAAACTCTTGTAATTAAATTATTTTAGCGACAAGACTTGGTTGTCTAAAAATGCCCAACGGAACTTGAGAAGAAAGAATGCAGCATATCAGTGTTGATTTAACCCAGATATTAGGGTGTTCTTATTTTTAAATACTTTCACAGGCTGTATAATTAAAAACTTTTAAACACTTTACAAAACAGCATTCCATTTATAAAAAAAATGTTTTTTTTTCTTAAATATAATTGCAGCATTTCTTATTTTTTTTTTCTCAATTATACTGGCATAATGTCCAAATATAATCTTGATGTATTATATAAATAGTAAATATATAAAAAAAAAAAAAAATTATAAGAACACCCATAATGCAAAATTTTAAATAAAATTAAAATTATATTTATCATGACACTACATTTGGTGTACACTAATAATGACTCAAAGAGCTTTTAATTTTAAATTATCTCTTATACTCACTGTATTTACCTATTTTTCCTTATTTAATATACATATTTTATGTCATATAAAACATTTCTCAAATAACCACACTTTTAAAACGTAACATAACATATTAGCCATAGAAAGTATGGTAAACTTTTACGTATTAAGTGTAATTAGCTATATGCAAACATATATGTATGTATATAGTTATAAATTAAATTAAATTTAAATAAGTATGAGTTTGCGTAAACATGTGGACAACTACTAAGGCTATCTATACACCATTTTAATTTTATTTATATTTTTTGTACTAAAAAAACTGTTGTTTATTTTGAACATTTTACACTTTTAGAATGCGTAAATACACATATACATACGTACGTGTACATATTTGGTAACAAACCAAAAATATTTTGCATTTGCAAATAAAATGGAAAGTATACAAGTAAATATGTATCATGTTTTTAAATAAATAAAAATAAAATCAATTCAAAATATTTATTATATAATTATTATTTGATGGTTTGAAAAAATCACATTATGAGTCATTGAAATTGTTTCGAGTAATATATTAGGTGTAGTAAAATTAAATCCATTATTTTTGCATGAAATTGAGTACTTTAATTTTTTCTTTTCGTATCCAACCTTATTCAAATGGTTCCAAGCGGCTTTTTGCCTCTTCACGAGGAAGACAAAAACTCATCAATTTAACTCACCATCCTTAGGGGATGATACCATAGTACCTTCCAATTAGATCAAATGTCTCGATGTATATAAACTTAAGGTACACCTCCAAGTCGTCTCGGAGGAGTTGATATTCCCTGTCGAGGGGCGACCGCAATTACAAAAATTAACTAAATTTCTTATATAAATTAAATTTCTATAATTTTTAGATGTCGGTCGAACCCTGACCTTCCGAACGGCAGAACGCAATGCGAACCAGTTGGCTATCGCGGCCGCCGAAGTAATTCTTGACAAAATACTTAGCTAGAGGGAACATATTGACACCAGCACCAAAAAAGCGTCATTAAAGATAAATTCTTTGACATCAGGCAAATTAAGATACAAGTCACTTATGAAGTAGAACTAACAGATAGTTGGGACGACATGGCGGCCTACAGAAAGTTATAAGAGAAAACGTAATAAACGTATAGTGCGACCGAGAAAAGGAACCCTTTTGCTATGTGCAAGCCATCTAATCCTTCCTTAGTAAGGAAGAATGAAGGAACGAAGCAGAGGAGCACAATAAGCCCACTTAATGGTCAGCTCAATGAAAGCTGGGAACAATCTATTCGAGCCTTTCATTACTAAACTAAGTTTCAGACAAGGCTACTCTTTATCATGTACCTTATTTAAACTAACAATTCATTCACTTTCCTCAGATTGAATAATGAAATGAAGCAAATGGATATAACAATGACTGCGAGCAATACGAAATATCTCGTCATGCAGGAAACAGTATCAACGTTATTATTCGCTGTAGTTCCAGCGGCTAGGTAGCCCCTATTAGGAGAGGCAAAGCTAGTTAACCCCGTCGATGTAAACTAAATGTAGGCTCAGGAAATGAACTGGATTTGGGACCAAAAGGAAAGGAGTATTAGACGAGACTGTCTTAGTGTAGTAAGTATATACACTGGGTAAGACGGGGCAACCTTTGTGTTGGGGAAATACCACATTCGACTCGTTAGCATTGCGTACAACCGTGCGGCAGGTCGCAGACTCGATTCTCGACCCAACCGATATCTAAAATTATTGAAAATTAATTTAAATAAAAATTGGAGGAGGCGCTCGACCGAAAATCGCTTCTGCGCTTACAAAGTGCTTATTATCTATCACAGGGTTGAGTGTGGACAAGTAAGAGTAGAGTACAGTATGCTACAGTATCTAAAGCTTACTTTTGCCTCATGAGGTAGCTAGAGCTCTTCGTGTGCTATGGGTCATGTGTGGTGTTGACTGACTCTCTGTGAATGGCGTTCAAGGCCTCCAGTGACTCCCAAGTCAGCCGATTTTGTGCAGTGGAATTGACTCAAATTTTATTCGGTCACGGGGATATACTCTTCGGCGGCCTACAGATATACCATAAAATGGTGTTTTTTAAACGTGTTTCTAGTCCTTTTGCCAAATAATGGTCTGGTTTCATGGATCGGGTTTGACCTACGTTCACTCTAGTTGATAATGCGCATGCTTAGAAATGCCGTACAATGCGCACCGAAGATGCAATCGCAATCGAAAAAGATCCAAATGAGTTCATCCACCATCGCGCGCCAGAAGTGGAGCTGTACTCATTCACTTTATGGAAAATTTTGTGGAAGTATCATGGTTTCCGTGCCTAAATTGGAGGTTGTTGATGTGTAGGACATTTGCTTCCAATAATACGGCGATGCATGAAATACAGCCAACAAAACAATTAACATTTAACACCGTTGGACCACTTTTTGTGGGATTGTGTGAAATCGCTTGTCTCCACAGATAAGCTCGAGTCGATTGACGCCTTGGAAAAGAATATTCGGTGCGTTATTGATGTCTTGGGGTCGTATGTATTGCTGGAATTTATTTTCGAGCCAGTAGCGGCAGTTACTTGACAGATGGATGAGAATATTCCAGCTTAGAAAGCATTCGATGCAGTACGGGGTGGTGAAAGTATAGGAAGAGTAAGATCTGTTGAAATTGAGACGGACCCGACTTATCTTGTATTCTACAACGGTCGCTGAACTGAGAAAAATAGGAACGGCTTGACCGCTATTGTTAACTTGGCTATATCTAACCGCAAACATTTGAGTACCCTCATGAGCCACCTTTTGCTTGCCTTTAAATTTACTTGTCGAATATTTTTAAGCTCTGTTCTGATTTCATCAAAATAACTATTTTCCTTTTGCTTTTGACTACATCGAATTTGACTGCTCCACTACAACAACAATATAACTGAGCATTAGCGTGTACTTAAAGGTCAGACTTAGATCTCCGATCGATCGCTTGTCAAACATTTCAGTAGAATGTCCTTTAAAGAAGTCTTAAAACATATTCGAATGGCCAATGCTATCGATAAAAACTCTATAAATATTTACTGTAGTTGACATCCTTTTAACACGTTCCCTTTCGCCGTAATTAAACGCTTATTAAGATAAGACAGAAAGTCATAAATGTCAACAATCGAATCGTATCCTTTTGTGTTCACTCGACAATAATTTAGATTAGGTCTACTGTTTGTACATACGTGTACATATATATGTATTACATACAAACTTATGGTATAGTTGTGTTGTACGAGTATATGTGTGTATAAGCTATGCTTGTATGAACTCCTACGGCAAGTGTGATACGCATCAGTTGGATGTCCTACCGATTGGCTACCCTTGTTTCTTTCGAATTCACAAAAGAGTGCCTGCAGAAACCGTTCAGTACCAGTACCGTAGCCGACGGCTCGTTTGTTTGTCTGTGCGCACTTGCGACGCAAGATCTTTATTTGAAAAGTGTCAATAAATTCAAGTAAATGTGACAATTAGGTGCCATAATATGCCTATCACATAATGGAATTTGACGACAGTTGCCCACTGATTAGGCGGGGACACCTAACGGATGTGACAAAGGAGCGAATGATGTTTTGATGTTGGAATGCGCTAAGACGTTTGCCAAGTTGTTTATTACAAAAAGGACATCATTTTTTTGTTTTTGTTTTTTGAGATTTGATAAGTGTGTCTTAATTGAGAGTTATATTTGTAAAGACTTTGGGGAATTCTTGGAAAATGCTCTATTTTTATTTTATTATTTATATTTATATTTACCTTGTCGTCAGTTTTCGTCAGTGTGTGATTAGAAGTAACTGAAGGATTTCATACGGTGACGAGAGCCCCGAAAGATTTTTCATCCATTCGTGAAGACGTTGCATTGCTTTCCGGTTCTCATGTCTCGAGCGTACTTTATAGTATACATTCGTCGTCATGACAATAAATCCAAATGGATAATGACTTGACTTGAATTTCACATAAGTATGTACAAGGAGGACATAGGAGACCAGTCGAAGACTTCTTCATCTCCTTTGGCCTAAGCGGTGGGCGTTTATAGTAGAGTTAAAAATAGAGTAGAAGTTTGCCTCTTCTTCTGTTTTCACCAGTGAGTTTTGTTTCGAATTCTTTCAAAGCTGAAGTGATTTCATTCATTTGGATAACATGACCTAGATGGAGGATCCGCCGCTGAGTGGTTAGCATTGCGTAAATTATAGAAAATTAATTTAAAATATAAAATTAAGTTAAATTTTCTAATTGCGGTCGCCCTCGGCAGGAAATGTTCCGAGTGGATTTCTGACATGAAATAAAAGCTCCACATAAAAAAACCATTATTCATTCGGAGATGGCTTAGTATAAACTGTAGGTCCCTTCATTTGTTGGAAAAACATCAAGACACAAAACCACAAATTGGCGGAGGAACTCGGCAGAAATTTGCTTGAGCGGTCGCAAATATATATCAATGTCTCGTATGTGTTGCGCAGCTCATCGTTTTATTGTCTGCGCTATTCGCCGGACGGGAATTATGAGCGATTTGTAGAGTTTGGTTTTTGTTTGTTGAGGGAAGACTTTACTTTTCAATTTCCTACTCAGTCCAAAGTAGCATCCGTTGGCAAGAGTGATTCTGCATTGGATTTCAAGGCTGTCATTCTACGACCTCAGAGTTATGACCTATTTGTTTCCTTTCATTGTCTAATTTAGAGTAAGCATACACGTAGTTATCCGAAACGGAGTCAGAGACTTACCAGTGTTAAAAGTTGAGTCGTAATATCCACTATAGATCTTCGGATTATCTTTTCGTAACGGGATCCCGAGAAGCTTCACTACACCCCTACACTAGATCGCCGATAGATACCAAGAAGAGTAAACCAAGACACATATGTAAAAAAAGGAGGATATTCGTGAGTCTGGCAAATCCGCTATTGACCAGTGGATCGACACACACCACCTCTTCGTCTATTTTAAAATAGACTTCAAAAGTACGCAAAGGAGATGGCTTTACGTCACATTCAGAGGTATTCCCGAAAAGTTTATACGGCTGTAAACACCTCCTCGAGCCGTTCGACGCGGAACGATGTTTCAGATAAGGTGATTTCTTATGGTATTACTTCTTTAAATCATTGCAAGAGAAAATAATATGAACTGCAGAGCTGAATAGAGAAGGTATAATCTTCTATAGGAGTGTACAGCTGCTGGTGTACGCCAAAGATATCGACATTTTTGGTTGGGTAAGTAAGCGAAGCGTTTGGGTCTGGTAGTGAACGAGAGCAATACAAAATATCTCCCGTCGTTAAACAAAAAATCATCGCATTCGCGACTCGGCCCCCACGTCACTGTTGACCGTCATAACTTTGAATTTCATCTTTCATGGAACCAGACAACATCCGACGAGTCAGCGTTGGAGCTTTCGACAAAAAGATTTTGTGGAAGATGTATTGTCCTTTGCGCAGAGGAAGAGGGAGACCTCCACTCTGTTGGAAATACTCGTACCAGGTGAAGAAGGGCTCCAATCGGCGTCAACTGGCAAAAAGAAGCAACGAATGGCAAGCTGTTGTTAACTTGGCTGCATTTACTCGATTGTATGCCCGAGTATGCGTACACGAACTCCCTCGCGGATTACATCAAACCAATTCTGCTCTCCGGCTTTCACAATAAATTGTAATAAGTAGACCAGAACTAAAATTAACAAATGATGCCATGTTTCACACGATTTTATTTGACAATAGAATATATTACATACATATATGTATATACATACATATGTGCATAACAACTTGAAAGAATAACATAGAACTCGGCTTTGATCCTTGATCGATTGCAGATGTCAAAAATGCCACGCGACCGCAGGTCCTTTACAAAGGTTTACAATGCCGATCGCCTAAATGCTTGTAAATATGTTTGTATGTAAGTATTCACGTATGGTTATACGTATTGTGCAACACTTGTGCGAAAAATTCCCTTGAAATTTGGCTATAACGATGTGATTGAGGTTAGAAATTGTATAGATATACAAAAATATCTATGCGCAAACATGTATCTGTACATACATATAGGTATGCATATACACATACATATGTACTAGTATGTATGGTATGTAAGTATGTATCAATGTGAGCGACTGTCAGTTGAGTAGCTTACTTCAAAGACATGCCTACGGCTAATTATAGGGTTTACTCAAGATCGCCGACACACCTACGCCTCTTTGTTTTTCCACACATACCTTTGTATGTATAGTATGTATGTATGTTTATATGTATGGGTGCTTGTGTGTGTTTGAGTGACCTCAAATTGCTTTTGTTGTTTTTTGTTGCTGGGAAAGAAAGTTGTTTTTGCGCATGCGTGTTACACAGCTGATTATGTGAAAAATCTTTCATGTCACAATAGCAACAATAGCAACAATAGCAACAATAGCGGCCAGACAATGAGGCTGGTTAGGTCTTTGGCCAGTCGTTGGTTTGATTCTAGCATGACCAAATGCAACCCGTCCTCCAAGAGGGCGGGAGTTAAAGGTAGAGATAAATGAATTTCAGTTCAATTTAAATGCAAAAGTCAATTGCACAACAAAAGGGAAACCTCGATTGTTCTGCTTTCCTGATTGTTTTTTTTTTTTTTTTTGAGGTTAATCCTCTAGTGAAACGCTAAAGTGTCTTTTGTTTAAAACAATGGGTAATAATATAGTTTTTCAAACTCTTTGTTTTGTGCATTTCTTTGCATTTGTTTTGAGGTTAAGTATTTTCACGAGAATTTCTTATTTTCATTTTGAGCTTTGCATTGTTTACTCTCAGCAGCGGATTAATAACTGGAAAATCCTTGCGAAATACTTTAAGTACATTTACTATGTAATTCTGTGTCATTATGTGTAATTATTATGGACACAGGGGATTTTTCGTTGAATTCTCCAAAATTTGCAGAAACAGGTGTAACACTTTTTGCTCGTCAGATGTGCAGACATTGTGTCTGGGAATTCGCACATTTAATATTTCTCTTACGTCACTGCTAAATCTCGTGTTTGCTGAGAGAAGAAAGAGCAAGTGGAGATTAGATCAAGTAAGGCTACACTGGTTGGCTGCCACGCTTTACATAAACCTGTTGGCTTCCGTGTGGTACCAGTTGGAGGTCCAACTACTTCGACTTGTAGTAATCGCGATACAGAAAGTCAATTCTTCTTGCAGATTTTAAGTGCACCCCGGCTTTGACACTTCATGGAATTCTACTGCAGAGTCCATAGGGTTGTGCCATTTGGCCTACAACCATCCAGTAGTATTTTAGAAATCTTCTTAGACGATTTCAGCCCAGTTAACAACGGCGCGGCATTCATTTCTCTTCCTTTCGGCAGCAGTTGGAGAAACTAAGTTAAGTCCAATGGAGTGAAGGTCTTTTTCTTCCTCTGGAGTGTTGTCAGCCATATGGACGACAAGATTTTTTCGCTGTCTCTTCATTCGCTGAACTAAATCAATGTTGTCGTATGTGTCATACAGCTCAACGTTCCATCATCCGCCGTATTCGCGTTGTCAATGCGCAAAAGACCATACAACTCTCCAAAACTCTAAGGTTGGACACAGCAGATGCCTCTACACCATTCAGCTGGACGGCTTGAGCGACTTGTGGAGTTTGGTCTTTGAGGGGAGAACTTTACTTTTCAATTGCCTACCCAGCCCATAGGAATCACCTTTGGCAAAAGTGATTCTGCGTTGGATTTCAAGTCTGGCATTGCTGTATGTATCGTTCTTCACTGTATTAGCATATGATATTGACGATCTTGCTAAACAGCAATTCATCCACTTTAGCTTCATTATTAAGGCTTCTAGAAATAAAATAAAGACGACAAGTGTTTCTCGAGGTTCTCGAGCAACTGTTTGAAGACGTGTAGAAAGGTATAATAATTACTGCAGATGCAAGTAAGATGAGGGTCAATAATCAAGAGTTTTGCGCAGGTGCAACTGAGACTTCTTTTTGTTGCTAACATTAATTGAAATCTCTACGGATTTGCATGGCGTTCCGATATCTTCTCTTTGCCTGTTGATGATCAAAAACTCATTTAATTGATAAAATCTTGCCTGGGCATTGGAAACTTTAGTTTAGTCATTCGGGTTCACTGGCTAGTGTTCTCGTTAGTGGTAGAAGGTCACATCGCTGCCGATTAAGAAAAACGATAGGTGACACGGGATAGAGACAGTAGAGAGTGGGACGTTTACTACAGCGAGCATCAAAAGCAGCGCAGAATCGGTTTGGATATGTGGTAAAGAATTTGCAGCTTCGTCCTCACGGAAGAGAAGGACGATATGTACAAAAATACCATCTACGTGCCATGTCAAAAATTGTCAGAGCGAAGGACGAAACTTCCCCTAACGAGCTAATGAGCATAAGAGAATTCATTAACCTACATGTCTGTTTCCGGTTCGCAAAACTCGTAACCAAATTGACCATGGTGAGGTGGAAGACATGTTTCCAGTGTTCTTGTCTCAGCCAAAATAAGCATCCGCATTTTTGTAGTTAAGAACATCATTCAACAAACGAAAGAAAAGTTGGATGACAAGAAGTTGCAGCGGTTTTCTGGTCGACTTGCACTCCTAATCCGTAAAGGAAAGTATTGGTTTTCCACAACAGAGCAACAAAATACTTCTGTAGTTATGTATATACAGAAAAAGAGAAGAGTCGACATGTATCAGCGTTTAGAGCTTACGAATCTAAGGTATAGATTAAAAATTTTACAACAAAATGCGGCGACTTACAAAAGGTTTCAAGAGCAGAGTATTCTAGGACATATAGAATACAATGGCAATAGGAATATGCTGAGCTTTAAGAGGGAGGGTAGTCGTCCTGCTATATGGTGCATTAGCGCGGACGATGACGGCATCCGATCAGTATGTACTAAGAGTTTTTTGTACAATGGTTTTGCGAAAACCTGTTATGTATGTGAATACTGTAGACGATTGAACTATGAGCTGTATGAGATATACAACGGCATTACCATGTTTCGGGGAATGAAGGGACAGTGGTTTCGCTAGCTATGCCATAGTGGAAGAAAACATTCATACCTAATCGGATTACTATGAAGCGATTTTCAGCCGAGTTCCTCTTCCAATTCGTGGTACTGATGTTTTCCAACAAATGGCGGGACTTATTCTAAGCCGTCCCTGTACGGCGGATGGATTTTTATGAGGAGCTTTTTATTTCATGTCTTCCGAGGAGTGACCGCAATTAAAAAAAAAATAATTTTATATATTTTTGGACATTGGTCGAACCAGGAATTGAACCCTGATCTTCAGAATGTCAAGTGCGCTATTGCCTATAGCTATAGTAAAAGGTAATCCATTATTTTTGCAGTAGGCGGTTTTATTTATTTTATATACTAAAAAAGATAATCATCGTGTTGGTAATTTTGATCTAAAGACAGTGAAAGGCCAATTGTCGAAAATGTGATTTCAAATTTCCCAGGAGCTAAACATGGCGTAAAATTTGGAACAACCAAAAAAAGGATGGAGTCGCATGAGTTAACGAGAAAAATTTCAAGAACCGAACTTTCGTCTGTGAATCGCTGCTGAATCGTACCGAAATCGACCTACTTCTCAAGCGGATGGTGATTGGTGATGAAAGGTGGATCACTTACAGCAATGTCAAATGAAAATGGTCATGGTCAATGGGTAGTGAGGCGGTATAAATGGTCTCCAAGCCAGGATTAACGTCCCCGAAGGTTTTGTTGTGTTTTTGGTGGGATTAGCAAGGAATCATCCTCATAATTTGGAAAAGTATTCTCAGAAATTGGACAGTCTGAAGGAAGCAATCACTCAAAAGCGCCCAGTTTTGATGAACAGGAGCGGAATGCCTCTATGAGAGAGGCATAATCAAGTTACCTTCAAAAAGAAAAAAAGTTATCAAGCAAACGGAGCGTATTTGACATAAATCGGATAGATCTAACTATAAGAAATAAAACCTTCAGGTAATGCAAAAATAGTGGATTACTTTTCCCCTGACCAATTACATATGTGGCTCCCAAGTACGCAATTATTTTGATCCGAGATCTAACGTTGCAGCAAGTCAATTGTAAGACAAATATCAATTCAAATTAAGTCAACTCAAGTTCGACCGAGCCGAAGAGACCGCTATTCGTTCTAATGGGAAAACTGCCAGCAACAATTTTACTGTTCTTAAATATTAGGTAAAGTAAAAAGTTCGTTCGGTGTTTTTTTTTTGTATGCAAATGGTTCCAAACGGTTTTCTGGTTTATCTTTAGTTCCTCACACAATTAAATCAGTGCTCACGTGACGGTCTGTTTCCACTATTTCCATGATTTTATCGCAATTTTCGACGACAGGCCTCCCGACGAGTGGTGCATCTTTGACATCAGTATCGGGCCTATAAACTAAGTTAGTTTTTTCAGCCGCTTTGGCTGCTTTTTCGCCTTGCTCGAAGAAAAATTGTAAAACATAGCGAATTTTCTCTTTGCTGATGTTCATCTTTGACGAGCGCTCACAACGTACTGAGTCAATCAATCGAAAAACTGTCAAAGACAAACTTTCAGCGCAAATAAACACGTTTTTAGCGCCGTATAGTATGACATGATGCGACACGTAACACTACTACTATGGACAATAACGCCATCTCTTAGATAAAAACCGAACGAAAAATTTCTTAAATTTAGTAAAGTAAATTAAATTAACTTTACTTAATATTTTGTTTAATCTGCAGTATCAGCTTTATATGTATACAATATATAATTGACGCTTTGTAACCGACAGTTGGATCGACCTATAGTTCATACTAAGCCACCTCTAAAGGCTAACATTCCCTGCCGAGGGGCGACCGTAATGAGAAAAATTAATTTTGGATATTAATCGAACTAAAACTCGAACCTTGGTCTTCCGACCGACGGCCGGGATCAGCTATCCTAAGCTAATTAAAGGCATCACACATGAGACCTTGCGCAGCTTAACCTAATACTTTTCTCTACTTCCAGTTCTTTTGATCTGCTGACCTTGTCAAGCGATCTCACGTGTGTACGAACACTCGAATACATAAAAAAAGATAAGCAAATATCGAATAAACCAAATGCATGATATTTTAAATAATACACACAATACGATTTTGACACTATAATTAGCAAACACAAAAGCCACAAGAATTCAAAAGAAATTGAAAGTACCCATGAGGACCTACACCGAGTATGGTACGAATACACGCATATGTACGAGTACATACGTGTAAATGTTTGGAAGTGTGCGTGTGTAGGGAGATATTTTCGCAAGCCACCACAAATTGCTGGCAAAGAAATCGAAATGATCGACACAATTGCGTAGCGGCAGCAGCACTTGCAGGCCTCGACTATTACGCCAAAGCAGTCAGCAGAGTGCAACAATGGATTTCAGGAAGTGCCATTACAATTACAACAATAATGAAAAACAGTGGCAATGGATATGAAATAAAAATTGATATGAAATTTTCTTCGCTTAGGTACTACAACAAAACAATTAAACGTTTTGACCGCAAGCCAATTTGGGCCGGTTTACCGCACAGTCACAATTTCTAAAACAACAACAACAACAAACTACGAGAAGAGTAAAAAAGACGATCAGGACAGCACAATAGCTGCTGAGAACGGACAAAATGTTAAGAAAAGCGTTGAGCAACGAATCAGAATGCACATTTGCGCCAACGTCATGCGTACAGGTAGAGCGAGGTATGCGAGGAGATTTCGGATATCAGCCAATCAAAGCATTGCTCTTTGGCGCATCCTCACATGCATAAGACACGCACGAAAGGCGGCCGAAAAGTGTTCGTATAAAACGCGCATGTAGCTCCTGTGAGCCACACAGTATTAAGCTGAGACTGAGATGCAGCACCAGTGCAAGTAATTTAAGCAGATATAAAATTAAAAAAAAAATAATAAAAATTAAAAATAAAAATAAAAAGAATTAAAAATGCTCACCAGCGAATATAGTGAGACCGATTATTCATTTTATATAACTACGAGGCGGTCGGAAGCAGCCCCAACGGAAGAAAGTGAAAATTACACAAAAATGCTTGGTGAGAATTTCGAGGAGCTTGCGGCTTTGTACAATATGGATTTCAGCAGCGGCAGCAATAGCAGTCCATCAACGTCTTCGTCTTCGTTAGAAAGCCAAACGGAATTAAGCGCGTATCAATGTGAGGGTGACTTTGTGCATAACTTCGACTTTAACTACAGCGTAGACGATACGCGATATCCGTTAACCGCCAGTAGCGTAAATTCAAAGTGTTGGTCTTCACATCCGTTTTATAACAACCATGATGCCTATGCCGCTACCAAAGTGGAAAAGTCGAAAGCTCGAAAAGTGAATTGTAGATCCGCATTCAGACATGGTTCCCTAAAGTTCGAGCCAACAAAAGCACCGCACTTTAATAATAAACTCGCCCGCGTATCAGCGCATACTTCCGGTTGTGCGCCACAGGACATTCTGCGGAAGCGTCGCCTTGCCGCCAACGCGCGCGAACGCCGACGCATGAATAGCTTGAATGATGCCTTCGATAAGCTGCGAGATGTTGTGCCCTCATTGGGAAACGATCGAAGACTTTCGAAATATGAAACATTGCAAATGGCTCAAGCTTATATCGGAGATTTGGTTAAACTGCTGACTCGTGATTATTAAGATTAATTTTTAAGGACCGCATTTCATGAGGGTTATTAGTTTGTTATTTATTTTTGAACTCTACCATATATGTAAATAAATTTATTGTAAATAAAAATAATTTATTAAGAAAAATCAAACGATAAGCAAATCATCGTTTTGCAGTGGAAAGGGGTTTAGAGTTCTGAGGTCTCATCCCTATTATAAGCTGAAAAAGGACAGGTTTTCATTCCTTGGAAGCCAATAGGAACCCAGGTCAGAAGTTGGCTTAGAAGTGAGGTAAATTTTCCATCAGATTCTTTACATTTGTGGTATGAGTTTTGATTATTTTCCAACAAACAGAGTGATCAAAATTTTCTATAATTTGAATGTTGGCCTGGCCAGGATTTGTACTCAATATTTGAGTACTTCACATTGCTGACTACTCCGCTACAGCGGCTGACATAAGTTTTGAATTAAAAAATAAAATGGATTTAATGGGGTGTCGTCCTGCTTCTAGGTATGCAGTTACAGGTTTCAGGGTGGATTTCATTCTTAGTTTTACGTCTCATTACGTGCGAGATGTGATAACCAACTCGTTTGAAGCCTTTTTACTCACGTTTAAGAGAGAAGGAACCTTAGTGGAGCCACACGGACAAATCCGGTTCGAGGATTCACTAGAGTCTATTTGAAGTGTTGGTGCTGCGAGCTTCGGCCTTGGTGCGAACGATTCGCTATATACCATAAATGTTATTCAACTAATATCGATTCTCGCTTGGCGAGGCTGTGCGCTCTTGTTGAGTCCCACAACGTAGAAGCCAGCTTCAGTATTGATAACGACAACTGCAAACGTATCAAGGGTATGCATTTGGAATGTCGTGTACCTAAATTGGGATGGTACCGTGGAACAACTGGTTAAAGACTAACATTATCGCCGTCCAAGAATTGCGATGGCCGGAGCAAGGCCGAAGACGACTAGGTCCTTATGACATGCACTTCAGCGGTTATATAAAGAGCAAATTTAGTGTGAGCTTCGTGATGAGAGAGATACTCAGTCGCCGAGTCTTGGAGTTCACCAGGAACGTCTTGCATTCGCTTTCAAGCATTGAATAACAACATATTGCAACACAACCCCGACGGTAGAGAAGGACGATGTGACCAAAGATACTTTTTATGAACTCCAATAGGATACTTAATAAAATTGTGATTGACGCCTTTAAGGGCATTGAGGGCACAGAAAGTATCTTCGGCAGAACAGTTTGAAAATCTAACCCAATTGATGAATCCCCAAACGGACTGAGGCTGATTGACTTCATCTGGGTCCGGATGGTTGTTTGTTTGTAGTATTAGAAGCTGCTTGGTTATCACCGGTTGGAAAACTTCGTAACCAGATCAATCATGTTGTAATAGACGGACGACATGCACAATAACCATCAACTAATACAAGAAAGTCTCAACGTAGAAAAGCTGCAATCACAACAGACAATCAAACGGGTATGAACTCAACTTGCTGTCCTACTCTCTGAGAGCACTCATCAACGCCTCAGTATAAGGGAACTTTAAGGCGACATTTTATGCTTCTAACCTATGGTACAGGTGTAAATTAAACTATTACTTTTCGGCAAAGGTTAAAAGAAGAGCTGGTACGACGCAGATTGATACAGGCACCGAGAGTTGAAGAGAGAAGGAGGAAGCATTTGCAAACAGAAAATGGGAGGAGAGCTTGAGTAGCTGGTTGACATGGGTAATACTCGACAATTCTATAAGAAACTGCGGCAACTTACAGAAGGTTTCAAGAGCGGATACCTATACCTATAGCATACCTATGTAGCACCCAAATAGATGATCTGGTGACCGGTGCCTAGAGATGACTAAGCTTGTGCAGGGAATACTTTTCTAGGTTACTGAGTGACAATGGAAGCGTAACAGCTAGATGATAAGCCCTAAACTCCAATGATGGTGAAAAAGACGATCTATCACCCGACTATGACTAGGTTCGAATAGTCCGCTTAAAAAACAACAAACCGAAAGCAACCGATGGCTTGCCGACAGAGTTATTCTAACATTTGCAAAATATGGTCGGATGGAAGCATGCCCGACGATTGGAACCTAAGTGTTCTCTACCCAACCAATTAGAATGCAGACCCCACAGTTTGCGCCAATTATGTTAACCTAGGAATACTCCGAATACCGAATGCGCTGGAACAATGAGCTGTACGAGATATATGGCGTCGTTGACACAGTTCAGCGAATCAACAGAAAGCGGCTATGCTGGCTTTTTGTGTTCTCTGGATGGATGATGGCAACCCACCTTTGAAATAATACATTGAAGTGCCTGCCAGCGGAAGCAAAAAGAGAAGAGGAAAACCTCCACTCCATTGGAAGCATCAGGTGGAAGAGGGCATGGCTTTATTTGGTGTCTCTGGCAAAAGGATAAAACGACTTGCGCGCTGTTAGTAACTCGATTATAAAAGTCTAAGCGGAGTCTACGCCTGTAAAAACGAAGGACATTATGAGTGGCTATTGAAAACAAAATATTCGTCCAGTTGGTGTTATGGCTTTCCCACTGCCGCTGGATTGATTCTGTGTTTGATTCGTAGGCTTAAAATATCCTTGATGTTGATGGCGACTACTTTGATATGAGAACCTAGAACCGACTACGTTGCTAACTTCTGCAACAGACCATTAATTGGATCTTTAAAAAGTAAAGTAAAAATTGGTTTATTTTTTGCCAGTTTCCTTTCGACCTCAGTCACTAGATCAGCAGTTGGTTTCGCAAACCCTTCGGATCCACAACTATGAGCGTATTTTAAGAAAGGCTTTGCGGCTTATCTTAGAGGGACGGGATGACTTTGCTGAGATCATAAAACGGATAATGCTAAATTATCTTGGGCTAATCGGTGTTTAGTTATAGTCCTAGCAAAACATAATGTAGAAAACGTCATAGCTAACGGTATTCAAGTGCATTAAAAACATACAAACAAACAAAATACATTTTACATACATACATCCAACACGTGTTGCTTCACACGGATATGCGCTGGAGCAACGTTAATTTACCAGTGGAAAAAATCCTTCAAAGGACGAAGCTAAAATGTTTATGGATCTACATATTACAGATCCAGCAAGCAAGTGCAAACCTAAATGCCACTCCAACAAAATGCGTGGGCGTGAACATTGTGGCAGAGATCAAAATAGATCGTATATCCTTGCAGCCTTAAAATCAAAACGGAAAATGTCCAGAAAGAAAGGGAGAAAAAAAGGAAAACAAACAGAAAAGATGAATGAGTAGCATGTTCCGACTTCCGATGTGCGCAATGTAACAAATTAGCGCGTAATCAAGACCCACTTGCGGCAGCGGATGAAAAGGACTTCAGTACTCAACTTTGTTTTTTTATACGTCAGACTTGTTGCCTAAGTGTGTTCGAACACACACACACTTGTACTATACATATGTAGATAAGTAGACCATTTGAAAGGTAATAATTTTAGTTGTGCTCTTCTGTAGCCTGTCTGGGCGTTTTCTTTTTTTGAGGATATGAAAATTGAATCTAAACTACATCTTTGTACCTCCAGAGTGATGTAGGCGTTTTTGTTGTCGTAGACAAATAGAGCGAAACAAATGCACATATATGGATAAGGGAATGTTGAAAAAAGTTGATAGTGAAAGATTAAAAAGAGCTTAAGAAGCTGGTCGACGGAGGTAATGAGGGTATACTTCTTCATCCAGGCGAAGGGTAGTGGACATAGCGAAGTAGATTCCTCAAACGATGACAATGGAACAAATATTTCATTGCCCTGACTATGAAGAAGTTCGAATAGCATCCATGCAACAGCTTCTTTGCAGAATATGGTCGGGTAGAAGCATGCTCGACGATTGCAGCCCCATAAGTGTGTCTTTAGATCTGATAATTCCACCGTGTGCCACATCTTGGAAACGGCCCGTTAAATGATGATCGACATACAACACCTCTTCGTTGATTTTAAAGCAACCTTTGATAGCACGAAAAGGGGCTGCCTCTACGTCTACGCATATATGAATAAACTGGCGACTTCAACGCCAGAGTGGGCAAAGAAGGTATTTTTGAGACAACTGTTGACGAAACATCCCCAAATGAATTAAGGTTGATCGATTTCGCTAGGACTCGAAATATTGTTGTCTGTAGTACTTTCCAGCAATGAGAAAATATTCACCAAGCTACTTGGCTATCTCTAGATCCAAAAACCCGCAAATATATCGATCATGTTGTGATAGACGGAAGGCATCCATCCATACAGTGTGTTAAATGTGCATACCTTCCGAGGTCCTCGGATCACTATCTTGCCGCAGCGAAAATACACACGCGCTTCTGTGTATCAAAGAACAAGGAAGGTTCGACGCCGAAAAGCTGCAATCTGTTTGTTGTGTCAAACGGTTTTCTACTCGGCTTCCACATCTGCTCTCTGAGAGCACTCATCAGCAACTTGATGTAAAGAAACCGTGTAATGGATTGAATTTCGGAAAGGTTGCAAAAACAGGTGGTACGATTAGGAATGTCGAAATGCTGTCTACCTCGCAACCTTGCGATCGACCACAATATGTGCAGGATTAATACCGAAAGCTGAGGAGGGGAGCAAGACGCATTTCCAAAAAAAAAAAAAAGAAAGAGGTCGAAATGCGAGAGAATGAAGAGCTTAAGAAGCTGGCCGCCAAGGGTAATACTTGAAAATTCTATAAAAAGATACGGCGATTTACGAAAGATTTCAAGACCGGCATGAGTGATGAAATGTGATGAATTAGTTTTCGAGAGAAAGGTTTTGAGGAAAATTTATGATCCTTTGCTGGTTAGATCATGTGGTCAGAATGGATAAGAATACTTCAGGAATGAAAGTTTTGAATGCAGTGCCTGCCGGTGGAAACAGATGAGGGGGAATATCTCTACTCCATTGAAAAGATCAGATGAAGAAGCACCTGGCTTCACTTGGACGGAATAGCGCGCTGTTGTTAACTCGGCTATGATCGTGTAAGCACAACGCTTGATTTCTCCAGGGAAGATGTTCCTGGGATGATCGGTATGGCGATCGCCTCTAAATCCATCCGCTGAAGCCAAAATACCCGACATGTGGAAAATGGGTTGGACCACTCTACCTACTACTAAACGCTACTTAAACCGGGGAAACTAGCCAACAAGGGAGGATCATATCGACCAAAACGTGCACAACACCACGACCGCACTTAACGATACAAACACTCAGGTAGTCCAAGGGTCCCGCATAGTTGTAACCTCTTCTAGCTCATGTTAAATTTTTACATTCCGAAACTCCCTCCTCCAGCAGGGGGTAAACTGACATCTCGACGACTTCTTCATTGTATGACAACTAGCTACAGTAAAAATGCCAACTACTGACAACCCAACGGTAACTCGGCCAAGATCGCGTAAGTGGTGTCTACCCCTGTAAAGAAGAAGAAGAAGAGAAAGATTAAAAAATAAGTACACAATTTTATAATTTTAATATCACAATATGTTTTCTATTTTCGAGATAGTTTTCTTTAAAGAAAGATTTTTTTTTCACCATTTTGTACATTCGTTCACACAATTGCAAGCATACACACATACTACATCTCAATAACATTTAATTTACATATATTATAATATATAATATTTATAAATAGAATATAAAATGTACATTTATTTCACATACACGGAAATACAGTTATAGCTATGTAGGTATTTCAACTTTGTTGTTTCTTTTTTTGTTTTTGTTTTAATTGAACTCTTATAAATTCTAATAAAATTAATATTTTTTAACATTGGATTTTAAATACTTAAATTAAATAAAAATATTTAATTACTGCACAAATATTATTACCTAGGAGTACATACATACATACATATAATAAGTCTAAATATGATTGTACCATATATTAGATCTAATTTATAGTTTACAATTTTTTAAAAACTTTCAAATTTATAGGAGACATACATACATTGTTTGTAAAGGGTGATCCCTTTTTTGTGGAAAAGTTTTATGAGCCTTAAAAATATTTTTTTTACGATATTCGATATTGTTATTGTATTCATCATTATCATTATTAAAAGAAGTTATATTTTAAATGTAAAATGTTTTTTATGAAGTATAAATTATAAAAAAAACCACACAATTTTAATTATTTTTCAAAAATAGCAAAAAAAAAAAACAATTTTCATTTCAAATTATTAAATTAAATTTTTTTAATCATAAATCGAGTTCATATTCCTCTTTTGTAGTATAATTTGCTGAAAAAAGGCCAATATACTACAGTAAAAATACTCACTTTTTTAATTATTAATAATATTTCTAGTTTGCAGTTATTCGGATATAGATATTTAAAACGAGAACACAATTTAAATTCCAAATTGTTTACCGGCTTAATATATGTAAATGAAAAGACAATATTAATTTTGTTTCAGCTATATTTCGGTTACACGTCGGCAACCGTCTTCAGGGTGAACTAATGACACGAAAACAAAACTAATGACGGAGACAAAATTAAAATTATGTTTTCATTTATATCGACCTTGAATTGAATGTAAAAGAAAGCTCACTAATATCATAAATACACAAAAAAAAAAAAATTATAAAAAAAAATTTACAAAAAAAATATTTAATTTAAATTAGGTAAAATGATATATTAATTAAATTTAAAATATGTAATATCGTTTAGAAAAAAAATATATTAAAAATTATAAATATATTTATTTTAGTTAATAGCGTTTTAGGTAAATAATACAAATGTGACTGTTCTCAAATAAAAAAATAATAATAATAATAATTAAATAGTATATAATAATGTAATATATATATATATATATTATTAACTGGCGAAAAAATCATAACTTAATTTTACAAAAAAAAAAAAAAAATAAATAAAAGAAATTATTTAAATTGTACGATTTTGCTGAACTCTGCACCTTTCTCACTTTCTTTCACAATTACATACTAATTAATTACCAAAAAAATATTTTTAATAATTTACATAAATATCTTTTTTATTTTATGTATATAAAAATATATACAAGTTTCAACCGATGTTGCTAAAAATAAAGATTATTTATTTACTTCTGAAACTTTTTGGGCATTTCACAGAAATGAAACATTTTTTTTTTACTTTCATAATTTTTTCATAAGAAAATAAAAAAAAATTATAACCTCAAAAGAGTAAAAACTTCATTTAACTTATTGACTGAAAGATTGAATCTTAATATAAATTATAACCTAACTCTTTTTTAAACAAAACAAGCATGAATTGTACATTACGATAAAATTGGTTTTAGTTTTCGAATGTAAAAAATAGTTTAAAATATTGCAACAAATTATAACTAAGCTTTTTGATTATAGAAAATCGTAGTCTTTCACAGCCAGCCTTTTAATTATTAAACGCCGATTGTTTTTATAAAAAAAAATCTATATTTATTGTAATTTTGTTTGATCCCGCTTGCATATACCGTTAAATAAGAGCCAATCCATTTTTATTGTATAAAAAAAAATCAAATAGAAAAATAGATTTCGTCAACTCTCCATATTATTGTATAAAATATAGTTTTTGTCATTAAACCAAATTTTTTCTAAATAAACTATTTTTTTTTTTTAATTAAATCAAGTATTTCTTTAAATAAACCAATTTTTTTTTTAACAAAAACAAAAAATTTTTTTCGTCCCAATGATAAAAAATCTACCTACACCTCTTTTTAGGTTAGAAAAATTAGTTTTAGCCTTTACTAATAGATCAGCTTTATGGTCTTCCAACAACAACCTCCCAAATGTCTCCAAATGTCTTGAAGTTCTTACCACTGCAACTTTTGTTGTACCGTTTAATGATATAATCCCACTTGACATCAGCATATTCGAAATCCAATTCGTGTTATTCCCAAAAATCATCAATAGTTCCTCATTTCTTAGATTTTGGATGAGTATCGGAAGACTTTCTTCTAGTTTTCAGATTTCTTTTCTTTAACTCTAACCTCAATAAATGCAACGCCTCAAAGTAATGCAAACACTTTATTATTAATTTTTATTTGATAAACATTCATAAATTGTTAACTCTATGTACGGTTGTGTGGATTGTTGAAAAAGAGGGAGGGAGTAGACGAGAGGGTTGGTAATGTTGTTAAATATTTTTTTTTAAGAAAAAATTTGTTTTGTTACGCAAAAAAAGAATAAAGTGTATGTACATATGTATGTATGTAGTTGATAGGTTTGAAACATTACGTTCCTGTTGAGTGCAATATATTCTATGATTGTTAGCACAATGTTATTTTCTTTGCATTTTGATTTTCAACAAGAAGTGTCTACTTTCTGTTTTTTTTTTTTTTGGTAAATTGCACTGCTAACAAATATAGCTATAACCTATAATTCTTTAATTAAATTTCAAATATATGTAAGTTAATGTTTTACGTTCTATTTGTAAATGTATTCATTGAGATATTGACCATACTTAAAGGCAACAAATGTATACGCTTACAGGAACTAAAAGCTATAGTTATTTACTCTTTATTTCTTTACCAGTAAAGTGTGTAGCTGACTCAGTCAATAAATTTAAGTGTTATTATACAAAACAGCAAAAGCCACATGAGACTTATAATCAATTTTCGAAAACAAAAATTAAGTTTCTTTACTTCTTCAAATTAAAAAAAAAAAAAAACGCTGGCAAAGAAAAATCGCTCTCATATCGAATATCGTAACTTAGAACAATATATTATAGAATTAAAGTAATACAGCGAGAATATGTCTAGCATATGAAAGTACATACATAAGTTGTACGTATATATACTTATATGCTAATGATGTTGTGCAAAATACAATTAATAGAATTTAAAAGTTATGAATTTTGAGACTGATTGGACAAGGGCTGCTATATTGTTATTATTATTATTATTATTATTTTTTTGTTTTTCACAAGCTGATTTGGTTATGGCTTAGAGATTACTGCATATAAACATGCACGCACTTATCCAGTTAAAATTCAATAACTTTAAATAAGCATCAAATCAACTCTTTCATAATTATAGTAATTTCGGTATGTATGTATATGTCATTACTAAAATTAAGCATTAAACACTACTAGACATATTTATAACTATTTAATTGGTTTTCAAATTTCATATATAGTAGTATTTCATAGTTATGTACAAAAAAAAAAAATATATATATATATGCATTTATAGCTTGCTTTACATTTTTATTATCTTTTTATTTGAAAGTGTCTCATCAAAATCAGTGCCATGCTGGACTGCCGCGAAATTTGCCACGAAAACCGCCACGCATGCCCCCACCGTTGCCGCCTCTGCCAACGCCACCACCACCACCACCACCACCACGATTGTAATACGGGCTACCCATATGTCCGCCGCCACGTGGTGGACGTGGAAATCTGTCATTGCGAAAATGATTTTGTTGCGGAGAATTTCCCCAGCCAGGACCCCCTCCGCGACCGCCGCGCATATTTGCATTCATTGGAAAATTACCGAAGGGCAATGGAAAGGGTGGACGCGGCGGTGGCGGCACACAACCACCATGTCCATTACTATCATTTTGCCAGTTATTTTGATGATGCCACATTTCTTGTTGCTGTTGTTGCTGATGATGCTGCATTTCCATGTTAATGCCTATATTCTGCGGCTCATAGCTGGGAGGCAATGGTACTTGACCTAACTGACTGTTGTCCCAGACAGGCTGCGGCACATATTCCGGCGGTGTTTCCAAAAGAGCCGGTCTTGCGTTGCCTGTTGATTCTTCCTCGAGCGTTTCATTGGCAGTAGTATCAATTTGTGAGCCATCACCACTACCAATTGATTGTTGTGAACTATCGATTTCACTTTGTTGCTCACTGACCTCTGTTGAGGAATAATTGGTAAAATTACAATTAAATATATTTGTAATAAGAAATATAAATATTTAGTATGGATAAGAGTTGTTAAAACAATACGAAAATCAAGTGGCAAACCTCGTAAAATATCATCAAGATCTTCATCGGACATATCCATATCGATAACCATGTCGGAGGGATCATAGCGTGCGCTACCGGCATCATCCTTATCCGATGACGAGCCTAAAAAGAGAAATAAACGATTTTTTAGAATAAATTAAAAGGGATTAGGTAATTAAGCGCCTAATAAACTTACTGGTGCTGCTCTTTTGCGGTGAATTCGTCTTTTTCTGCAAACCAGGCGGCGGAGGCGCCATCAACTGAAAATATTGATATTTCAGATAAATTTTTAATAATGTTTGAAAAACGAGCTATTGATTTTTCCATTATAAAAAAATAATAAAAAATTTTACAAATCAAGTGTAACTTAGACCACTTTTTAGATAAAACAAAATAATTAAAATAAAAACTTTTAAAGCAAATTAAAAAATTAAATGTATAAAACTAATGGCAAAAACAAATTAGATAAAGCACAAAAACTTACACCTTTCGGAGATGATATACTGGTGGAGTCCACACCCGACGCTTGTAAAGAACGATAATCGACATCACCGGAATTACTTCCGAGGAAACCCTGTAAGTGCAAAAATTAGAGATAAATATCTTTATTTTAAAATAATACTCTTTACTTGATCCTCCGATAGCCAAGATTTTTTATCGCCATCATTGCCATGCGGCGAACCAGTTAGCGAAATTAAATTTCTATGATCGATATCCAACTGACGGGTTTTCTCTGTAAAGCACAGAAGAAACCAGAGTTAAAAACTTATAACGACACTTATTATCATCATCTATACTACCATTGATTGCCGTACAAAAAAACAAGTTTTCTTAAGCTGTGGTAATAACATTGAAAAAGAATTATAAAAATAAAAGAAAAAAATGATTGCACAAAAGAGCAACTCCACAAACCTTTACTCAGCCCTAACTTAATACCCAAATCCGCAGTGGGCACATCAAACGCCGGCAAATGCAGCTGTCGATGATCAACATCTTGCTGCGATACCAAAACATTGCTCGTATGATGTTCGCTGTATTCGATAGCCGCTGCAGCGCTACTGTTCGGCTCACGTTCAAAGTGTGGCGGCGAAACAGGCGTATCTATGCTATCACGCGTGTAAGAGGAGTTTGATAAATTTGAATTGTCCAATGATGTCCATGACATATTCATATTCCATGTGGAATTGAAATCTTCACTGCTATTATTAGCGCCATTTCCACTGCTCACATTGTCTGCTGCATTCAAATTGGGCATTGGTGGTGGTGGCATTAACGGTTGTCCGCCGATAGGGCCGTTACCACCAACTGTCGCACCACTGCTACCACCATGATAGCCACTGTCCGGCGTATAACTGGCGGTGTAATCATGATGAATACCATTATTCCCACCAAAAAGTGATGTTGTTGCTGGCGGTGGCGGCAGTAAACCATATTGTTGGGCCGAGCGGGCGAGGGAGGTGTAACCAGAATCAACCGGCGGCACAGGTAACGGATTCAGACCTGGTATGGATATATTGGTGCTGCTCGAATAAGCGGTTATTGGTTCTGGTTTATAGTACTCTGTACCGGAGCTGTAACTCTCATCGTCCGATCGGGAGCCTATTACTTCGATTGGTTGACCTGTGGAGCATAGACTCATTAATACTAGTTGTTGTTACAAAGATCATTGTGTGTATTTTACTTGATTTATTGGAGGAGCCTTCGTCACGTTTAAAATCATTTATATCAAAGGGTAATTTGCCATCCAAATAGCTTGAGTAACCGTTAATTGAATTTTTAAATAAATTCTACGAAGAAAAAAGGATACCATGAAGTGAGGAATTTATAATAAAAAAAAAGATTAAAATAATTATTTTGATAAATTACCATTGAGATCGGTGATTGGTCATCTGGCAGTTGCAGATCGGCATCTGGTTCGGGTGACGGTGCATTTATATCGGGCGATGGTATCGGGCTAGGCAAGTTTGGTGTGATTTCATCCAACTTCTTTTTGACAAGCTTTATGCGACTGCCAAAATTCTTATAAGCCTATAAACAACAACTTTTACAGTAAAGCAAAACATAGAAGTCAGTCTTTTGATAACAAAACCACTTACACTAACTACCACTTTTACTTCGCCTCGCTGATTAGCATAGAATTTAATGGCTGTGTCCAGATTTCGCAGCACCTCTTTTCGGCTACGAATTTCAGCTTGCAAATGCTTACTATATGCTTCGGCGTAAGTTGTATATCGTTCAATCTCTCTCTCAATATCATCCGAATGGCTTTTATCCTTTATCTGTTGCTTGATGACTTCGATATCACAATTAGGTGCTTTAGGCAATTTTTTAAAACTATTATCTGTCGCCAAAGAGAGTTCAACACATTCCCTTATGTTCGCAATGAGTGGCCCATTCTGTTGCAATGAGAAATAAAGTGAAATAGATTAAAGTTTCTTACTCAAATCTTAGTTTTTGTTTTTCTTACCGTATAATCATCTGAGGGATCTGCCACTACTGATTGTGTTTTCTTAGGTGGATTTATGTTTAAAAGACCACTTAAATCACTTAGATATTCCTCACTGTAGATTTCCCGCTGTTCCCAAATGCTGAATATTCGTAGAATTTTACCCTTGACCTTTTCATCTCTTAAAAAATAAATATATTTTCGTATTATTTTTATAATTTTGGTACAAGGGATAGATAGAGAAAGTGAGAGGTTATACATACCTAACCATTGTTGTGGCTCGCTGTAAGGCAGTCGCCCAACTTTCGACAAATTCATACCGTTTTCGCTTACTATTTTGAATAACATCGTTTGCAAGATAGAACAGTGTAAGTCTGTGTTCAACGCGAACTTGAAATAAAAATATTTACATTTATATAAAAACTTAGTAAATAATGGAAAAATTTGCATTAACATTTTTAATTGCTGAGCTTATACTCATACACATGTTAAAATAAATTGTAGTATTTAATAAATGAGCAAAAATATATTTCGTCAGAATTCCTGCGGTTATATCTATATTCAGCAAGTATTGTAAGGCATGCCTGCCGTAAAAAGAAAACAAAATCCAAAAGATACCACGACAGTGGAATCTTTTTACAGGAACGACCCGGATTTTTATCTGGCCAAGCACTGTCACTCTTGCAACATTCCCCAAAACACTACTTTGGGTCTATATTTTTATGGCTACAACAAGAACATTCGCTTTATGTGACATCCTTATTTATGTACGAATGTGCTAGCATATACACACATCCACATTGTTTTGTTAGCATTTTTATTAAAATAAAATAAACAAACCTTTCTTAAATACATTCAACCAACAGGATACAATCTTTTTATGGTGCACTCGTTGCTGCAAACACCATGCTGACATCTGCTGTATGCCTTCCTGTGTATCCTTAAGCGCCTCCAGGCGTGTTTCGAAAAAGTCTTCATCAAAAGTGTCCGTACTCATTCTGGTTTAGCACATTAGTTTATTCTTTCGTTAATACAATTCAACAAGATGATACACCACTTTTCTCACGCCCGCACATTAATAAAAGAAATCCATTTACAAGTTACCCGCGTTTTTCTGCGATTACCTTACGGCGCCACTTTACTTTTCTTTTCGCGTTGAAATTGTTGACATTATTCTCATTGATATATATGTTTTTGCGAATGCTAGAACAACGAGTTTGCAATGCGCCAGGAGTAGGTCCGACCCGATAACCCTTTTCGTTTTCCTTTTTTTTACAGCTGAAGCTCACCGCCCTCCTCGTTTCCAACTACTGTGCATATTTTTCTTACTTCTATCTTTCGCAACGACGCGCTTTTCACGCTTAATTTTTAGTTATTTACGTTGCACACACAAACTTTATTTAAGCGTATTTATGTTTCCGGAATATTTATGAGAGTTTTTCACATTATTTTGTTAACAAATTGTTTCCATAAACGTGTTAAAATCAAGAAATTATGGTGCTTAATTCACAAAACTAACAAGATTGTAGCGCCATGTTTTCTACACTTCTGACAGCCGGAGAACAACACAACAGGGTTGCAATAAATGTTTTGTTCAATAAATTCGAACAGTTGCGACGTTTCAATAATATTGAAATGTACGGAAAGTTTATTTTGTCAACATGAAAGGAAAGCAAAAGTGCTCATAACTTAAAATCCTGCCCAGTACAAGATCACATCAGAATATATGTATATTGTAAAAAATATTTCTAATTCATTTCATACGCTGCCATAAATGTCAATATTTCCGACCATATTTCTGACATGACACAGCAAGCTACACATAAAGTTCCATTCATCTGTTCGGAGGCGGTTTCAAAAAACTCTAAACCCCCCATTTGTTGGAAAAAGAAAACATCTAGGAACACAGAACAAATTAGGGAAGCTCCCCCACAAACCGCTTCAGCTGTTATAAAAAGTCAATTATTATTAAGAAGAAGCTTACTGCTCTTTATTTATTGCGCTTAGACACTGACTGACGTCGACGATAAGTAAAGGTTATACGTTTTCTGGTTGGGCAGGACTTTGGCGTTTCAATTGCCTACTCATTTTAAAATAGCGCATGTTGGCAAGAAGGATGGCATGGGATTTCCAAGCTGGCATTTTTGTTGGTGTTTATACTGTTACCAAGATAGACGAAATTATCTACGACTGCAAAGTTATGAGCGTCAATAGTGATGTGGAAGCTAAGATGGAAAAACGGATTTTCAAGGTCTAACTCTGTACTGACGTGGTCCAATCTGTTTAAGCACCACGCATGCTCTCATCCGACATTGCACAGACGCTGAGTCAGTTCTTCGACACAATTTTTTTTTAGATCTTCTCCGGTAATTTCAATTCCACGGCAGACTGAAAAAGTATTCCCTCCTTTAACTCAATGCCCAAAGTACATTGGTCACGAAATCATCTTTGTATGTATAAGTTCTCTACCAGGCTGTTAATTTACAAGATCGCATAGCTGACTAAATTTGAAGATCCCAAAAATACCTTAGGTTACATCACTTGATTATTGCTCAAGTTGATTTAGTTTCAAGATCACAGCAATAGTTTAGGTCACATCGGTAAATCGCTTCATCGATCGCTGATCATGTGATTAGATTTCAAGGTCACATCAATAGTTTAGGTCATCTCAGTACATTGCATCATCGATCACTGTTCAGCTGATTAAATTTCAAGATCGCAAAAATACTTCAGGTCACATTAGGACAACACGACATGGCTCATTGATCAGGTGCTTAAATATGAAGATCACAGCATATTTTAGGTCATATCGGTACATCTCATCATCGATCACTAATCAGGTGACTAAATCACAGGATCACAGCAATAATTTAGGTCGCATAAGTACATCACATCACATTGTGACAAACACAAACACTGAACTTAGGTCACATCACACATCGATCATTGATTAGGTGATTAAATTTCTAGATCGTTACAATGCTTTAGGTAAAATCAGTGCATCACATCATGGCTCATTGATCTCGTGCCTAAATTTGAAGATCACAGCATACTTTAGGTCATATCGCTACATCACATCATCAATCAATAATCAGATGACTAAATCTCAGGATCACAGCTATACTTTAGGTCACATCAGTACATCACATCACATTGTGACAAACACATGCACTTAGTTTAGGTCACATGGGTACATCACATCATCGATCGCTGATCAAGTGACTGAATTTCAAGATCGCAACAGTACTTTAGGTCACATCAGCGATCACTGATCAGCTGACTAAGTTTTAAGATAGCAGTAATACTTCGGGTCGATGAACTTAACAAATAGTTTTAATGACTTCAAACCAAATGCAATATACTCATAAAATTTATTAAAATTTTTATTTTTTTAAACACACATCAATAAGCGTATTGATTTTATTTATTTATATTTCATTTTACTGCAACAGCTGCTTTAACTTTTTGTGATCTCGAGCTCAACGTGGAAGCATGATTTACCCTAGGAAAGAAGGAAGTGTTAAGAACCCAATCTAAGTCAAAATGTCAAGTTCTTACAGTATCGTGAGTTATATCCGAATCAAGGATAATATTGCCCTTGGCCATGCTCAACATTGCTTTGTATTTAGACAAGTCCACGCGATGATCGTTTGCACAGATTTTCTCCTAAAATCCATGAAATAAATAAAAAAGAAACAATAAAATCAATATGTAAATACTATAATATTGTATATAAGTACAGCTATTTATGTGTTGTACTCGTATGTACCTCTGCCACTGGGCAACTGGCTGGTGCGCCAAAGAGTTTCAGCATATCCTTTGCCTCATTCGAAATGTGTTCAGCTGCAGCGCACAAATCAAATTTGCCCTCCTTCAGGACAATGCCATCCTTTTGTAACTTATATTTGGAATTAGCTGTACTGAAAGCTTTATTCACGAAACATCCCGTGGGGACTATTTCACATTTCTTATTGAGTTTCACCGAAAAGTTCTCTTCCAGCGTAATAACCGCATCAGGGCCGGCACAGTTTTCGACTTTAACAATTCTTGCCTTGTAACCATTCTGAGTTCAGGAAAGAAAGAAAAAGTTAGTATCCAAAGGATTTTTTTTTATTTTTTTATTTCCCGACTTACGCAAGCCAAAGCAACTTCAACGGCAACGGCGAAAATCAAAACCAGCAGCGGGTTGGTAGCAGCCATTTTAGTGATCCTTAAACTAGCGCACTTTTACCGTTAAATAAATGATGGAAAGTTTCAAAACTGTGTAAAGCTAAAAATGGTGATTGCGCAGCAATATTTATACGTCAGTTAAAAAACGCCAAGCTGATGGCACTAACCATCAACCAAGTGGTTAAAGTAATTATTTCAAAATTATTCGGCACTTAAATATTTCAATCACTGATCGTTCGGCTTAATTGTGCACACTGATAATGATTACGAAGAGGTGATCATAATACCAACTGTCGCTCACTCTCTGATACTTCTGCGCGCTTTATAAATATATATATTTTTATTTCCCTTAAATAAGTAAAAAAAAACAATTTGAAATCGTAAAAAAATCAAACTAACACGACATTCAAGCTGATCGATATTCGGTGATAATATTTCTCCATTCTAAATTGGCGACACGCAAGCCCACATTAAATTACAGTTCACCGTTAAACGAATTTCATATGCGTTTACAAAATTTCGTCGATTGGGGTTTAGTATTAATTGAGATAGGCTCTTTTTTTAATAAGTGCTACGACAGGTGGCAAGTCATAAAAATATTTTGATTATATAAATAAAGACTTATTACAAATGGCTTTATAAAAAAACGGGTTATCTTGCCAAGCGAAAGCCTAATTAAAAGAGTTTTGTTTGGTATCGGTCGTGAGGATCGGTTATACGAGTATGTGATCTGCCCTAATGCAAGTGTCTAATTACTCAGTTTTGCCATTAATGGGTATCTAATTATATTTAATAGGTTGGACTTTGAAATTTTTAATGGGAATAAAGTTCTAATCGCTAATACCCTCTTTCTCATTTATTTTTAATATTTAATACTCACATAAAAAATTTTTTAAACATTTAAAAAAATTAACACGCTTATCTGCAAATATATGAAAAACAAGTAAGGAAGACTAAGCTCGGTTGGAAGTTCCAATGTGGAACTGAACATCAGATACCCGACTGATTTGTACATTTACAATAGTACACAGATCGGTCACACACGGAAAGTATGTTATATGAAAGCTAGGTCTATTTTTGGATTTGTATCAGCCATTGTTGATAGGGCTTTCTTCTCTTTCTTTACTGGCGTAGACACCGCTTGTGCTATTATAGCCGAGTTAACAACAGCGCGCCATTCATTTCTTCTTTTCGAGACAGACAGGACCCTCTCCACCTGGTCTTTCCAGCAGTGTGGAGGTCTTCGTTTTCCTCTCCTAACACCGGTGGGTCCTGCATCACAAATTTCAAAGTTGACGTATTCCTTTCATCACGGGCCTCATGACCTTTCCAGCGTAGTCGCTGTGAATTGACTGTGGTTGCCAAAGCGCAGAGAACTATAATTCTGAAGCCAATGTTGTCAATATCATCGGCAAACTCAAGCAGTTGTAAACTCTTAAAGAAGATTGTATCTTCTCTATTCAGCTCTACAGCTCGCATTATTTTCTCCAGCAATAAATTAAAGAATTCACGCGACGAGGTGTCACCTTGTTTAAAAATTCGTTTGGTAACGAGCTCGGAGTGGTCCTTCCCGATACAAATGGAGCTTATGGTGTTGCTTAATGTCAGTTTAATTAGCAATATAAGTCTTACGGCGATACCAAATTTAGACATATCGTCATAGAGCCTGCTTATCTTCATGACGCCGAATGTTGCTTCCAATAGGCGGTGTGTGTCGATCTTCTTTTCACGGGTCTTTCTCAGTTTACTGACCGTGGGCTTTAGTCTTTCCTATAATACGCTCGAATATACAAGTATACGAGTACACATTTAAGATATGGAAGAGGCTTATCCCACGGCAATTGGTGCGGAAAATAAATTCAAAGAGCAGAAGATGGCGAGCTCGATTGAAAACATGCCATGTGATCTGTCTATCCACAAAAAGAGGAACCCTATAATCTCCCTCTCACGGTAGCGTGGGATAAACTTCCCATAAGGCTCTATCGGGCGTATCAAGAGACAGCGTCTCCGCGAGCAAGGTTATGTAGTCCGAATGGATGAGAACACTCCAGCTTTCAATGCAGTACCGTTGTTAACTCGACTATCGCGAACTTCAGTCAACACTGAAAAATTCTGGTTATTTTTTTAACACACCTCGTAAACATATATACATACATAGGATTGAATGCTGGATGAGTACATACGAAATTTTTTAAATTTAAATATTTCTTCCGGCTTCTTCTGCTTCCGCAGTCCACTTGGAAAAAACAACAAAGCGTTGCTTTGGTTCAGCAAATACACAAACCAACGGAAACACCGCAAATGCTTGTAGCCGAGACACAGACGAAAAGTAGCAAAAAAGAAAACGTTTAAATCAGTTATGGCCATATTTTGTGCTTGTATTAGAGAGCGAGAAACATAACACTGAAAAAAATGTGAATATCATTAAATATTTTTTTGAATATATATATATATATATATATTTAATAATTATTTATCAAAAAAAATTGTAGAAAGTAGGCAATAATTGTAATGGTGAAGAAGAAAAAATATTTTTTAACCGTAAATAAGAAATATTTAATATTATTCATTAGCAATAAAAAATTAAATATATATAATATGAAAAAAAAAATTAAATAACTAATTATTAATTAATTATATTCTCATGCGTATGTAATTACATTTCGCTAGCACTTTCCAAATATTTCTCAGTGTACAAAGAATGCTTGCCCTGTCCGTGTGAGAGAATCGGTGTGAGAATTTATGGTTTAAATAAGCACACAAACAAAATTTTCGTTGTATTGGTAATTGTTGTGGGGGCATTTTGGTTGCGAAAGAGTTTGATATGAAAGCGATGAACAGTTGTTAAACGGAATTCAAAGTGTTTGTTACGGAAACGGATTCGCGCATAAGAAAAAAAAAACCGGCAAAAAGTTAAAAAGTATTTTAACAAAAGCCAGTGAACGTCAGCTGTACAGTGGAGAGAGAGAGTATAGAATTTGAAAGAGAAAAAAATACAAAAATTTGTGTTGCATTTAAAATGCAAAATGAAATGAAATCATTTTGACTGATGAAATGTGAAAAATAACGGAAAATAATACTGTATGCATATGTATGTAGTATATATTATTATATAAAGCATTTGCTGATATCTGCACTTGAAAAATTTTGCAAAAATTGCAAACACAGAATTGTGTGCGTAGCATTTTTGGCGCAAAAAGCTTACAATCAATTTGTTTTGCCTTGTTTTCGTTTTCTACTTTGTGTAATACTACGAATAAACGTATGAAATTTTAAATAAAAAATGTTTTACATTTTTAAATTATACTATTGACGCCTTGCAACCGCTAAACGGGTTGCGGTTTCGAAAATAAAAAACGTAAATAAAATGTATTTAATATATTTTTGTTTACATGATACTCCTTTTTTATGTAAAGTTTGTCAACATGTGAAACACTCATCATACAAATTGCCGTCCTGCGAATTTTTGCAAACATTAATCGATTTGAGGTAATTTTCGATAACTTTTGGGCACATATTGAACGGTTATGTCTGAGATAACTTGACGAATATTTGTTTTCAATTGCTCAAGAGTTAAAGGTTTATCTGCCTAAAACGCGGTCTATCACAAGGCCTAATAAAAAGGTGACCTCGGTGGCCAATTGGCGTTGTGAATGGTCAGTTGTTGTATGAGCCGGACTTGTATGATTCGAATTCAAACTACACCTTAATGGGTCGTAAGAAAGTCCCAGTTCTTGAAAATGTCCAGAAACAGACATATTCTGGTCTTTGGCTACACTTTCACTTGCAGCAGCGTTATATGAGGTGAAACCGGCAAAACGATGATGCAAAGGCTTTACAATATCAGTAACCGAACCGGGTTCTTCAAATTTCTTTCCAATTGCTTGAGTAGTTCGATAATTATGTGGACTATAATCTTCTCTTAAAGCGCGAAACGTGGTCACGTTTTGTTTTTTAAAGCGTTGTGTAGTTGTTAAGCGATTCATTTTCATAAATGACGGACTTTTAACTAAAACAAAACATGTTTCGTTTGACAGTTAAGTTTGAAACTTGTCAAAATGTAGCCATATACTTTTGAAACCACAAAGCGGATAACCCTATAAACATATGTATAACAAATAGTATCTTTAACCTTGTTTTTTAAGTATACATGTGAATATGTATGTGTGTATGTTTACATACTTATTATGTACTTAATTGAACACTTAAAGAAATATACGCAAATGTTTGCAGATACATATGTATGTTTTGGTAAGCAAGTACATAATTTTTTTTTCAACTGAATTTGGTGCTTGTCCGCGCTACTAAGATTATGACCGCAGCTGTATGTATGTATGTATCTTGTCATATGAAATGGAAATATTAAACTTCTCCATATTAAATATTGAAGAATTGTATCCACAGGTGGTTTCATTATTAGAGACACCGCATGCTATCATCTACAGACATATATGTGTACTAAATATATACGTAAAGAATATGTATGTATGTACTTATACCTATGTAAAGCTGTTTATACGTATTTTATTACGAGACTTTTTATTCAAGCGCTTTGGCTGCTTACAATTAATTTCATTTGTTTTTGAGTATTAGTAATTATGCTTGTTCTTTATTTCACCTTTAACTGTTTTCTAATCACATTACATCACATTGAAGTGTCTAATAACTTTCTGTGTATGCGTACTTTACTCATTGTATGTAAGGTTTTCAGTTCAGCGAATTTTTTTATTGATATTCGTTTATGAAAAAATGGTCAATTAATAGTAAATATAATAAAAATACAAATAATACTTATATATACATATGTATGTATATAGATATGTGCATTTGTGTAAATATCATATTTGTTGTGCATGCGTCACCGATAAGCGTCGTGAGGCCGGTAAAATGGTTGATGATTGGTATGATTGACAGCGTGTCATTCGGAAGCCAATTATACCGGAAGAACCAAGAAAAACAACAATTCGGTCTGTC